>CM076579.1:1684183184-1684631946 GCA_034641835.2 Pinus albicaulis | reverse complement strand
AAATTTCTATATTTCGTTGATGTAAATTTGACTCAATATCTAAACATCTAATGTGTCTAAACTTGAAGTTTGAGTAAAACCATGGGTGAGATAAATCAAATACAATTAAAAATTTAGTTTTCCTCTTTTTTCCTCCAAAATATTTACATATACCTCTTTTTGAATTTAAAGCATTTTGATTGGTTTACATATTTATGAGACAAGAAAATATGGAAATTTCTATAGACACTTTAGATTGAAATTTCTTCTAATTTTTGTCTTCATAAATTCTAAAAATTCTTCTCATCATTTGCATTATAATAAATATTAAATCTAATATAAAAAAATTAATAAATTACACAATAAAATTTTATTAGAATAATATTTTGAGAGATTTGAAAATATACTAAAACATTTTGCTATTAAATTTAAAACACTAATCATTCATCACTTATCTAAATATATCTCTATTAAAAATTTGTAATTGAAAAAAAATAATTATTTAATCATTTTTTATATTATTTAATTTTATTGTTATTTTTAAATATGAAAGAAATTTCATTTTCACTTTCATTTAGAAATAAATAATAAGTCCTTAATATATCTTTATATTATTTAAATTTATTTTATAAATTAAAAATTCGATTTCCACTTCAGTGTAAAAAATGTAAAAATTAAATTTAAATATTAAACTAAAAATTCAACTGATCTAAAAAAAACTTACAACATATGTTGTAGAAGTTTTTAGCGTGAGAGAATCTTGGGAACGTGGATATGATTTTCGGAATGACCATAAAATAAATATCAAATCAGGGTTGATAATATTATATATTAAATTAAAAAAAAGTTTATATTATAATTTACTTGATATATTTTAAATATTATTTTTAACAAATTGGATATATTTTAGATATTATTATGCAGGTATTACGCATTAGATTTTGAGTTGACCTTCTATTAGTTTGGTCAAATTTATAAAGCAAAACTTTATAATTTATTTTTTTATTTATTATAATTTTTTTTATTAACATTTCTCTGAAATATTATTGGTTAAGATTTTTAACATTTTATTGTAGAATGCCTCGTTATTGGCGACAGATACGGAGAGGACACTGTTCACAGCAATTTAATTCCCCTCCCCCCTACGTACTGACATCCCCTCCGCCCTACGTAGTAGGGACATGATTATAAAACTAATTAACAAAATAATATAAATTCCCAATGCCTGGTTGAACCCTAAAACGTAAACCAGCTAGTTAGCCTAAGGGCTTTTACTTTGAAAGGAAATGCCTTATTCAGATTTGTCCAAAATATAGAGGTCTATAACAACTTTATGTATATTTTTTCAATAAATTTTTGTGTTGCTTTAGTATGTGTTACCTTCATGCCTGCAATGAGCTCTTTTAGAGCTATATTTGATCTCAAAGTGTTTAATTAAATTGGTTATATAAATCATTTGTTTTGAATTTTAATTTACATTAGTTTAACGGTCGATTCATGTAATTTTATTAATACAACGTTCTATAAGATTTCTATCAATTATTTTCGTTCACCATATTTAAGATTGTTTTAAATAGCCCCTCAGTCCGTAATATAAAATAAACATTTATTTAATTTTCAGATTATGTACAACATACTAATAGAACATAATGGTTATAATTTTCCTCCCTCATCGATTCAATCTACCTTATGATTTGGTCAACCTTTTATAATGGGTACTAACCCATATGAAATAAACAAAAGGTTGGTTTCTTCTGTATTTAAGCATATTCTATATCTATAATTGTATTATCTGGTTTTTTCTTTATTTAAGCATAGTTTATATCTATAACTGCATTATCTGGTTTTTCTTTATTTAAGCACAGTATATATCTATAATTGCGAACTCTACCCGTCTCGAAATAGAGTATTTGAATAAACTCGTATATACATATTTGTTCTGATATATGTACGCATTTTTAGAATAATTTTAATATGGTAAAAAAACAGATTAACTTTGAAATGAACTTTAAAATCAACTTTGTCATAAAGTATCATAGTCGTGTTTAAAATCACATTGCAACATTTCTATATTTACATTAAGTGACATGTAGTATATTTACATTAAGTCACACATAGTAGCTACTTACTGTGTAGCCTTTGTTTTTAAATGAGATATATTACTTTAAAACTAATTAATTTTCTGAATAATTATATAACTATTTAAATTTAAAATAATTTTGTAAAAATATTACCAAATAATTTTTAATTATTATTTTATGAATGAATTAAATTTGTAATTTTTTTTTAAAGAGAAATATTAATATTTAGAATATTAAATTTAAAATACATGGTGATAGAGATAAATATTATTTCAAAAATGAGTTGGGATAGTTCTATTTTTCTTATAATGCATTTTTTCATCCATTTTCCCTTATTTCTTTTCCATTTTTCATCTAAAACTAATTTTTTTGTGTATTTGAATAAACATATCTTGTAATTATGATTAATACACTTGAATTTGACCACAAAACATTTTAAACTAAAAAAAAATTACATTACAGTTTTATTTTTCATAATTTATTTATTTATATATATTGTATAGCTATTCTATTTAGAAATTATTGAGATGTATACATGTATTTTTTTAGTAATTTGTTTATGACTTGGATTAGCTTTTAATTAAAAAAAATTATGAGACAATTACACATGACCTATTCCACACTAATCATGTTACTTAACATATTACATTTTTTTGCAACCAGTAAATTTAAAATCAACAACCATCACATAATTAGTTAAAAATAAAAATACCACAATATCACTAATTATTCTATATATTTGTGGATCAAATTAAAGTAGATATGATATAATAATGCTTCAAAATTTATGTATTCCTCTCCCAAGCAGCCCGTAGGAAGTTTGGAAAATGAAAGTTTGTTTTGAGAAAGAGCTATGTGGCAAAGGCATCATGCCTAATAGGAACAAGTCGTGCTGAAGAAATTCACATGGGGATCAAGGGTATAGCCGTTAACATAGTTCCAAAGCTCCAGGCAATTAATTTTCTAGTTTCTATCATCCCATGGAAAGGAGTCGAATTAGCCAAACTCCATTGTTCTGCAAGTATGGGGTCGATTTGAGAGAGGATGAAGCCTTCGGAATTGCAAATTCACGCATGGGGGAATATGGTGGTAGCTGGAACCCAATGAGAATAATTTATGTGGCTGTAGGTGGATAATTCGGCTCAGCTATTGCTGTTGGTTTTTATGCTGTAGCTGGTACCCATGTTGGTCTCATATGACGCTTATGGTGGCTATTGCGACCATCTCTTGACGTTTTTATCTGGAACCCTACTTATGGACATTCATTATTGCTTTTGGTGGCTTCTCACGTTATTCTCTTTATTGGTGTGAAGTTGGCATTATGCTGTTGGGCGAGGTGGTGGACATATACAGGTGGTCCAGTGCAAGTTCGGGTGCATCAAAGCATGTGTTTTTCGGCTACTGTCCTACTGGGAGATCTATTGTGTAATCTATGCCATTTGTAGGGTGAGTATCCTGTCATTATTGGGAGCAGTTAATTCCTGATTGCGGATTTCCAGCTTTTGGTGCATCCTATATCGCAACTTGTCATAACATGCCACTATATGGGAAGTTGAGCTTACAGGACGAGATTGAAATTGTGTTCATTCTCCTCTTGTTTTTTATTGTGCTAGTGCTTCTCAGATCGATATTCCACATTAACTTTTCCAATGGCCGCCTGAGGGGTTGAGAGGGCTATCTTTCGGTGGTCTGGGTATAACTGGTCTCACTGGTCTGATGCTCAACAAAGAATGTTCCACGGACTTCTCTTCTTCATCGGCGGATGGCATGGTGGAAGATAACATACAGTTTGTCAAATGCCTCCCAAAATGGGATGATTGCTGTAACATTTTTTATATCTCTCGGCCCTACAAGAGTATTGGATGCAGATTTCATAAGAAATGGTGGTCTTTTCTGGGTTGCTACTGCTGTTGTTGCTATCCACCATAAGAGGATTATTCTTGCAGGTCGAATCCGGTTGCTTTTCCCGGATTTAAGGTTTTTTCCGGTGACAAATTTTTTAATTTGAATTATTTTCAGGTATTATATTTTCATGGTTGGCTTGCTATGACGGTGGTGAACGGGCCTGTGTTGACATAAGGTGGGATCTGGCAGTACTTCACTGAGTGCAGGTGCTATATAGTCTGGGATTTATCAACGTATTATTTTAGATACGTCTTGATGTTGGTAAATCTCTGATATGCTTTTGGAATCCGGGTCACCATTATTTTCACCTACTTCTTTAAGGCATATACAGAGGACAGTGAACGTTACAGCTACCGTCTTAGCTGGGATTTGGGGTGGCGAGGATTTTAAAGTATGTGGTAGGACAAATGTCTTAGCTCATTTTACATCTGGCATTTACATCATCTAATTACTACGGATCCTTGGTCCTTGGGATGCAAAACATCCTCATTTGGAGAATTTCCACGATCCCATAGTGGCTTATTCTATTTACCACTATTAGAAGTGGCGGCTGGCAAGCGTGTTGGCTATCTATTCCTGCCTTGGCTTACTGGATCGGTTGTCAGTGATCTGGTCGACGGCACACTGCCATATCGCAAGTGGTGTCCTTGGGTGTATAGGTGTCATCTTTTCAGGATGGAGGCTTCCAGAGGGGAGAATTCGCGGGAGGATAATTCGACTTATACTGCCGGAACACCCAACGTCGATTTTGATACTGATGTTGCTATTATCAAACAGGGTCTCCATGCTTCTGATGAGCCTGCGGTAAATTGTTTTCTGCGACACAGAAGACAAAAATCTCGGAGGGCTGGTTGTGGTGCTCGCAGAGGGAAAAGGAACATCCTTAAACATAGGATGGATATCAAGGAGGTAAACCTGGATTACGAGGATCTGTGCACTACGGTGGCGAGCTTACAGAGGCGAGCTGTTATTGGGAGGTGGGTATTTCCCGATAGGGATGACTTTGACACTGCTTCTTGGATCCACCAGAAATGGAATACCATTATTGGCTATACGCCAAAGGTAAGTAAGTTGATGAATGGGTGGTTTAGTATACACTTTATGAACCAGGCTGATGTTTTTAAGATCATGGGACGTACCTGGGTTCGTGGCAGAAGCTTCATGCAAATTATTCCATGGTACATCGGGTTCAATCCCGTATTGGAGGCACCACGTAACAGAGTGGTATGGGTTAAATTGCCGGGTTTACCTCTGGAATTTTGGACCATTAAGGCCTTGCGATCGATTGGGGACTCTATCGGGTCCACAAAATATATCGATCCGAGCATAATGGGCGCTGCTGATAAGAGGATTGCATGGCTTCTGGTGGAGGTAGATTATTTGGGTGGTCTCCCGGGTGACATTGATCTCATATGGAGTGATAGAAGGCACCGAAAACGTATCGACTTCTGGGGGATTCCTTTCAGATGCTTGATTTGCCACAAAACGGGTCACCTCAGAGATCATTGCCCGATGAGATTGCGTATTGCGAGGGCGGACCAGTCGAGGGACGCCTCGGATGGTGAACGTCGACACTCCAACGCTCATGCATCGAAGGCTGGCCTGCATCCAGGTATTATTGCTAATTCTTCCTCTGAAGATGATGCTTACATTACGGCGGAGGGACAAAATGATGTCTCGGTCCCTGATTCTGTTATCCTTGCTAATCTGGCTAGTCATCCATCAATCTCTAAGAATATTTTTAGGGTACTCCAGCCTGAGTCACAGCATGACATCGATCCTGCCCTTTCCATACAAAATGAATCTGATGGGCCGGTAACATGCCCTTCGTTTCCTCCTTCTGCCCCATCCTTTTCTGCTAAAAATGCCATTTCCTTGCCCATTCAAGGATATGAACGTAACCCTGAGAAGAGGCCTATGAATCTTCCTGACCCGGGTCAAAGCAGGTCTATGGTTCCTATTCGTCCGAAGGGGAAATTCTCCTCTTCTATTGACCCCCCTTTATTTAAATCATCTAGTATTGTTGGGAGGCGCCCTTCGAATCTGCATTGTGGTAGCATTTTAGATGATTGTGATGATTTTGGACCCGGTTTTGTGGGGGATGGGGTTCCGCATTACCATTTCCGTAGTCTGCTTGATGATAGCGAGGATGAAGGGAAATATACTGGGTCGCCACATGGTACTCCGGGCAATACTGGGACCATCAACCTTTCTGATTCCTCAAGGAATTCCATCGGTAGTGATCTTGACTTTCTTTTGAGAAACTCCAACATGGAACTTGCTGCCTTGATGGTTTTTGACAAACCTATTCCCTCTAAAACTAAGCATTCTCCTACCTTATCTGATGCTTTAAAATCCATCAAGAAGAAGGCAAAAGGTGCATGTGGCAGGAAGAAGGAGAAAATTAAATCAATTTCTCTGTTCGTGGATGACGATGCGGGCCTTATTGACACTCCCATTCACAGCAATATTGGGGCTGGCTGTAACTCCAGGGCACTTAGAGCATGTAACCCTTCCTCGGATTCACCATGAATCATGTCATCTCATTAAATGTAAGGGGTTTGGGTGATGACCCTAAATATCATTGCCTGAGGGAGTTACTTGTATCAAAGAATCCGTTCATTTTCTTCGCACAGGAGACTATGTCTGATAGAACTAAGGCTATTAATATGTTCTTAAGAATCAAGAAAAACTGGCACGTTGCTGCGACAAATTCATGTGGACGTTCTGGGGGTTTTTTGGTTATGTGGAACCCCTACCACGCATCTTTTAAAGCTTTCAGCTTTTTTGGTGGTATTTTGCTGAATGGACGCCTCAGAGGTATGGATTGCACTTTCAATTTCATCAACTTATATGCGCCATATGTGAATAGAAGGATTTTCTGGGACAGGATGTTGGTGACTGGTATTTTTACTCTTCCTAATCTTATTATAATGGGTGATTTCAACTCTATTTTCAACGCTGATGAAGCATGGGAAAACAAGGCTCGTCTGGACCCTTTGGCTGGGTATTTGAACGACATCTTTCTCTCACATGGACTGATAGATATCAGGCCGCATCCACTGGTGCCCACGTGGTCTAATAGAAGAGCGGGGGAAAATTACATTGGGAAAAGATTGGATAGGGTTGTGGTCAAAGACTCAATTATTGACATTTTAGGAGGCCCCAGATCTTATGTCATAGCTTCTGATATCTCCGACCATTATCCTATTTCTTTTTCCTGCACTAACCTCCCTGAGCGCACGGGATGTCCTTTTAAGTTTAATAGGATTTGGTTGGAGGATCCGGAATATACCTGCTTGGTTGAGGAAATCTGGCGGCAGGAATCCGGGCCTTTGCATACGGAGTTATGGGATTCCTTTCATCACAAACTACAGAAAACAAAGACTATGACTAAGACTTGGGAACGAGAGAAGAAGAGTAAATTAAGAGCAGAGTTCAGATGGATTCAGGCCGAAATGGAGAAGATTATAGAATCCTTCCTATATATATATCCAGATGAACAAACACTTGACAGTCTGAAAAGCTTGGGTGCTAGGAAAAGAGAAATATTACGGATTGAAGAGATCACATGGAGGTTAAAGAGCAGAGCTCTTTGGCTTGCAGAGGGGGATCGAAATACTAAGTTCTTTCACAGAAGTGCCAACGAGAGGAGATGTAAAAATGCTATTTGGCGTATCAAATCATCGGATGGTGCCTTTGTATATTCCACCCAAGAAATTCAAAACGAGGCCCTCCGATATTTCGCAAATTTTTACACCAAGCAGGATGATATCAATATGGCGAACCAGGTGTGGATGCTCGAACACATCCCTCGTTATTTTGATGATGATGCTATTGCTCTACTGGATAAGGTGATCATTGGGAATGAAGTCAAAATGGTCCTTAAAACATTTGCATGTGATAAATGTCCGGGGCCGAACGGCTGGCCCGCGGAATTTTATATCCATTTCTTTGATTTGCTGGGAGAGGAATTGACTAAGGTGATTGAGCAGATACGTATTCGGGGCTATATTTCTCCCAATCTCAATTCAACTTTTATTGCTCTTATACCAAAGAAGGACGACCCCCATACATTTGCGGACTTCCGTCCCATTGCCCTCTGCAACGTTCTCTATAAGATTACATCAAAAATTATTGCAGAGCGTATGAAGGATACCTTATCCAGTTTTATTTCAAAGGAACAGTATGGATTTCTCAAGGGGAGATCCATCCATGATGCCACCTCTATAGCACAGGAAATTCTACATACCATGCACGTTGAGAAAAGGGAGGCCCTCATGGTAAAGGTCGACATTTTTAAAGCTTATGATTCGATTGATTGGGCATATATCAGGGTAGTTCTCATGAAGGTTGGCTTACCTATACGCATCATAAGGTGGATCATGGCCTGTATCTCTTCTGTTAACTATGCCGTCATTATTAATGGAGTTCCTACTACTTTCTTTGCTGTCGGTGTTACACCATTATTTGGTCATCTAACCTTTCATCATTAGATGGACCCAAGTACACCATGTAAGACCAGTTTTACCCCAAGTAAAACTGCTTTCACTATGTTAATTAGGAAACCCCAAAAGGAATAATTAATTAAACCATAATTTAATTATTATTCCCAGTCATGTTTAACCCAAAAACAAAGAAATTGATGAGATAAACCCATAGTTATCTTATTATTTTCTAGGAATAATTATTTAAATAATATTCCTTGTTAAATATGACCAAATCAACCACCATTAATCAAATAAATCATTATTTATTTGATTATATCCCAACCACTTCCTTAAAAAGATAAATAAATCATTTATTTATTTATTTTTCACTAATCAAGGGATTTGACCCAAGTCAAACACCCTTTTCCCTCCAACAAATAATAATAAAATATTCCATAGAGGTGGATCTAGATGTGATTAACATTATTTTAATCATGCACCAAGATCTAGAAGGACCCAATATTTTGTTATAAATAGGAGGGTTTTCCCCATCATTCTTCACCTTTTGTTGCATAGAAGATCACTCTGGATCTATACACTTGGTCTCATTTCTGCCATTTTGCTCCCATTGAGCTCTACCTTCTACATTGGGTTTTCTACATCTACAAGAGAGAGAAAGCTTAGATCTGAAGTGCCGAGGACTACAAAGAACCCATCCCATTGAGGAGATCTGGATACACCTTCTTGTTTCCTCCCAGGTGCCCTGTAATATAAAAATTCATTCAAAAAATCGTGTTCTTGTCTTGTCCGTTGGATGCATGGAGCAAACTCTTTACTTTTCTGCTTAATGTCTTTCCATTTATAGATCTGTTTGTTGCAGCATTTTAACTACTAATTGCAGATCTGAAGATGTTTTGCAGCCTCTATCGTTGTTAGGGCTATTAGTTATGCGTAGCTAAAGTGGTTCTTTTTCGTACACTTCGACAAAGAATTCATACGAAATGTTCTGGCGGGGACTCAGACAAGGATGTGCTCTGTCATCGTTAATTTTCATTCTGATCATGGATGGCTTCAGCTGTCTTCTTCAGAAGGCAGTTTTGCAGGGACATACAATGGGTTTCTCTTTCTCCAACACTCTGGTGTGTACGCATTCTCTGTTTGTTGATGATTTGCTACTATTTGGTCATATTCACAGGGAGCATTGGCTCTATATCCACCATATTTTCATCCGATTTGAATCTGCCACAGGGCTTGCCATCAACAAACATAAATCCTTTATTATTTATGAATATGGTGACCAAGGGGATTTGGAGTACATTGCTGATCTATTTGGAATGGAGTTAAGAGAGGCGTCGTTGGGGTTCACCTACTTGGGTTTCAATATTAAACCATGCGGTTACAAGATCCGGGACTGGATGTGGCTTATAGACAAGTTTAGGAGGAGGATGTTCAGCTAGACGCACAGGTGGTTGTCTATGGGAGGTCGGCTCATAATGATACAAGCTGTTCTGGCCCAAATGATGGTATATTGGGGTCATCTTTATTATCTACTAGATGGTGTTATCAGACTTATAAACTCCATCATTGCAAAATTCTTATGGGGTGGGGCGCAGATGCCTACAAAAATCCACCTATGTAAATTACAAAAACTTTGCAGGCCAAAGGACCATGATGGATGGGGAATTCTAGATACAAGAAACTTCAACATTGCTCTGCTCATCAAATCGTTTTGGAGAGCGCTGGGTAGTGACGGCATTTGGAATAAGGTGGTCAAATGAAAATATATTGTGGGTGATATACATCATCAAATCCTTAACAATCAAATCACATTTCCACGGCGCATATCTGTTATATGGGGTAGTTTCAAAAAGGTTTACAGGCATATGGCAGAAAGGGTGGCGTGGTCTTTCGGTGACGGCAATCGTATTCCCCTGGCTCATATGAAGGTGATTGGATTGTACCCCCAACTTGGCCCTTCTCCTCAGCTTATCCACAGACTTGCCCATCGTGGCATTATTTATCTTTCACAGACCATTCATCAATGGTCTCTCGGGGCCCCCATTTTTAAATCAGCTGTCCAATTGGGTTTAAGAGCTCCGGAGGATGAGGGATGGGAATTCCTCAGGGATAGAATTCGGGCCTTGGGTCTATGCTGGGATGAGGGGGGTGATAAGATTGTATGGGATGGCCCCACGAAGGTTGGGATTCTGGTGGTTAGGGATATATACAGATATATCAACAAGGCTTCTTACCCGGAACAACCTAGCAGTTCATTCTATAGGTTTTGGCGGCGGCATATCCCTACAAAGATTATACTCTTTGGCTGGTTAGTGTGGAAAGACAAGGTTTTGACTGGGCATAATTTAATGAAGAGGGGATATTCAGGCCCATTCAGGTGCCATATTTGTCTAATGGAATCTGAATCAACAGTTCATCTCTTTTTTAGATGTCCTGTCATCATAAAAACATGGAGACTCTTCTCAGTTCATTTCATGGGCACCACTTGGTATCCGGTAGATTTCATGACTGTTGTATCAGATTGGGACAAATTAAAAGGAAAGTTCAGATCTCTCCCCTTTTTCTTTATATGGGAGGTTTGGCTTGGTAGAAATAGAGTGATCTTCGAAAATATTCCTTTTCAGATCCCAAGTATTTACTATGCAATTACTAAGTGGTTGGAAGACTGCCCTACAACTGCTAGGCCCATACAGGATTGTTCCTTTCACCTTCGGCCACATGAGGTGGCCCTCCCTGCAGTATACTTTGACGGTGCATGCATGAATGGGGTCATGGGTTGCGGCACATGGATTAAGATTTCTCAAAGAGAGAGAGTGCATATACACTTTAATGCTGGTGTGGGATCCAACAACAAAGCATAAATCATTGCTCTTTGGGGAGGCCTTCGTTTTGCCATCTACTTACAGTTAAAGGACATACATGTTTATGGCGATTCTATGATTGCTATTGGTTGGATTTCTGATCCACAGGCTTCTGTTCCTTCTGGACTCCAAGGTTGGGTCTCTCAGGTCCGACGTTTATGGACAAGGCTCAACAGGCCTGCTATCTGTCATATCTACAGGGAGAACAATACTAGGGCAGATGGCCTCTCAAAGATGGGTTTAAACACTGAGTTCGGCACCATGCAGGTTCAGCTATTTCGAGACGGTCTCATATTCTGGGAGACTGATATTGCCATTCCATAATATGGTTCTTGTAATACATTTTGGTTTTTTGATCTCCATTTGCGGCAGTGATATCATCTTTTGCAGGTTTATGTTTTTATATACAACCCTATCAGGCGAGCGTGATTATATGCTATATCTCATCCACAGGCGAGCGTGACAGAATTATATGACTGGCTGCTAGCCTTGGTCATTCACACCGGGAGAAAGTTCATACATATCATATATACCTTGGTTTCTCCTGGTATGGGATTTCACACGTGAGGCGACTCGGCCACTGCCATGTTTTCGCGTTTCTGCTCATGCACATGGCCGCTTTAGGTCGATTATTATCAGACGAGCGTGAAACACTATCAAGCGAGCGAGCAATTTCTATCAAGCGAGCGAGCAAATTCTATCAAGCGAGCCGGTCTATAATTTCTGCTAGGGACTTCAATGCTGTTGCCTATTCTTGTTCTTTTGACTTGTCCCTTCCTCCTTTTTCACATGATAGCCATATGCACATTATTGCGGTCCCATGTCATCCTATTATGGCTTAATTATGGTTCGATGTCTTCTGATCTATCGGTCTATTTATTGCATTGACATATACATTTCCTTTTCATCTTAAGTTTATATCTGTTGTTAATCTGTCCTATCTGCTCCATCTTCCTCCTTCTTCTCGCTTCTGTAGCTGAGCATTATGATATGGACGGTACACGTTCTATGTTGATGTCGCCATTTTGTGGCTGCCTATGGTTGGCTATCTCGCTGTATTTTTTTACATGCTGGAGATGTATTGGATTATGTACTGTTTTATATTTATATATAATAACGTTTTTTTTCCTCGAAAAAAAAAGTTTAGAGGGAAGTTTACTAGCCTACTTGAGTGGCTTTTAACTAATCAAAAATTTATTATTGTTGTTGCTGGATAAGATTAGATTTTTCATTGTGACAATAATGAATCTAAATAAACCTTAATACTAACTTGAAGTTAATACCTTTATTATTTTAATTTAATTACATTTAAACTAAGAGGCAGACAATAGCTACCATGTAGCCCTTGTTTTAAACAAATTGGATAAGAATCCAGGAGAATTTTGCTCCTACTATTTGATGGAATTTTATGTATTATTTATACCATAATATTTTAGAGTTTACTATATAAATGGGGTAAATTAGATTTACAATATTAATAATATTTATTTGTAGTATTATTTGTAGTATTAAAATTTTATTAATTTGTGTTAATAATTATATGAAAATATTTAATAAAATATTGAAATTTTAATATCTATTGATACTTATTTAAAAAATAAAAATAAAATATAATGTAAAATTTTAAAGTCTTTGTAAAATTAAACTTTATATATAGAAATTGGTAGCTTTGTAATTATAAATCATTGCAGGTGTTTTTATTTAAATATTTTTTAGAATACAAATTATTTTAAACAAAGTATAATGAAAATAAATATATATATATATATATATATATATATATTGGAAAATGATATTTCTTAATGCTAAAAATAAAATTTTAATTTAAAGATATTGGCACCAAAAACTTGTTCTCAAACTCTCATTTTACTGAAGTTGAAGTTCTCAAAAAAACCTTGGCACTCAAAATGTGCCCAGAGTTATTCCCTTACAATGACAATTATAACTTACTAAATATTATTTGAGAAACTAGATAATAAATATTTAAATTTAAATGATTTTTTTTTTAAAGGATGGAAAATAAAAAACATTAGTAAATCATTTTTTATCAATCTAAAATAAACATATATACACTGCTTAAATTGAAAAATGTCTACTTATAATTTTATTTCAAGTATCTTATATAACTCTAACTCTAGTCAAAACCCCCATCTTTGGCTCAAGCGAGATCGACATAAGGATGCCAAGTCCTAGCTCAACCATTGGGGGATAAAGGAGGACACTGTCTTGGAGAATGGGGATAGTATTAAGAATACCATTACTTTCAAATTTAAGGATAGTTTTTGGGTTGATAAGGAGTTAGAGGGGAAAAGGAAGCTGAAGTATTACAAGGAGGTCATCAAACCCACTATTGTTAACCAGAATTACCTTTTTGTTTTGACCTATGCAAAGAATAAAATGAACATTGCAAAGATAAGAACTAATTCCTATTATCTTCGAAGTGAAACCGGGAATTGGTCTATTCCCATAACACCTTGGGTTGAAAGAATATGCCTCATCTGCAATACTAAGAGAGTTGAAGATGAAAAACACACTCTATTGGATTTCCTGACCCCTGCTCACATTTGTTCCCCTTTTCAAAAACATTATCACGCTACCAACCATCTTGACTTGTTAATCGCTCATTTCTTAAGGTCTAGTAGACCATATTGGTGTTATTGAACCGCCACCACCATCATCATCAACATCATCATCATCATCATCATCATCATATTTTTATTTTTGTTTCTTTTATTCAATAATATGTGATCATTTAATTTTTAATAAAATATATTTGGATGCTTTCCTATAACTTTTAATGAAATATATATTTGGATAATTTATTGTATTTTTTAAACTAGCATATATCCATTTTAAGCAGGGATTCTAACATGAGCCGAGAGCGATCAAATTTATTTAGGTACAAACTTGTTTTATAGTGCAAAACGTAATGTGTAATATTTTATTGTTTAAATTGTATTTTTGAATGTTATAGAGATTACATAATATGTGTATTGAGTCATTTTATCAATGTACATTAAATTGGATTTTTTTGTTATTAATATATTTAAAGTATATGTCAATATTAATTCATATTAAAAAATTTCATTCGTAATTCACATTGGATATTGCATTCTATACAACATTAAAATATTTTATTTTAACATTTTTTCTATATATAGATATATATGAAGTTGATATACATCTTTTTTTTTTTAAGTCGAAAAGTTTCTATTAATCAAAAAGCATATACAGAGATGAAAAAATGCATGTGGTCTCACCCCTACTAGGTTTGTTGACCAATGCTATAACCATACAACATACAAAAAGAAAAATGCTTAGTTGAGAGGTCCATAGCTTTAGAGGCCTAACACACCAGAAAACAGAAAAAACAAGAAAGATACCAGTGATCATAATCAATTGCCTGAGCTAATTGAAGCAGGATTATTTGGCCCCATACCGGAGGAGGAGGAGGGTGATACATGCAATTAACATGATGTTAAAAGTGAGCAAGCCATGCTTCCATCTTTTCAACTTTCTCTGTCAGCATATTTTGCCCACGCCAAACAACCACAACTATTTCACGAACATGGCCTTAAAAGTAGTGTAGTTGTTCAAGTTTGGCCATAACGAACTCATGATCCTCCCTTCCAACTCTATCTAGAGATTCCAACCAAGAAATGATAGATTGAACCAGCTCCTGAATCGTTGTGGAAATCTCAGGATGCCTGGAAGGAGCACAACCTGCTGATCTTGCAGGACCTTGAATGTTGTGACATCCTGAGAGACCATAGCACAATCGTGACCTGATCCTCTGCAACCTCTGCCACTGCCTTGACCACTCTGAATTATCATTATGCTGTGTTTTCCCATCATGGGGTCAGATAAAGACGTACGCCCCCCACACACTCCATGACACCCACGCCAAACACCACACATTGAATGAACGCCCTACCTGGAGCTTCCAACTCCCGCATTCACTATGCCACCCCAATTTTCTTATGGATAAAATGAACCTTCCACATTTTCCTGGGCTAGGGAAAGAGAGGATTGAAGATTAGGCTTCATATTGAAGTCCGAGAAGAATCCAAGGCCCCTAAGGAAATACCCAAACCAGACCAATGACCACCGAAATAAACCAGGAAGCACACATACAAGAATTGTGCACCCAAATGAAACAACACCCTCCACCATAGGCCAAGAAGACTGCACCATAGACTGAGAGAGAAAGGGAATCCAAGACAACAATTCACCCCATGGGAAATTCACCACTAGACAAATACCGAACCAGACTAGAACAAGCAGATGAATCAGTGATAGGAAAGACCATAGGGTGACTAGAAAACACCACATGAGAGAAAATAGAAAAGATAGCTCCCATAATCCAGATCATCGCTAAAGGCACAAGGAAATGCTAAAAGGAGGGCTATTACTGGTGGCCCCGAATGGGAAGAACCAAGGGATTTCAATGCCTAAAAACCAGCACCACCAGAGCACCAAATATGCCACCTAAAAGAAAAAAACACCACCAGAAGACTTGAAGCCAATTAAATAAGAGGCGAAAACCAAATACAAATAACCCAAGAGGCACTAACCATAATGTTACATAGTAATTTGTCACCATGCTCATTTTCCCATCCCTGATCTTGAAATGCCCCATGACAAATCCTGTGTAATGTTTCCATCATCAAGAAATATGATAACATTTCCCTTGAAGGTCCAATGAAAAATTCCTTGAAAGATTACTAAGAAACTTGGTCAAATTCCTAGTTTCCTGGGTCAGTGCCCTTCTTGGTGCCATGGCCGCGCTAATGTCCTTTTCCCAGTTCTAGCCCACTATTGTCAGTGCCCTAATTTATTGGAAAACCATGTTGATCCCCTTCCTAGTAGTGCTTCCTCAAATGGAGGAGAAGCTTCGGCCTCTAGAAGCTCAAGGGTGACGAGTTGGTTGAACAAAGATGATAAGGTCAAGATCTCTCATTTTGGAGCCTTAATCTCATCCATGGGGGATCATCCCTTAAAAAGTGGGCCTTCCTCCTCCTTTCATGGGATCCCAACTGCCTTCTCCTTGCTATAAATTCATATCCCTCATTCCCCCAAGTTTAGAGCTTGGTTGATCATTGTCAAACTCGTTTGAAGTATCATCCCTTTGCATGCTAGCATCGTGATTAAGCGTAAGTACACGAGAGAAGGAATGCTTTTGAGATGGGTAAAGGACTCAGAGTTTCACCTAAGGACACCTCCAACATCAAGGCCTAGTTGTAAGCTTTCATTTTTTAATTTATCAATAATAACATTTCATGTTTTCTTTCTATATTTGTCTACATGATTATGAAAATATTCTAGTACTCCTAGATCTTCTAGATAGCTAGTGTTTACATTTATTATATATTGTATCACGTTTGTTGTTGTCTCTCAATCATTGACAAGTATTCACGTGCCATTAATAGCAGGAATCAGGCCTACAAGGATCGTGGATCAAGGTCACCATCAACGGATCCAAGGATATCGATTGGAAAAAGGTATTTATGTTTATTTCCTCTTTTCATTCTAAGCATTAGTTAAGAAATTTTATGTTAGAAAGAATCTCGTGTTTCTAGACCCACTCTAGAGCTAGAGATATCTCATATGTCCGTAGAGGGGATTTATCTGGACAACAGAATTGGCGACTCCGTTGGGGAGCTTCAGGCTTTTAATTCCTCCTTCTCCGAACTGATCTTGGATCAGTTTCATCGATTTTTTAAATTTAAATCTTCTTAGGCCTTTGTCAGCTTGTGTAAGGATTCGAAAATATTTTATGATTCATCGAAATTGAAAGCTTCTTTCATTGCATCATAAGGATTCGGGTGACATTTGTTTTGAGCCTTGAAACTGAAACTTTAATCAAGATAAACTTAAAATGAACCCAATTTACCTTGAGGAGCATTGGAATTAACGATTATATTTAGTGGTCTAGGCTAGAGACATGTTTCGACATCGTTAAACATAGGATTTTTCACTAACATTCTACATTACAACCCAGGGGTGATATCCTGTCTCATGTATGGAAGTATATTGATGTATGATAAGTATATTTTGGACGCTCTCATCGAACGGTTACACATTAGACAACACTACTACGAACTGGACTCCCATTTACCGTCACGTATATTTGGGGGAACACCACTAGGTTGCAAGCCTGCCATAGGTAACCGAGTCAGCCACCTTGTAGATGTGATACACCAAACACAACATTCGGGGAGATTGGTTGTCATATGTTAAGTCCTTGGTCATTTATGTTTCATTTGATCACCAAGGTCTATATTGCAGTTCATGAATACTTGGTAAACCTTTATGCCTATCACACCCTTTTTTATTTATTTTTTGTTAATTATAAAATTATCTGCCCACAAAAACATCTCACCCGTGTAGTTCTCCAGATTTTATTGCTTGGTAAGTTGTGTTTTTTTTACCTCTCTCCTTTTTGATCTTCTTCTTGAAGGTCATCTTGGTTGAATCGTCGAATTTGCCCACTCCCTCCTCTTATGGATCTCAAGAACCTCCTCCTGAGGTCCCTTGTTTTTCGGTTAATGTTGAGCAGGTAAATATCCTCCGTGGATAGAGGCGATCCCTCTAGCCTTAGAGTGGGTCTAGCAACAAGGGAACAAGCTGGAATTTCAGACTCCTAGCTTATAAATGAAAACGAGTTGGGATAAATGACCTACCTTGGTCCAACACTTTTGTTGTAGTTTGTAGCAGTGATCCTTTGATCTTTGTCTTCACACGTCGTGGTCCTTTAGTGATAATGTCAGTGCACCTGCACAAGGATCAAGTGAATGGTGACAGCATACGAAAACATACTTTCATTTACAGGTATTCGATTGGTCAAGGAGAATCAAACATTTTGCATGTGATCGAACAAAAAATTGGAACCAAAAAACTAGTCTTGTATTAATGATAGAGAAAAGAAGTTTACAACCTTAATGCTTTGACGTTGCAGCTTCCTTCGACGGGTTCAATCAAGTGCATCTCGAGCATTCGTCGGGGATCAGACTCGGTGAGGCAATGGGCCTAAAATCTCTCTCGACAATGGATTCTTCTATGCCTTATTATTCACACCAGCTATAGTAAGGATTGTTCAGCTAGCTGAAACCATGTGAGAAGGAAGTATTTATAGGAGAGGAGGAGATGGTTTTGGATCCCTCATAAGGTGGAAGGGAGGCCCTATCCCTTTGGGCAGTTTCACAATTGTAGGAAACAAGAAGCCAAAGGGAGGACTTCGATGTTATTCAGTCGAACAAATGATGATGACTCCACTCACGAAGTGGTTAGGCATGGAAAATTCATTTCTATTTTTAAAAAAATTCCAAAAAAAACTCGACGCAGGTGCCCCACCAAGACAGAGCGCCAATGGGCATGAGGCCCAGTGTTAATTTCTCTATGGGCACGAGGCCATAACTGCCTACCAGCGCCGACCCAAAATCATATGTTTTTGAGAGCCTGCTTCAGGAATGATCAACAGAGGAAATATTCTTGACATGCCAAGGGTTGCAATGACACTTTTAGTAAGGTATGGAAATACATATAAGTCACTGAAATGGTCCTCCAATTTTTAGGATGGGGATTGCAGGGACGGTGACAAAATACTGTGTAACAAATGCCCCCTAAAGCATGAGGTCCGAGAGAGAGGGAGGGGTGCAATGCTTTATGATAACCTGCCCAAACCAAACACCATCATCGGAAGACCTACAAGAACAAGTACAACTAATATCTATGATACATTAATATGTGGCATGGGTGCAACCATCTATAATAGAGTACATATAAAAACATGATCCGAGGTATGGACGTAGCCATCCAACAAGAACGATAAATAAATAGACTCAGGTATGGTCGCAACCCTCCAATCAAAAAACTCATGCATAGAGTTATGATAAACCAAATCATCTCACAGCATGGATTTTATCAGACCAAACTCAAGGTCTTGTGCTCCATCTTGACCCGAACAAGTACAAATTCAAGCATGTGAATGAATGAGTTGAAGTTGAACATGCGAGAAATTCTCTTGATTACCAACCAATGATGAAATTTGTTAACAGATGTGAGAGAAACCACTGATAATGACAATGGCCCTCAAGGTACATCTAGTACAATTCGTGGAATGTGAACAGTGAGTTGGAGTCGAAGACCCACAAAATCACTCGATCGAAGGAAAATGATGAAGACCTATCGTCGAATGCGAAGAACTTTCCATTGAGGCATGCAAGCTCCAAGGTACCGGATGGGAGTTTTTAGGGTCCTATAATAATAGGATACATAATTTTTTGAATTGACTTTGATTAGTCTTGTAATATGTACATACTTTTCTTTCTGCAAATTGTTTTCCCATATTAGAAAATAAAAAATGTAAAGAGGGTAAAAGTCATAAAAGAAAAATCAAAGGACTTGAAAATATCAAAAGAATAGAAGAAATAAACCCCAAAAAAAAAGATAAGAATAAAACATGAAAGTGATGCAAGTCAAAATGCCACTACTAGTTACTTTCACTGCAAAATAAATGATTATGTGCAGCTTGTTCAAAATTCCATAATCCATGATAAGTTAAATAGCTTAATCTTAACTTTTTCATGCTTAAAATTTCATGCTGATAGATAGAGAATAAAGATCTTTCCAAACAACTTAATCTTAGTAGATCAATAGTTAGGTAGAGAATAAATAAGGAGCTCAACAATTTAATCTGAGCCCTTGGCTGAAATAAGGTTAGAATTAGATAGTTTCTTGTTTTAAAAGAAAAAATGAATAAGGGTTTTGCAAGCTCAAATGCACCCATGCAAATAAAGGAAAAAATGGTAGAATAACATATGGGTAGGAAGAAAGAAGTTTCACAAGGAATGGATAAAAATCATTTGGTAATTTACTAATTTCCCTCCCTACTATGTGTTCCAGTACTATACCCTTCAGTTATAAAGACTAGGAGCATTTCTCTGACTTTTGGTGGGACTAGACCCATGTCTTAATGACTGATTGGCACCAAAGTATTGAAATTCCCCTCATTGAAACCCTTTCCCTGCATAAAAAACCCTTTTCCCTTAACATCACTCATTTTACCCTAATAAACCCCTTTTCCTAAGTTAAAACACATTTTTACTTAGGAAAAGTAAAAACCCCTTTGAATAATTCTCATTTCATTCAAAATACCCAAAAAACCATTAAAAACATTTTATCCTAAGTTTAAATATAAAGATATTATATTGGGACTTTTTAAATAATTATCCCTTTATTATGTTTTAAATTAAACTTAGCTTATTTATTATTAACATGCCAATATAATGTATTAGCTCCCTAAAAATACCCTTCATCTCGTAGTATATTGATTCATTTTATATTAAATAATGCAACGCATATTTTACTTTTTAACATATGTTTATTTTCCCCACGTGAATATTATCCCACTCCCCATAGGTTAAAACTATCCCTTTATACAAATTACCCCTCAATGCAAACATTACACGTACAAATATTCCATTTGCTATGTAAAACCTTTACCCACCTATCACATTTCATATATAAACTTTATATTATAACTATGTTTTAATATATAATTTCGCTTCCGCCGCATAAAGAACTTCTGGGCCCCATGCCCATTACCTCAGCAGTTTCGTCACTTAATCCTAACCGTTCGCTTCTATCCGCTAGATCCAACGACGCATATCTCCCATTGCAAATCTCATAGTGCAATCGTTAACCAAAATAAAATTTGCATTAAAAGTTGTTTCGGCATCTTATCTCTCCTCCACGCGTCCATTTTGAATTAGATCACATCCATTTCAAAAATAACATTTACTGCCTTTAACCCATGTGAAAACCGCTTAGCGGTAATTCTTCCCCCCCATGCCCAAACTGTCGATGATTTGAATTGACTAGCAGTTAATGAAATTACTGTTTAAACTCAAAATTCATTATAAAAACTACTGAATGTGCTTATTTTAAGTTTTCTATTCCCTTTCTGCTCATAAACCTCTCCACAACGAGAAGAATACGTTGTCGTCCTTGTTTTAGTGCATAAACCAATAGAATTCAACCAAATTCATTGTTGCGATCACTCAAAAGCCTCCAGACTGCATTTAAAGGCCAGAACAAGCTTTTGAAAGCTTTCAACACACATCAAACTCTTTTCTGCACCAAATTTCGAATTTTTACAAGTATTCCTCAGGAAAAGAGACCTATCCATCCATCTGAAAGAAATTTAATGATAAATTGAAACCTTTTAAAGCCTGTGTACCTAAGGAATATCCATATTACCTCATAAATTCATCTTTGATGCAAACCCTGAGCATTTTTCATTTTCTAAAGTTGTAATATGTTTTAAAAGAAAAATATTATTGAGTTTAGGCATCTACAGACTTAAGAAGCCCTCTGAGTTATCTAAATCCTTTCTACAATACTCAGAAGCCTTTTTTGCATAAGGTTGGATGTTTTAGGATTGTTTTCATCAAAGAAATTTGTAGAAAAACCCTTGATATCTTTTCTTGAGTCTGTAAATATGAAGAAATTGGTTTTTGATATAGAATTGACAGTTTGAATCAGAGTAACCTAAATTATACCTTTTGCAGTCCAAGATAAACCCTCTGTTATATTAAAATCCTTCTGTAAACAGTTTAATCTTACAGAAGTGATTCATATACCTAAAGATAGAGTTTTAAAGATCAAGAGTATTAAAATTGATAAAACCAAACTATCAGTGGCATCCAAAAGCAAAATTGTAATTAATCCTCTACAACCTCCTGTTGTAGATGTGGAACATACTCCCTTGGATGATGCAGACTACAAAATCACATATCCTGTAACTGAATTTAACCTTCTTGATATCCACTGCTGGAGCCAAGAGAAATCCTTGGACCAAGTAGATGAGGTGCCTATTTGGGAGTCAAATTTTCCCAAGTATGTTTTTCCTCACACCCACCAATGCCCAGAAGCCATTAGATTATGCCAATCTCATTATTCTCCATATCAAAGAGCTATTTTCAATTTTGAAAAAGAAGTATTGTTTACAATAACAACTGAATCCATAAACCAAATGTTTCAACTGCAGCCTGAGCCTAATGCAGTCCCTTTATCTATTGAAGCTCTCACAAAGTCCTATTTGGAGTTGGATTTTCCTAAGAGATTCTAAATTTTCCAAATATTCATGGCCTCCTATGCGTAAAATCCCCAAGCTTAACCCTCCATATTCTTCTTCCAAATTTCCAGAAGGAACTAGATATTTCGATGTTGTCTTTTATACTTGGATATTTCACATATGAGCATATTGATGCATCAATACTTGGTTTCCTATCAATTTTTGCACCTGGTCAACCCTCTGTATTCATCTAAAATTTTGCCCAGTACATTGCAGACAACATACATGAACAACTTGTTAAATTACATACTGAAGGTGTCTTTAGATATACTTCATTTCTTTTCCACATGTTTCTCTACTTTCAGTCAAACAAGTTCCCCATAACTCTCCAGAAAATGGACGTGGAAGGAAATCCACTATCAGTTATTTTCTAGACCTCCCTAATCAGAAAGGAGTCAACTGAGTTTTCTTATACAAATTTTACAAATTGTTTCATCCATCCATTGGTAAATATGCTTAAAAACAGTGTGCAACCTAGGATCAGTGATGAAATAAAAAGGGTTTTGCAGTTGTCTGAATGGAGCAGGATAGGTGATTGGTATTTATACCAAAATCACACTGAAGTCAGAGTTTATGGGACAAACCTCATTCCTTATAAATTGCCAAAGTATTTACCTATGAGGTTGTTTGCTTTAGAATATATATGACATTTTTTGAACTCAGATTCAGTAAATTTCTTGGTTGCTAAGAAGAAAACCTAGTTTAAATTGAAGAACCAAGTGGGTCCATTTATATACAATAACAGAGAAGCAGGTATAGAGGCAGAAAAGAAATTATCAAAGTACAAATTCAACAAAAGTTTTCTTTGGCACTATGATCCTTATGGTATAATTAGCAAAATGAGAGTGAAGTGTAAGTTAACTCCCTATATTCATGAGAAGAAGACTGAATTGAGAAATTTTCTAACCAATCTGAATGGTTAGAAAATACAATGGTAGAAATTGACAAACATAGTGATACTAGTCACATTTTGCAGACTCTAGCTCAGAAAGACAGACGTATAAAAATAAATAGGGAAGAAGGCTCATACACTGCTGAAAATACCGCAGAGACAAAGTTTAAATTAAGGTACAACAAGAAGCCCAAGACAAATCCAGCAAATAAAGAAAAAGAAACAATAGAAGTTATAGATATAGAGATTCCAGATAAAGACACTGTGCCTCCCATAGTGATTGAAAATTAATAGAAACCTACTACTTCCAACACACATTTGATCCAGAAACAACATAGTGTGGAAGTACCATCATCAAAATAGACAGAGGACAAAGATATGGACATTAAGGAAAAGTATAAAGAGATCAAGACTAAGAATGAGGAAATAAAAAATAAAATTTATTCTCAACACTTGAAGTAGACTCTTAGCATACAAAATAGGCTGCTTTCAGCCTTTGATTACAAAAAAAAGAATTTTATGATGACAGTACTTCAACCAACAGTGCCAACTCCCAAAACATCATCTGATTATAAAAAGTTTGATTTTGAAGTACCAGTCCAAGACATTCATCCCTTGGACCAAATTGAGTTCCATAAATACAGTTTAGAGATGATATATTCCAAAATGACTACAAAAGAAATGAGTGCTCAAAAACTCCAAAATACTTTGATAAATGTGAGAGATTAACTTAAAGTTGAGAAAGCTTCATCATATGCCAAGGATAGCAGAATCAAATCCTTGGAGGACGTAGTGATTGAGGTAGGTTATGACCTTGAAAATGTAAAAGTTGTTGAGAAGCTAATTAAAAAGAAGAATGTTGGTATTGCTGCACTCAGAAAGTAGTTAAAATTACCTCCTACAGAGCATCCACAGGCCAAGGATATTCGACAGGAATCCAATCAAAAGGATGAAATAATGAGTCTTATATTGCAGTTAACAACACAAATTAAAGAGATGGAGATTGAGATGGACAAATTGGTCCAAGAAAAAGAAGCTGCCAAAGAAAAAAATGTCCCTCCTACTGTAATTCCTATGGTGACCACAGCAGTGCCATAAAATCTAGCAGAAGAACTAGCTCCAAAATTTCCATTGGCTACAGCAGTGCATGTAACTTCATCAACCACTTATGCCACTGAGTGTTCTAATTCAGCAGTCTAGAAATCAGATGAGGCCAGAAAATTGGTAAAAGAAATGCAGGACATGTCCATACAAACCAATGAAATCAACAGGTTAAAAGAACAAATCAAAAATCTGGAAGATTACAAAAATCTTGCACAGATTAATGCCAAAAATTAAGAGTAAAAAGCTAAGAGGTTAAGTGAACAGTTAAAGAAGTTGGAAGCTGAGTTGACTTTGAAAGAACCCATGGCACATATAAAAATTGAATTAGTCAATGATACTTGGCCATCAATACAAGTGATTTATGAACAAAATGATTTACTAAAAGCAACAAGGGAAGAAATACAAAGGACCAAACAAGAGTTGGGTACAACACCTGAAGAAGCATTGGAAATTATTAAATTCCTCAATTCCAAAAACAAGCAAGAATTGGATGAAACTAGAATAACAGACAGAACATAAACTATACTAGAGGTAAGAAAAGTAATTTCCAAGAAGAACCTAATGAAACAATTGAAGTAAAAATGCCAAAATATGGATGTAGCCATCACAATATTCATGGTAAAATTTGACATTTTGAGGCAAAAAGGACTTCCAAATATTCTATTAATCAATGATAAGTTGATGAAACATGAAGATTATAATAAAAAGATAAGAGAATTTTCCAAAGAACGGGTAAACAAATCAGATTGGCAAGGAATCCCAAAAGGGAAAGTTTTGCACAAGAGTATTGAAAATCTGTTTTACTTACAACATGAAGTAAAACACCTTTTTGTGGTCAAACTAACATTTGTAAGATACATTGAAGCTGATGAAAACTTCAGAAAGCTAAAGAATATCAAAGTGCCAGAAGCTGAGTTCTGGGAAAAATTAACAGATTTGATGTAAGATCCAATTGCAGTGAGGAAGATCAAAGAAGAGATAAAAACAGAGTTGTTGTTCTTACTACAACAGTAAAACAGATTTTAACAGTAAGAAAGTGTATCAACAGTCAAAGAGTATCAGTTAAAAAGTGTATCAGATGAAAGGTAAAGATCAAAAAATATTGAAGATCAAACTTCCAGTGTGAGGGACACTCATCTAACCATCTGCAGCCCAAATCCAAACAACAAGCTATTTAATTTCAATAAATAGGACAACTTGCAATTAGTTATGTAGTTGTCACTATCTTCTTGCAAGAAGTTATTTTACTTTCCAAGAAAAATTCCTAAGATTGTTCTAGGATATTTTGTACTAGTTTTTTATATAAATACTTCATCATTTGAAGTACTGAGTGTGGATTAATTGTTGAACATTTCTGTAGTCATATTTTCTGAACCTGAAGGGTTTTTTTATCAAGTTCAAGTTAGCAGACTGCATCACAGCATTAAAGCATCATATTATAGGATTCATGTGTTGGGCCACAAAAGTGAAGTACTTTCTCATGTTATTTGTCAATTTTCTTATGTTTTCCATCCATTCATGAATGTGTTCTAAATTTTAATGTGAAATCAAGAATTATTATTTCAGAATTTGTTGAAAGCACTCTGCTATTGACTGATTTTCATTTAAATGTTTTCTACTGATATCTAGACCAGGGAACCCTTAATTGCTCCCTGATTTCAATTGACCTCTACCTTTTCACTCCTTATCCTGATTAAATAACCCTTAATTTCTCTTTATCCCAATTAAAACCATTTCATCATCAGCCTTTGAAGATCTTGAGTGGCTCTGCTATCTTGCCCTGTGAACATTTACCTTTAGACCTTCATCCTGATCTGTCTGCTTGACACATTCAATCCATCTGCCCAATGGAAAATAGATCTATAGCTATCCATCTAAGTAAGTGATTTTCCCACCAAACCAAATCAAAACCCCAAAACCAATTTGACCTATATAACTAGCCTAAAATCAGATATAAAAACAAAGTTAAATCTTATAGACAGAGCCCTCTATGAAAATTAGGAAGGCTAGATCCTAAAGTTTAAAAGTAGGTTTGTGGTTACCTCTGATATTATTTAAACTATAATAAAAAATCTCACAACTTTGAGAATTATTAGAGTGATAACATACTGGCGACTCCACTAGGGACTAACCAATCCTCCGTTTAAAATTAATCTTAAAGGAAATATTTTCATTTATCCTTTCACCTTAAGATTGTTTTAATAAGTTGTGAGTATATTTTCATAAAAAATTGTAATTATGGCTTCTAGAAGAGTCTACTATACCAGGTCCAATCTAGATCCACAACCTGCTGTCATAGGTAGATAATCTTGACAAAATTGGAAAGAAAAACAAAAGAGTAGAAGATCTAGGTAATAAAGTTTCATTAGTCAAAGAAAATTCCCTTCCAAAACAACTATCAAGCTTACAAGACATAGAATTTGATTTAAATTTTGAACAATCTTTATTCAGAACCAAATCAGAAAGTGATTTACATAGCACTATAATAGATCCTGATTTTATTTCATTTATTGAAACTAAGAAGGAAACTGTTTCAGTAAATTCTGAAGAAAAGATTTTTGAAGTTTATGATAAGCTTGATGCCATAATTGCTACTTTGATTAAAGAAATATATGAATCTTATTTACAAAATTCAGTTGAATTAAGTGCTTTAACAGCCTATACCCCTAAGCCTTCTACAAATCATTCAAATACCAACCTTTTAGAATTTGTAGGTTCATGTCTATTCACAACTACTTCATCCATTATTTCCACCACACTTCATTCCACAGATTCATTTTTTCCAAAGCAACCATTCCAACCTAGAATATTATTTCCATCTCATATCACCTCAAGTTCATCCCCTAGTATTTCTGCTACATTTTCAAATACATCATTCTCATTTCATGTACCTCTTCTAGCATCCCAACTTCATCTTTTAGTTTTTCAACCTCATTTTCCAGTACATCTTCTTATATTCCAATCTCGTCTGCAAGTTCTTTAACTACATCAGCAAGTACTTCTAGCTCTTCACCAAGTACTTCCAACTTACCTCCTAGCCAAGCTAGAATTCAAGCCATGGCTGCAAGATATGCTCCCTTGGTCCTACCAGGACAATTACATGACATGCCCTGATATTATCAAAGAAAAATCCCTCAATTTGATGGAACCACTCACTATACTACACAACAACATATCAATAAGATGACAAATTATTTTGAGTTGCATGAAATTGATGAGGTTGATGTCCAAGTAAGACTTTTTGCCCAAACTTTAACTGGTGATATAAAAAAATGGTTTAAAGGTTTAAATGCTGGTAGTATTGCTAATTTAGCAGTTTTTCATAGATTATTTATTAATAAATGGGAAAAGAAGAAAAATTCACTACAAATCTTATTTGAATTTGAAAGCATAAAAAGAGCACCAAATGAAACAATCCAAGATTATTGTACTAGATATAACATTATTTATAATTCAATTCCTCCTAATCTTAAGCCTCCTCCAGATTCTGTCCTTCTCAAATTCCCTAATGGATTTGATACAAATATATCCTATCAATTGAGAGAGAGGAATCTTGAAACTTTAGAGAAGATGCAAAGTAATGTTGCTAGTGTAGAGGCAAATTTGTTGGCTAGAAAAGCTAGGTTATGAAATGAAAGGAGAGTGACAATAAAAGAAGAAACATCTGCTTCAAATTTAAAAATAGATCAATTATAAAAAAAATTAGAGAAAATGATGGATAGGTTAGATAGTATGGAAATAAAGCCACAATGGGATAACCAACAACAAGGACCTCAGATTAGAAATCCGAATTTCTAGAAAAACACCAACACTGAAAAATCTAGAGAATCAACACCTGACCAAACAATAAGACCACCTTTCCAAGAAAACTATGCTGAAAGTTATCATCAAGATGAAGATGATTAAGGCACGATAAATCTAATGGGTATTAATGATGATAACACCATTTTTCTTACACAAGAAGACCAGGAGTTATATGAATTACAACAACTGCAATTAGATTCTGGTGAATCTTTTGATTACAAGCAAGGTCATGAGTTTGCAATCAATGAAGTCCATAATCAATATAACCTTAGGAGCAAGAAAAATGCAGAGTCTTATATTAAGAAAACTACGCAAACACAAACAAAGAAAATATTAGAGGCTCCTACTACTAAAGTTCTGCAAATTCTCCCTAGGGAAACCAAGCAAAACTCTAGTTCAACTCAGAAAGTTTTAAGCCCCAAAATTTCACCTTGTCCCAAAATTGTTGACATCACAGATGATGTTGTCCAAACATCAATAGATTCACAAAAATCTGCTACTGCCAAGACAATTAATTCTTCTAAAACAACAATTTTAGACTCCAAAATACCTACTATTGATCCAAAATCAACTGATCCAAAAGCTGCCACTACTAAAGCAGCTACTAAAAATAAAAAATCTACAAAGACATCTACTGCTTCTCAAATTGTCCCTAAAAAGAAAACTAAAAGTAGCAAGGTAGTAGAAACACAAACAGAAAATGAGAAAACAACTGTAGAAAAGAAGACAAACCTACTCAAACTACAGTTACAAAAGAAGAAATAATTCAGCTAGGAAAATCACAAGCTCCATTTAATATCCAAGCTGAAATTTCCAAATTAAAGATACCAATTCCTTTGACAGAGTTAGTAAAACATGACCTATACAAGACACCTATCACTGAGACCTTGAACATGAATGATGGAGATGATTTAGTAAACTTGAGTGATGATCAACCTGAATTAATTTTTGGTCTTGATGTTAATGGGAAATGCCAAGATGGAGAAGTTCCACCTTTTTACATTAGCTTAACTGTTCATGATAAGATTTTACATAATGCAATGCTAGATTCAGGGGCTTCACACAATTTAATGCCAAAATCAATAATGGAAACCGTGAATTTAGATATCACTAGGCCTTACAAATATCTCTTCTCATTTGATTCCAGGAAAGTGAAATGTTTAGGTTTGATAAAAAATTGTGTGTTAATTTAGTTTAATATCCTGGAAAAAGCATATTCATGGACATTGTAGTAGCTGAAATCCCTCCTAAGTATGGAATTCTCTTATCTCGCTCATGGGGAGCTAAATTGCAGGGATATTTACAACTTGATATGTCTTATGCAACAATATCAGTTTTTGGCCAACCAAAGAAACTTTACAGAGAAGCATTGATGAAGTATATGGTTCATAGTGTAGAAAGACCAAGAAATTATCGTATTTACTCTACACCATATGCCATGGACTCATTCATTTTATGTAACTCTGAAACTGAAATTGAAAACAATATTGAACTAAAAGAGAAAAACAAAGCACCAAATAGTGAAAACATTTTTCATGAATCATTATGGCACCTAGATTTTGATGGATCAGTCAATAAATTAGGAGTAGGAGCACGAGTTTGGATACACAATATGGAAAACAATCATGCAGAAGATCATTCTTTTAGATTGAATTTTAAATGTACAAAAAACATGGCTGAATATGAAGCTCTTATTTTAGGACTGCAGATTTTTAGAAATTTAGGAGCTAAAAGATTATCAATTATGAGAGACTCAGAGTTAATTGTGAAACAGATAACTGGAGAATATTCTGTCTATAATCCAAGATTAAGCTGATATAGAGATATTGTTTTAGATTTGATTAAGGAACTACTAGAATGTGACTTTTCTGCAATCCCAAGAAAACATAATATACAGGCCCATTGCTTAGCAACTTTTTCTAGTACCTGTAATCTTCCATTTCAACCAAACCATAGATATAATATAGAAGTTAAACATAGGCCTAGCATTCCAGACAATCTTAAATATTTGAAAATTTTCTCACAAGATGAACAGATTTATCATTTCATGAACAATGAAGGTGAAATTCATGTTGTAATATAGACACAGACTGTACAATAGATCAAAATCTAGATAGTGAGATTGATTTGAATAATTTAAATGTAAATAACTTAAATTTTTCGAAACCCACTAAATTTAGTCAAGTAAACATAGATAATTTAGAGAAAGTAGAGATTGATGAGTTAGAAGATGATGAATCTGATATTTTAAATCTCAAGGACAACCTTTTACCAAAAGGATCAGCCCCTTTATAAAATCTGTTTGATTCTAATGATGTTGCAAGAAAACCTAAAATGGAGCCACTTAATCTGATATTGAGGAATGTAATATAGATACAAAGTTAAAAACTAAGATGATTAAACTTTCAAAAGCTTTACCTCATGAAGAAAAAGTAAAATACATAGCTCTTTTTAAGGAATTTCAGGATGTATTTACATGGAGTTATGAGGACTTAAAATCCTATGACACTAGCATAATACAACATAAAATACCTATAAAAGAAGACCAAAAACCTTTTAAACAAAAGTTAAGAAGGATCAATCCTGTTTGATGCCTTTAATTGAGAAAGAGGTCAAAATAATGTATGAAGCTCAAATAATTGCACCAATCAGATATTCTGATTGGGTTTCTAATCTAGTTCCCACTAGGAAAAAGACATGAGAAATAAGACTGTGTGTTGATTTGAGAAATTTAAATAAAGTATCCTTAAAAGATAACTACCCTTTACCAAATATGGATGGAATTCTACAGAGGGTGGTTGGTTCTTCTAGAATTTCATTATTAGATGGATTTTCAGGATATAGCTAGATTCTAGTCCAACCAAAAGACCAAGCTAAAACTGCTTTTTCTACTCCATGGGGCACTTTCATGTATGTGAAAATGCCTTTTGGGCTAATGAATGTAGGAGCCACTTTTCAAAGAGCTATGAATATATCCTTTGCAAAGGAAATTCATGAATTCCTTGTGATTTATTTAGATGACATTATTGTATTTTCAAAGACTGATAATGAACATTTGGATCATCTCAGACAAGTCTTTCTTAAATGCAGGAAATTTGGCATCTCTCTAAATCCTAAGAAGACTTTATTTGGATTGGAAGAAGGTAAATTATTAGGACATATTATATCTAAAGAGGGAATTAGAATAGGCACAGCTAGAATAGAGGCCATTCTAAACATTAGTCCTCTTAGGAATATTAAAGAATTACAAGCTTTTCTAGGTAAAATTAACTTTCTAAGAAGATTCATCTCAAATCTAGCAGAAATAATTAGAGAACTTAACAATATGTTAAAGAAAGATTCAGTACTTAAATAGACTGTGGAGGAAAAGAAATCATTTGAATCACTTAAACAAGCCTTAACAAAAACACCAGTCCTTATAAGTCCTTACTTTAAAAAAGATTTTATTATTTTTTCCTTTACTTCAGAACACACTATTGCTACAGTTTTACTGCAGAAAAATGACCAAGGCTATGAGCAGCCCATTGTTTTCTTTAGCAAATCACTTAGAGATGCCACTTTAAAGTATAACATAATGGAAAAGCAAGCTCTAGCATTAGTGAAGGCCATCAAAGACTTTAGAGTATACATTCTTTATTCACATACCATTACTTATGTTCCAAATGTAGTTTAAAGGAAATTCTGACACAGAATGGGCCTGATGGAAAAAGAGGCAAGTGGATTGCCACAATTTTGGAATATGACATAGAAATCAAACCCAAAAAACTCATAAAAGGTCAAGGTTTAGCCAAACTCATGGCTGAATCAAATTGTAATGCTTTAGACATTAATTTTATTGCCCAAATAGATGATTAGGAAGAGACGATGACTCCAGAGATCAGTGAACCCTTTTCAAACTCATCATGGTATGCAAATATTATATTTTTATTACTAAATTTACAAGCTCCTCCTGGATTATTAAGAAAAAAAGCTAAATTTTTAAAATTAAAGGCAATAAGATTTTGTATCATAGACAATGCACTCTTTTGGAAAGATCGTGGTGGAATTTTATTGAATTTTTTACTAAAATAATAAGCTGAAAAAGTTTTGGAAGAATTTCATGAAGGTGACTGTGGAGGACATCTCTACTAGAAGACTACTGCAGACAAAATCTTGAGAGTTGGTTTTTACTGGCCTACCTTGTTTGCAGATGTAAAAAAGTATGTGACCTCCTGTCACAAGTGCCAAATCTTTGAAGGAAAGAAAAAGCTGCTACCTCTTCCCTTAAGATCCATCTCAACAGAAATACCTTTTCAACTATGGGGTCTTGACTTCATTGGGGAAATTCACCCTTCATCCTCAGCCCTACACAAGTGGATTTGACAGCTACTAACTATTTCACTAAGTGGATAGAAGCCATACCTTCTAGGCAAGCCACTGACACTATCATAATCTCTTTTTTAGAAAACAACATACTCTCAAGATTTGGATACCCCCAAAAGATTATTACTGACAATGCAGCTACATTCAAATCCAAAAATATGATTGACTTCTGTCATAAATTCCACATAACCCTTGGCCATTCTACTGCATATTACCCTCAAGGTAATGGCCTTGTTGAATCCTCCAATAAAAGCCTTGTGAACATCATCAAGAAATTACTAGAAGACAATAAGAAAACATGGAACAAGAGGTTAGTTTATTCCTTATGGGCAGATAGACTTACCATTAGGAAATCTATTGGTGCATCCCCTTACCAGCTTGTTTATGGGATGGATGTTGTTTTTCCATCTTCCTTAGGAGTACTAGTAATGAAGATAATCCAAGAACTACAAGTTGAGACCAATGATATTCAAAGAATGATTAACCAAACCATACACTTGTAGCAAACAAGATAAAAGGTTTATCTTAAGTCTCAAGTTATCCAAGGCAAGATTAAGAATATTTTTGACAAGAAGAGTAAAGAAGATGATTTCTATATTGGTGAAAAAGTTCTAAAGTGGGATTTGAGGAGAGAAGAGAAAGGTAAACATGGGAAATTTGATTTCTTATGGAAAGGACCTTATGTTATTTATGGTTACAGAGGTAACAATGCTTTCTTTTTGAAAGATATGGATGGATCATATCTGCTAGCTAGACTTGTCAATGGTAGAATGCTGAAGCATTACTACTCCTAAGAAATAACTAATAGTTAACTTTGTTTACTTTACTCATTATACATAACATTGCAGATTTTAGATTGGATTGGATGTTTTTCCTAGCAAAGTTGAAGCCCAAAGAGAAGGCCCTAAGTTTTGAAGGATAAAATATCATAAGTATGGATAATTGTAGAGCTCAGAAGACATTTCTGAGGCCAGCACAGTCAAAATTCAAAAGCTACTGGTCTCAAAGTTCTTGACATTTCACCAGGAAATGCCATCCCCATGTGGAGCCACTGTTAGGGTCCTATAATAATAGGATACATAATTTTTTAATTGACTTTGATTAGTCTTGTAGTATGTACATACTTTTCTTTCTGCAAATTGTTTTCCCATATTAGAAAATAAAATATGTAAAGAGGGTAAAAGTCCTAAAAGAAAAATCAAAGGACTTGAAAATATCAAAAGAATAGAAAAAATGAAACCCAAACAAAAAAGAGATAAGAATAAGACATGAAAGTGATGCAAGTCAAAATGCCATTACTAGTTACTTTTTACTGAAAAATAAATGATTATGTGCAGCTTGTTCAAAATGCCATAATCCATGATAAGTTAAATAGCTTAATCTTAACTTTTTCATGCTTTAAATTTCATGATGATAGATAGAGAATAAAGATCTTGCCAAACAGCTTAATCTTGGTAGATCAGTAGTTAGGTAGATAATAAATAAGGAGCTCAACAGTTTAATCTGAGCCCTTAGATGAAATAAGGTTAGAATTAGATAGTTTCTTGTTTTAAGAGAAAAAATGAATAAGGGTTTTGCAAGCTCAAATGCACCCATGCAAATAAAAGAAAAAACGGTAGAATAGCATATGGGTAGGAAGAAAGCAGTTTCACAAGGAATGGATAAACATCATTCGGAAATTTACTAATTTCCCTCCCTACTATGTGTTCCAGTACTATACCCTTCAGTTATAAAGACTCAGAGAATTTCTCTGACTTTTGGTGGGACCAGATCTACGTCTTAATGAATGATTGGCACCAAAGTATTGAAATTCCCCTCATTGAAACCCTTCCCCTGCATAAAAATCCCTTTTCCCTTAACATCACTCATTTTGCCCTGATAAACCCCTTTTCCTAATTTAAACACATTTTTACTTAGGAAAAGTAAAAAACACTTTAACTAATTCTCATTTCATTCAAAATACCCAAAAACCCATTAAAAACATTTTATCCTAAGTTTAAATATAAATATATTATATTGGGTCTTTTTAAATAATTATCCCTTTATTACGTTTTAAATTAAAGTTAGCTTATTTATTATTAACATGCTAATATAATGTATTAGATCCCTAAAAATACCCTTCATCCCGTAGTATATTAATTCATTTTATATTAAAAAATCCAACCCATATTTTACTATTTAACCTATGTTTATTTTCCCCACGTGAACATTATTCTGCTCCCTATAGGTTAAAACTATCCCTTTATACAAATAACCCGCAATGCAAACATTACACGTACAAATATTCCATTTGCTATGTAAAAACTTTACCCACCTATCACATTTCATATATAAACTTTATATTAAAACTATGTTTTAATATATAATTTTGCTTCCTCCACATAAAGAAATTTAAGGCCCCACGCCCATTACCCCAGCAATTTCGTCGCTTAAGCCTAACCGTTCACTTCTATCCACTAGATCCAACGGCACATATCTCCCATCGCAAATCTCATAGTGCGATCATTAACCAAAATAAAATTTGCAATAAAATTTGTTTCGGCATCTTATCTCTCCTCCATGTGTCGGCTTTGTATTAGATCACGTCCATTCCCCAAATAACATTTACCGCCTTTAACCTATGTGAAAACCACTCAGCGGTAATTCTTCCCCCCCGTGCCCAAACTGCCAATGATTTGAATTGACCAGCAGTGAATGAAATTACTGTTTAAACTCAAAATTCATTATAAAAACAACTAAATGCGCTTATTTTAAGTTTTTAGTTCCCTTTCTGCTCATAAACCTCTCCAGAACAAGAAGAATACATTGCCGCCCCTGTTTTACTGCATAAACCAACAGAATTCAACCAAATTCATTGTTGCGATCACTCAAAATCCTCCAGACTACATCTAAAGGCCATAACAAGCTTTTGAAAGCTTTCAACACATAGAAAACCATTTTCTGCACCAAATTATGAATTTTTACAGGTATTCCTAAGGAAAAGAGACCTATCCATCCATCTGAAAGAAATTTAGTGATAAATTGAAACCTTTCAAAGCCTGTCTACCTAAGGAACAACCATATTACCTCATAAATTCATCTTTGATGCAAACCCTGAGAATTTTTCATTTTCTAAAGCTGTAATATGTTTTAAGAGCAAAATCTTATTGATTTTAGGCATCTACAGACTTAAGAAGCCCTCTGAGTTATCTAAAGCCTTTCTACAATACTCAGCAGCCCCTTTTGCATAAGGTTGGATGTTTTAGGATTGTTTTCATCAAAGAAATTTGCAGAAAAACCCTTGATATCTTTTCCTAAGTCTGTAAAGATTAAGAAATTGGTTTTTGATATAGAATTGACAGTTTGAATCAGAGTAATGTAAATTATACCTTTTGCAGTCCAAGATAAACCCTCTGTTATACTTAAAATCCTTTTTTGTAAACAATTTAATCTTACAGAAGTGAGTCATAGACCTAAAAACAGAGTTTTGAAGATCAAGAGTATTAAAATTGATAAAATAAAACTATTAATGGCATCCAATAGCACAATTGTAATTAATCCTCTACAACCTCCTGTTGTAGATGTGGAACATACTCCCTTGGCTGATGTAGACTACAAAATCACAGATCCCGTAACTGAATTTAACCTTCTTGAGCTCCACTGCTGGAGCCAAGAGAAATCCTTGGACCAAGTAGATGATGTGCCTATTTGGGAGTCAAATTTTCCCAAGTATATTTTTCCTCAGACCCATCAACGCCCAGAAACCAGTAGATTATGACAATATCATTATTCTCCAAATCAAAGAGATATTGTCAATTCTGAAAAAGAAGTATTGCCTACAATAACAGCTGAATCCATAAATTAAATGTTTCAAATATAGCTTGAGCCTAATGCAGTCCCTTTATCTATTGAAGCTCTCACAAAGTCCTATTTGGAGTTGGATTTTCCCAAGAGATTCCAAATTTTCCAAATAGTCATGCCCTCCTATGTGGAAATCCCCAAGCTTAACCCTCCATATTCCTCTTCCAAATTTTCAGAAGGAACCAGACACATTATTTCAATGTTGTCTTTTATACTTGGATATTTCATAGATGAGCATACTAATGCATCAATACTTGGTTTCCTATCCATTTTTTCACCTGGTCAGCCCCCTGTAGTCATCTACAATTTTTCCCAGTACATTGCAAACATCATTCATGAACAACTTGTTAAATTACCTACTGAAGGTGTCTTTAGATATACTTCATTTCTTTTCCATATTTTTCTCTACTTTTAGTCATACAAGTTCCCCATAACTCTTCAGAAAATGGATGTGGAAGGAAATCCATTGTCAGTTATTTTGTGGACCTCCTTAATCATAAAGGAGTCAACTAAGTTTTATTATACATATTTTACAGATTGTTTCATCCATCCATTGGTAAATTTGCTTAAAACCAGTGTGCAACCTAGGATCAGTGATGAAATCAAAATGGTTTTGTAGTTTTCTGAATAGAGCAGGACAGGTGATTGGTATTTATACCAAAATCACCTTGAAGTCAGATTTTATGGGACAACCCTCATTCCTTATAAATTGCAAAATTATTTACTTATGAGGTTGTTTGATTTAGAATATATAAGACGGATTTTGAACTGAGATTCAGTAAATTTCTTGGCTACTAAGAGGAAAACCTAGTTTAAATTGAAGAACCAGGTGGGTCCATTTATATGCAATAACAGAGAAGCAAGAATAGAGTCAGAAAAGCAATTATCAGAGGACAAATTCGGAAAATTTTTTCTTTGGCACTATGATCCTTATGGTATAATTAGAAAAATGAGAGTGAAGTGTAAGTTAACTCCCTATATTCATGAGAAGAAGACTGAAATTGAGAAACTTTCTAAATAATCTGAATGGTTAGAAAAATACACTGGTAGAAGCTGACAAACAAAGTGATACTAGTCACATTCTGTAGACTCCAGCTCGAGAAGACAGAGGTATAAAAAGAAATAGGGAAGAATGCTCATACACTGCTAAAACTACCATAGAAACAAAGTTTAAACAAAAGCCCAAGAAAAAGACACTGTGCCTCCCACAGTGATTGAAAATGAAAAACAACCTACTACTTCCAACACATAGTTGATCCAGAAATAGCATAGTGTGGAATTATAATCATCAAAATAGACAGAGGACAAAGGTATGGATATTAAGGAAAAGTATAAAGAGATCAAGGCTAAAGATGAGGAAATAAAAAATGAAATTTATTCTCAATACTTGAAGCAAACTCCTGGCATACAAAATAGGCTACTTTCAGCCTTTGATTACAAAAACAAGAAATTGTTGATGACAGTACTTCAACCAACAGTTCCAACTCCCAAAACAGCATCTAATTACAAAAAGGTTTATTTTGAAGTACCAGTCCAAGACATTCATCTCTTGGAACAAATTGAATTCCATAAACAGAGTTCAGAGATGATATATTCCACAATGATTACAAAAGAAATGAGTGCTCAAAAACTCCAAAATACTTTGATAAATGTGAGAAATCAACTTACAGTTGAGAAAGCTTCATCATATGCCAAGGATAACATATCAAATCCTTGGAGGAGTTAGTGATTGAGGTGGGTTATGACCCTGAAAATGTAAAAGCTATTGAGGAGCTAATTAAAAATAAGAGTGTTGATATTGCTACACTCAGAAAGCAGTTAAAATTACCTCCTACAGAGAATCCATAGGCCAAGGAGATTCTATAGCAATCCAATCAAAAGGATGAAATGATGAGTCTTATATTGCAGTTGAGAGCACAAATTAAAGAGATGGAGATTGAGATGGAAAAAATGGTCCAAGAAACAAAAAGCTGCCAAAGCACAAAATGTCCCTCCTAGTATAATTCCTATGGTGACCACAGCAGTGCCATCAACTCTAGCAGAAGAACTAGCTCCAAAAGTTCAATTGGCTACAACAGTGCCTATAACTTCATCAACCACCACTGCCACTGATTCTTCTACTTCAACAGTCCAACAATCAGATGAGGCCAGAAAATTGGTAAAAGCAATGCAGGACATGTCCATACAAATCAATGAAATCAACATGTTAAAAAGAACAAATCAAAAATCTGGAAGATACCTAAAATCTTGCACAGATTAATGCCAAAACTGAAGAGAAAAAGCTAAGAGGTTAAGTGAACAGTTAAAGAAGTTGGAAATAGAGTTGACTTTGAAAGAACCCATGGCACATATAAAAAATCAGTTATTGTCCAATATCATTAAATTAGTCAATGATACTTGGCCATCAATATAGGTGATTTATGAACAGAAGGATTTACTAAAAGCAACAAGGGAAGAAATGCAGAGGACCAAACAAGAGTTGGGTACAAAACCTGAAGAGGCATTGGAAATTATTAAATTCCTCAATTCCAAAAACAAGCAAGAATTGGATGAAACTAGAATAACGGACAAAACAGAAACTATACTAGAGGTAAGAAAAGCAATTTCCAAGAAGAACCTGATGAAACAATTGGAAGAAAAATGCCAAAATATGGATATAGCCATGACAAGATTCATGGTAAAATTTGACATTATGAGTCAAAAAGGACTTCCAAATATTCTATTAATCAATGATAAATTGATGAAACAAGAAGATTATAATAAAAAGATAAGGGAATTTTCCAAAGAACAGGTAAACAAATCCGATTGGCAAGGAATCCCAAAAGGGAAAGTTTTGCACAAGGGTATTGAAAATCTGTTTACTTACAGCATGAACTAAAACAACTTTTTGTGGTCAAACCAACATTTGTAAGATACACTGAAGCTGATGAAAACTTCAGAAAGCTAAAGAATATCAAAGTGCCAGAAGTTGAGTTCTGGGAGAAATTAACAGATTTGCTGTAAGATCCAATTGCAGTGAGGAAGATCAAAGAAAAGATAAAAATAGAGTTGTTGTTTTTACTACAACAGTAAAACAAATTTTAACAGTAAGAAAGTGTATCAACAGTCAAAGAGTATCGGTGAAAAAGTGCATCAGATGAAAGGTAAAGATCAAAACATATTGAAGATCAAACTTCCAGCGTGAGGGACACCTCATCTGACCAGCTGCAGCCCAAATCCAAACAGCAAGCTATTTAATTTCAATAAATAGGACAACTTGCAATTAGTTATGCAGTTGTCACTATCTTCTTGCAAGAACATATTTTATTTTCCAAAAAAATTCCTAAGGTTTTTCTAGGATATTTTGTACTAGTTTTTTGTATAAATACTTCATCATTTGAAGTATTGAGTGTGGATTAATTGCTGAACATTTATGTAGTCATATTTTCTGAACCTGAAGGGTTTTTGTATCAATTTCAAGTCAGCAGATTGGATCACAGCAATAAAGCATCATATTACAGGATTCATGTGTTGGGCCACTAAAGTGAAGTACTTTCTCATGTTATTTGTCAATTTTCTTATGTTTTCCATCCATTCATGAATGTGTTCTAAATTTTAATGTGAAATCAGGAATTGTTATTTCAGAATTTGTTAAAAGCACTATGTTATTGACTGCTTTTCATTTAAATGTTTTCTACTGATATCCAAACTAGGGAACCCTTAATTGCTCCCTGATTTTGATTGACCTATACCTTTTCGCTCATTGTCCTGATTAAATAACCCTTAATTGCTCTTTATCCCAATTAAAACCATTTCAGCATCAACCTTTGAAGATATTGAGTGACTCTACTATCTTGCACTGTGAACATTTACCTTTAGACCTTCATCCTGATCAGTCTACTTGACACATTGACTCAATCTGACCAATGGGAAACAAATCTATAGCTATACATCCGAGTAAGTGATTTTCAAACCAAACCAAATCAAAATCCCAAAACCAATTTTCCCTACATAACTAGCCTAAAATCAGATGTAAAAACAAAGTTAAATCTTATAGAGAGAGCCCTCTCTAAACATTAGGAAGGATAGATCCTAAAGTTTAAAAGTAGGTTTGTGGTTACCTCTGATATTCTTTAAACTATAATAAAAAATCTCACAACTTTGAGAATTATTAGAGTGATAACATGAGTCTCTAGATTAGCTTCCTGGATAATGAGCTGAAATCGATAGGAAGTGATCTAGTCGAAGGAGGACCATAATGTTTTCCACATCATCGACAGGAGACAGAGGAACAAGATGATAGTGAATCAGGAACAAACAAATGATTAGAGGTTGAAAAAAGCAGAAGGAAACTTCTCTTGAACATATTGGCGACATGACTCCGGAATTTGGTAGTATTTGAAATCAAAGGATCTGAGGTCATGATGACGTGGCAAAGAGTATATGAGAGGTCAAAATAGATAACCCAAACCCATGGAGAAAAAAATGACGAAATATGATGTCCCACACCCGATACAAATTGCAGACAAGTGTCATGTTCAAGAGCGACATACTATCGACACGACTACGAACTGGTTCCATTTTCCCCCACCATTGCTGGCAAGTACCCAAATTATTTTTGGAAACAAGCTTGAAGGGGATAGCATATGCTTGTGATATAAGTTTGTCCTTCAGAAAAATCCATCCTAGTACATTTTACGAGCCCTAGGAAGGAGGAATGCAGTTACGTCATGGTGGCAATGACCAATGTCATGTAAGTTTTAATGAGATTGACAAAAGAAGAAATCAACGTCTTTTCATGTTTAGAGAGTTTGAAAAGAAGCGGAAAAGAAAACTATAGCAGGTCCCTTTTCGTAGGTAGTCTCACAGATCCAAAAAGGTAGAAAACCATATCTGAGAGAACCTCTTAGTCGCGATAGGCTAAGGTATTCCTTTTTCGTAAATAATCTATCCCAACCTGAAAAAGGGGTAAACGTATACTTGGTAGATGTCGTTTCGTAGCCTTTAAAAAGTTCAAAACAACAAGAGTCTCAACAATATTTTCAATTTTCGAGAGACAGAAAAGAGTTGAAAGATGACTCCAAGCGGTGAATTTTTCGTGTTTTTACCGAGTCCAAAAAAGTAATAAAATACAACTCGTCACTTCATCTCTATCATGTTGACGACCTGTTGTTGCACAAGAAACACACATAAAACCCATTTATCGAGATAAATTATTAAGACAATCGAAAAATATGCTCAAAAACTGAATTAGGGTTTCGAAAAGTTTATAAGATGAAAAAATTGGTAAAAATAAATTACTTTTCACTTTTTACCTCTTGTGAGAATTTTTACCCTTTTTCACTGTGATCTTGTGGAGTTGACAGTGGACAATCCAGGAGACCAATCGCGAATTCGTCTTTTTCAAGTGAGAGCTTGTATCCTTGCCTGCATTTTGAATTCATTTTCATTTCCTGCATTTTATTTTTTCACATTTGTGGGGGATTTTTGTTCAAACTAGGGCACGACAGTCGACGCGGGTTCTGGGCACGGACCCGCGCCAACCCACCTTTAATTTTAACGGGGGCGCGCCACTTGGCACGACTATTTTTAAAATATTCGTGTCAACCGCGACCACAGATTGTGCTTGAAAATTCAACTAAATGGCCTGTTTAAAACAATTCGATAGTAAATAATTTGACTAATGATAGCCCCACTGATGATTTTGTAAGTGTGTGAAAGAAAAATGGTGATCATATGGAAGGAAAGATAACATAGAGAAGAAGATGAGGAAGCCATGGGCAATGTAAGTTGCATGGATGTTCTAAGGGATTGCGGGCTTCTAAAATTCTTCATGGCACCATGTCTCCGAGCTCAACCAGAGTTATTATAGTACCTGATCAGTGTATGGGAATTGATTGGGAAAGATTTTTGATTCATGATCAAGAGTTAGAGATTGATGTCTCTGATGTATACTTTATCACTGGATTATCACGGAGGGGAGTAGTACCAATTGTAATATTCCCAAATGGGAAAATTAGGAATATAGAAAAAAATGCATGAATAACAGTGTAAAACATCACATCAAAGTATGAGACCAATATAGAGCCTTTCCATTAATCATAACAAAAGAAAAATAGTACATAATAATGGGGCATAAACCATACAAGAAGATACAACAAGCCTCCAATGAATAAAACCCTCAAGAATGAGGTGCTAATACTATATCAAAATTTCAGAGACACTGCTACAACGCAGTCATAGAAGCACTGCTACAACAAATGTGTACACAAAAGATAAGTGGTCGGTATATGCCTCAAAAGATACAACAAATGAAGATCTAGGCTCTATACAACCTTCAACAAAGAACCCAAGTGGGTTGTCAGAAATACACCAATATACAAGATATGAATCAAAGCCCTAGGGCTAAAGATTCACTACAACAATACAGTTGGAAAGATGTGTCTGATCTGATATGATAAATAATGCAGCCTCCTCCAATGAATCCTCTAGACGAAAGGCTAGTCCCTTCACTAGAAAACCTCCTCCCCAGATGGTGTACTAAAACCACCCCTGCAACTCCTCCCTAAAATAACGCAGTACAAGACAGAAACTGCGTTGTAGGGGAAAATTATAGTGTGTCCTGATGCCAAATGCTGCAATAAGGCTCAAGGGCCTTCCTCATCAGCCTCCCAATGGAAGGAAACCTTCCTCCACTGAAAAATAGATCAGAAATCACCTGAATGTATTCTCCACTGTTGCAACCTGCAACTCAACACATCTCTCAACAAAAATTGCATTGTACCACAAGACTGAAGCTTTGGCATGATGTTTGAATGTCAAGATGAAGTGAAAACACTCTTCCTTTGAGGTCACTCAAGGAAAGAGGTGGGATTCCCTCTCAGGAACACCCTGTCCTAAACAAAACTGGAATCTTAGCTAAACAACTGAAGAGAGCAACAAGTCTAAACAGACCATAAATCAAAATATCAAATACATAAACATAATGATCCATGGCTGCCATCCTCTTCCTTATATAAGTGATGAGCTTCCTCACCCTTGGCCCCACTCTTTAAAGACACTACTTCCATGCATGGATTCTCCAACCCAAATTGCGTTGTCCCATAATGAATGCCACTCCTCCATGATAGCGCTGTTGATTTGGTCAAAATTAACCCAGTCTATGTGTTCGAGCCCATTTTCACAAATAAGGGTGCTTCATAAAGCCTCTAAGGTGATCCCCTTTCATATTAGCAGTGATTTTATTCCTATTAAGGATATTTATGGGTCCCCATACCCTCTTATTCAGCAAATTAAGAAGCAAAAGAAAAAATTAATATTCCAACTAGCTCATGGCTAATTGGGAATATTACAGTTCTCCCCTCCCAAATGTTGCTTGTCCTCAAGCAACTGAAAATATGAGTTGAAGTTCTGCAACTCTTCTCCTCCTCCATTGGTGACACCTCCATGTGATAAGATTCCCTCATAAGCCAAGTGTCTCCCAATCCATCCATCCATGACATGCTCCTCACAAGTTCTCTTGAGATGCAAATGACTCATCCCACAAGGAAGAAAAAAATCCAATGTAGCAATCATGGTTTGCCCAATGTTCTCCTTGAAACCTTAAGCATAAGAAACATGGAGAATATCTCTCCCAAAGGTCACATCCAATCCTTCCATCCTCCCTCCATTCATTCCCATAAAAAGAATAACGACATCATCAAAGTATGGGATCAAAACCAATTATACATAAACAACAATATGCAAAAACCAAGGTGGATCATAGTCCCACATGTGGAACCAACGCAGTATATCTCCTGACTGCCTCAGATAATGATATGGTAAGTGGTTTCCCCACCACTTACTTGCTGCCATATTCTCCTCACATGCTTTGAGAAGGTGAGAAATTTTTGGTGCCTTTAGAGTGCACCCAGAATGGTAAATCATCTCCCTATATCCTCCTAGGAAGTGGCCATGCTCAAAAATGTTTATGGCCCCAAGTTGACCATGAAGTTTCTAAGGAAGAATGCTCCCCCTGGAACAATGGCCTCCATATATATGGTAAAGGAATGCAAATATTCACCAAGTAAGTCATTATGCATAAAAACAAGATCCTTACCATATACTTTTCTCATACAAATAGAGTGGCTCATAGATAGATCCCCTCTCATTCCAAAAGAGGAAAGAGGTGGTTGTGATAAGTCCATCAAAGATTTGTGTATCTCCTCCATCTCCACATGATCCATGCATCTCTTCAAATTCTGATATATCTCCTCTTCAAATCCTTCCCAAGTATATCCCTCCATGATGGTATGGTATGCTCTAATGGAATAAGTATGGCTGAAGAGAAAATATTCATGTGTTGCATGTAGTAACTTCTCCTTGAGCTTAGAGGCTCTAGGTAAGAAGATCCTACCATGATATTATATGACCTTATCTTAGAATGAATATCCCTCTTCTTGTAGCTAGTCATCATGTATCATACAAGTAAAAAGACCCTTGGAATAATCCACCAACAGTTGGGATTTCCAATATGGATCTATCCTCCAAAGTGACAGCACTGATGATCTATCATATAAAAAATCTGTCATATAGTTGATATCCTCTTTGACATCTCCCATGCCAAAGTCACATACTGGGATGCTTCTATCCTTCTTCTGTTGCTCCTCCTGTAGCTTCTCATGCTCAAGTAAATTTTGAAGCTTTTGGAGGTTATTCTTCCAAGGGAAGCTATCACCTATCCAAAACTTCCTGAGTTTGGCCAAAGAATGCATGAGTGGCCACCATCTTATGCTGTGGAAGATTTCCCTCCAAGTGAGAACATCTTTTGAGCCTCCGAAGTCAAGGAATAGTCTCCTTGCACCATGATAGTGCCATCCTCCATCCCTGTAGAATCCTCTCTCAGTGCAAGATATGGTGTGAGAGTGGGAAATGATGATGTTGGGAGAATGTCTCCCTCCTCGTTGAGTCTACCCAAGACTCTTTATGCTGTAAAATGACTTCCCAATGCTCCCAATCCTCCTGGATCTATGAGTGTTGTAACATGTTTTGATACATCCCTCATCAACTCATGATTAGGTGGCCTCCTAGGTGGTTTGCCACAGAATAGTGATGTCTCACGGACCAAAGTCATATGCATAATAGATGGGACTGTTAGGTTGTTGCTCCCACTGTGAAAATCCAACCCTGTTTTCTGTGTGGAAGTGTTCTGATACTTTGGTACTACTCTCAATGATGCAAGAGTCCCTCCAATTGGAGCAAATGCTCCATTCTCACCTTCTGGTGGTGGTGGATCATTTCCTATTGTTCCAGCGTTGTGACCTCCTTCCGGATCTTCTTCTTCCTCCTCATCATCTGAAAATACCTCTATATAGTGTGCCTTCCTTTTTGCACATCTATGTCCGAGTGCCCATGATTCTTGTCATGTGAAGCAAATCTTCCTTCTCCTCAAGTCTCTTCGGGCATCATCACTGAGAGGTACTTTTTCCTGGCTTTCCCTTGCAAGAGGAGCCTTCTCATCTTTTCCCTTGGATGGAAAAGTGGGCTTTTGCTAAAATGTTGCCTTTGCTTTTGGCAAGGCATCTTGTATATCTATAGCCCTTTCAATGGCATATTGAAGGGTAGTGGGCTTGGTAGACTTAACCAACCCATGAAGAAGTTCTTCTAACCCATCAATAAACATATAGACCCTTCTTGTTGCAGATAAATTAGGAACCATAACAGAACGTTTTAGAAACTTAGAAATATAAGTTTCTAGATTACCTGATTGTTTGAGCTTTGCTAGCCCCATGAAAGGTGCCTCTGGGTCTCTCAAATCAAACCTCTCCACCAACCTCCTTGTGAAATCTGAATATGCAGTCACATTGGCATGACCCAATGTAGACAAGCCATGAAACCATCAATCATGTGCTTCACCCTCAAGGTGCAGCGCTGCTATCTTGATGGCCTCCATCTCTGGTACTTGGTTCAGCTAGAAGTAGATGTCTAGCTTCTCTACCCATGATTTGGTAGTGCATTTAGATGACCCATGAAAGTTGGGTAAGACAAATCCACCCATAGTCTGGTGTAGATCATGATTCTGTATGAATCCTCCACCTCTATTGTGATGTCGGGGTCTCCTATTATCCTTGATCTGAAAAAATTCTTGAAAACTCAAATGATCCTTGAATATCTGAGATTGAGTCTCATAATCCATGAAATAGTCTTCAAGAGTTTCTTGTTCTTGAAACCCTCCATTTCCCACTAATACGAATGTAGGCATTGTAGAGAATTGGGAAACCTGCTGCTGTTTCACTGGTTGATCACTCTAGTGATGAGAAATGTTGGAGCCTTCACCATGTATAAATCCTTTAGGGTACTCCTTATGTCTATCCATCCTCATATCCTTTATTTATCTAGCAATTTCTTGCATAGTTCGAAGAAGAAGCTTTGGATACTCCTTCTCCTCATCTCCTTCTGATAAAGGGGTTTTAACCTTGTCTTCCTTATCATTTGTATAATCATACTTCTGGTTTCTTCTTCTAACATACCTCTTCTCTCTATATGTCATAGGATATCCTTCTTCTGATGACATATTGGCTTAATATGCACAGGCTGAGCCAAGATTGTGCTCTGATACCATTGTAATATTCCCAAATGGTAAAAGCAGGAATATAGAACAAAATGCTTGAATAGTAGTGTAAAACATCACATCAAAGTATGAGACCAATATGGAGCCTTTCCATTAATCATAACAGCAAGAAAATAGTACATAATAATGGGGCATAAACCATAGAACAAGATACAACAAGCCTCCAATGAAGAAAACCCTCAAGAATGAGGTGTTACTACTATATCAAAATGCTGGAGACACTGCTACAACACAGTCATAGAAGCACTGCAACAACAAATGAGTACACAAAATATAAGTGGCTTATATATGCCTCAAAATATACAACAAATAAATATTTAGGCTCTATACAACCTCCAACAAAGAACCCAAGTTGGTTTTCAGGTTTATTGTTGGAAATGCTAATAGGGGGGGTGAATCAGTATTCCTTCCAATTAGAGCATTAGTTAATCTTCAATTATTATCAGTGTTTGTACAATGATAGCAGTAAAAAAAAGGAACACAAATGCACACAATTTTTAAGGTGGAAACCCTGTCTGGGACAAAAACCACCTGAATTATTTTCTAATAATTATTTAATATTCAACTCCAATTGAAAATAAAGCTCCAACTTCCTATAATCTAGAAAATCATTCTTCTCTAGCTCCCACTGGATGGATGTTCCAACGCCCGAGATTCTTCGGTAGTCAATTGAATGGATGCCCAACACCCAATGAGCTACAACTCACCCTAGCACCACCCTACCACCCTAAAGTTTTCACAGGCTTGAACCTGTTGGTAACTTCATGCACCAACCTAGCACCATCCTACCACCCTATAGAAGAATAAAACAAGAATGGACTCACGTACTAGGGAAAATGGTCCACTTTACAATGATATAGAATGATGTAGAAGAAGAAGACACATTATACCATAACCCCAACTATGACAAAACCACCTAATGATGATCCTAGACCTCCTGACACCTCCTCTTCAACTCTTGGTAGATAGACACTTATACAATTTTTATAATGATGCATTTACGATGACTTAGTATAATGATACCTTTACAATGACTATATGCAGTGCTACCCACTTGAAGACTTCATGTGTTGAACTTCTTGATGTTGTTCTGCACCTCGATTGTTGCTCTTGTCATGCTACCCTCTGCTGCACCTTTCTTTGCTTTGCTTCCCTACAAATTCTGGTCCTTTGTAGCCCTTGACAACACATGATCTAGATTTTTGTTGCCTTCTAGGATCTTGATATTGAATCTGGTGTATATATGTTATTTCAGCTCCCCAATATGTGATTTTAGGTTCTGTATTAGTACTCCGAGTCTTCTTTCCAATGCCACAAGTCTGATCTAATTTGGATTCTTCAAGAGAGAGTTATGCCCAATACCTCAAAATGACCTAATTATGGAATTTTTCAGTAGAGATAACTTGTACGGAGTGCCACGTGTCACTGTTTCTTCATTCAGCTCTGAAATTGATACAACAAAAATTGAAGTCCATGCACTATCTTCCAATTTTTACCGAATTTCAATCCGATAATCAGAGAGATTTATGTTGATTTTCCCAAGGTCTCTTCTTTGAGATGAAGTTCAAGAGCCTACAAAAGCACTGAATTCCTCAGATCATATCTCCGAAAATATGGCAAACCCTAATCTGAAATTTTATAGACGCTTCCTCAGGATTTCGGTTTCACCTCATAAAACTTTCAGTTTTTGACCCTTCGTATAAAAAAAGTTAGAGCATAAATGCCACAATGACCTGTTTCAGGTAGAGAAATCCCTGCATAAGGAGGATATGAGGATCACAATTTATATAAATGCTTAGGTTGAGAGGGGTTTCAACAAGTGAACGTGGGAGGGATTTTAGGAGCTTAAAATTTATTAATTATTGACTTTTCAATGACCCATGCTGTTAGGGTCCTATAAGTATAGGATTCATAATTTGGAATTGACTTATGATAGTCTTGTAAAAATATGTACATACCTTGCTTTCTGCAAGTTGTTTTCCCATATTTTGTAAAAAATAAAAAATAGAAAATCAAAAAGAGGGTAAAATTCCTAAAAGAAAGATCAAAGGACTTAGAAAAAATAATATACCCCAAAGAAAAAAGAAATAAAACATGAAAGTGTGCAAGTCTAAATGCCACTACTTTTTACTTTGTTACTGATTATGGCAGAGTGTCAATAAATGCCATAATCCATGATGATTTGAACTGCTTAGTCTTGACTTGTCATGTTTCAATTTTATTGTTGTAGAATAGTGAATAAAAATTAGTCAGACAGTTTAATCCTGACTAATTATTAGATAGGTAGAGAATAAAGAGGAGCTCATTAGTTTAATATGAGCCCTCAGATGATATAAGGTAGATTTAGATATTTTTTATTGCTTTCAAAAGAATAAAATGTTTCAAGGTTGCTAACTCAAATGCACCTGCAAAATGGAAGAAAAAAAATGTTAGACTAAAATTTGGGTAGGTAGAAAGAAGTGGGAGAATCATGTAAATACTTTTCACCAGGAAAAATCACTAATTTCCCCTCCCCTATAGTTATTTTGCATTCTAGACTTTCAGACAAAGAGGATCAGAGCATTTCTCTGACTTTTGTTGGGACTGGACCCAAGGTTCAATGACTGTTAAGTTAAAAGTGTTGAATTTCTATGTTAATCCCTAATTGTCATCATTAACCCTACATTCATCTATTTGCACCTCAAGTTCATAATTAAAGACCTTTTTTTTACTTAATAAAAAAGAAATTTCCCTTTGACTAATTTCCTTCATTCATAAAAACATAAAAACCCTCCAAAAATATTATATTCTAGGTGAAAGTGGTCAAATTACAAATGATAAAGCTTTTCTTTTTACATTATCACTTTACTTAGTCATATGAATATATTTTGGTGTTTTTCATTGTCCTATGTCATATTAACTTCTAACTTATTTATTAATTCCTTATAAAATACCTTATCCTATTAATATAACTCCTTGTATTTAAATATTCCCAAAAAACCCACTAATATAAGCTTTTTGCCAAAGTTAATTACCCACATGTTTAAATGAAAACCCTAAATTACACCCCCTTTGGCATAAAACTAACCATATGTAAATATCCCGCCCTTTATAGTAATAGACATTTCCATAGTCTGTAACTATATAATAAAAATAAAAACACAAAAAGACTTTAGGCGTGTTTTACATATGTCTAAGAAAAAAAAAAATATTCCCTGATGTATAAAACCTCATGTTTTATATATAAATTAAACCCTTGGTTAAAACAGATCCTGCCTCATGCACGTTTCTACCTCGTATATAAGCATTATTACAAAGGTTTTATATATATAACCGCTCATGTTAAACCGTTTGTAAACCATATACCCCGCATATATATCTATATATATATATATATATATATATATATATATATATATATAAGTATTGTTACAAAGGTTTTATATATGTTGTTGCCCATATTTCCCTTTGCAACCATATAAACCCCGCCTATATATGATTTTAACCTTTACCCATTTGATGTACTTTGAAAGGTTTAATTATATATTAATTAACCGCGCATATAAAGCTTCCTGGCCCCACATCCTTTAGACCACAGCTTTCAAACGCATCTTGACCATTCGCTTGCTCTTTCTAGATTCAACGGCTGACGACCATTTTCGCACTCCCAAAGTAAATGATTGATAAATACCCAAATGAGCGCGAAATGGCCGGTTTTTCATTTACCACCTCCCATGACGTGTCGTGCTATGATACAATCACATTTGATTGGGGAGAAACCATTTACCACCCCAACCCAGCGTGAAAGCCACCGATGGCTTTTGGCGTTCATAAAATAAAATCTGCTCTCGCCAATAAGGTTGACCTGCATTTATTGCAATCTTTTAAAGATTTATAATAAAGTTGAAAGCTTTGTTATAAGATTTATCAATATTATGTGCGCATTCCCGAATGTCAAAAAACCTGCCTGACTACAAAGAAGCTCATTTTGCTCAAAAATTGTTGAAATTTAACCAGAGAAAGCCCTGATTTCCCGTTCTAGATCTAATTTCAACCAATAACCTTTGTTTGAAGACAATTCAAAGTTATTTCTCTGCATCAGCATTGTAGGAACCATCAAATTTGTCGAAACCCTTCTCAAAGAAACAAGATACCTGCAAATCAGGTATTTTCCTGAATTTGTCCTGCAAATACACAAATTGAACTGCCTATCGAACTAGTTAAGAATTAAAGAGTAAAATTTCCCATTTGTTGTGTTCTAAACCTTGGAAAAACAGGGCAAACCCTCACCATTTTTTCCCAGAAATTACCATTTGTAGAGAACCTCATTTTGAAGCTAAAATTCTTAGTCCAGACCCCTGAAAAACAAATTCCACAGTTCAAAAGGTTTTAAAAACTCAATGAAAACCTTAAAAACTCTTTTTACAGTCCCATTCATTCAGAAAACTTGCGTTTTCTGTCTTAAGCTATTTCCTGTGCCCTAAAATTCCAAAATTGAGCATTGAATTGCCCATTGCTATCATCCTTGCCCATAAAAATGGCTCAATTACCCTTTGTTGAAAAAACACTAACTATAGAAAATTGTATAATCTTGCTGTAGTTAATTCAAAATGACAAAAAAGAAATTCACACCTAAGGCTGGAGGATCAAATCCTGTTAAGCCTGGAGGGTCAAAAGCTCCTAAAACTGATGCAGCAAAAGTCCCGAAGTCTACTCCTACTATCACTGTAAATCATCTTCAACCTCCAGTGTCCAGTGTAGAAGTTATCCCTTTAGTTGACTTGGATTACAAAATTGTAGACCCTCTAGTAGAATTCAATCTATTAGAAGTACATAATTGGTTTCATGAAAAATTTTTAGACAAAGAAGAAATGCCTCTCTGGGATACAAACTTACCTAAATCTATAGTCCCAGTGACACATCCTGGTCAGGACTTGATAAGACTATGCCAAAAGTATTATGTCCCAGATCAAAGATCCATTGTAAATAATGACAGGGAAATCCTCTTTTCTATCACTGCTGAGTCAATCAATGAAATGTTGTAGTTGCAATTTGACCCCAGGGCAGTCCCATTATCCATTGAAGCCATGAATCAATTATATTTAGGGTTATATTTCCCTAAAAGATTCATGATTTTCCAGAACTTCATGCCCATCCATGTGGATATCCCAAAATTGAATCCTCCCTATTCCACTTCCAAGTTTCCAGAGGGTTCTAGACATGTTATTTCAATGTTATCCTTCATCTTAGGATACTTTAATGATGAGTTTATTGATGAGTCTATCCTTGGATTTTTATCCACTTTATCCCCTGGAGAGCCTCCTGTTGTGGTCTTTGATTTTGCCAGATTTATTGCTGATTCCATACACCAACAGTTGACAAAGCTACCCATTGAAGGGGTGTTTAGGTATTCTTCCTATTTATTCCATTTTTTCTTATTTTCACAAACAGATCATTTTCCTATAGCATTGTTGAAGATGAATGTAGAGGGTCAGCCTCTATCATTTGTTTTCTGGACATCTTTATTGAGAAAGGAAGGAAATGAATATAACCATATATACTTCATAGATTTATTTATCAGGCCGACAATGAATTTACTTCATAAGTTAGAATAGCCCAGAATAAATGAAGATATGAAAATAATATTACAACTATCAGAACAATGTAAAATGGGAGATTGGTACTTATATGAGAAGCATACTGAATTAAGAATCTTTGGAACCAATTTGCTTCCCTATAAGTTACCTAAGTTTTTGACTCTCAGAGTCTTTTCTCTAGAATACTAAAGGTGAGTTTTGAATGCTGATGCCATCAATTTCATGGCATCCAAAAATAAGACTCAGTTTAAATTGTAAAATCAGATTGGACCTTTTATAGTGAATAACAGGGATGTTGAGAAAGAGATGCAAAACAGATTGTCAGAATTGAAATTCCAAGTGAGTTTTCCTTGGAATTATGACCCCCAGAGTCTATTGAGCAATATCATAGTTAAGTGAAAATTACCTCCTTTTATACATGAGCCAAAACCTGGTATTGAAAAGTATGCTAATCAGGAAGAATGGCAAGAAAATACATTAGTTGATTTGACCGCAAATACACAGCCAATAGAAAAAGTAGGTACCACACTTGCTGTGGTAACTCCTAAAGAGCCAGAAACTTCAAAAAAAAGAAGTAGAGAAGAGGGTGCCTATACAGCAGAAACTACTATAGATACAAAATTAAACTCATCTACAATAAAAGGCTAATATCTGGTTCCATAGGCAAAGAAAAGCTCATTGAAGTGGAAGATAAACCAGAGGTCAATAATGATGAGGCAACTACAATAATAAAGGAAACATTGATAGAGATTGAAAGAGAACAAGCAGCCTCCAAAGGAAAAGAGACCCAAGTAATTGAACAGCAGGTGAATATGGAAACTTCTTCTTCTCAAACAGCAAGAGAAAAAGATTTGGATATTAAGGACAAATATAAACATATTAAACAAATACATGAGGAAATTAAAAGTGAGATTTATTCTCAATTCCTCAAGTAGAAGCCAGGAAATCAGGATAGATTTCTTTCATCATTTGATTATTATTCAAATAAAATGATCATGTCCTATTTACAACCTACTACTTCAACTCCTAAAACAGTGGCTGACTACAAAAAGAAGGAATTTGAAGTAGATATTGAAAAGGTACATGAGTTGGATCAGATAGAATTCCACGGGCATAGCTCAAAGATGCTTTATTCCACTGTGGTAACAAAGGCCATGAGTGTAACCAATTTGCAAAATACTATTATCAACTTGCAAGATCAGATGAAACTTGATAAAGGCTCCTTATATGCAAAATATCTAAGGATCAAATCCTTAGAAGACTTTATTCTACAAATAGGAGTGGACCCATCTAATGTACAAGCTGCTGAAGTATTAATCAAAAAGAAAAATGACGACATTACTGCTTTGAGGAAACAATTAAATATTCCTCAAAGTGAGCATCTACAGAGCAAGGAAATACTTCAGGAACAGAAAGAGAAAGAAGATATGATGCAACTAATCATAAAGCTTACTTCCCTGATCAAGGATGTGGAAAGCCAATTGGATTTACTAATGAAAGAAAAGGAAACTGTGAAGGAAACTGATGCTTCCACCATTCCCACAGTTATTCCTATTATTACAGCTGTCGTTCCTTCTACATTGGAAGAGAAGTTATCACCCAAAGAGCCACTGGCAACTATAGTGTCAGTGCAATCAGCTACCACTTCCAATACTGAATCCTCAACATCACAGGTGCAGTATTCAAATGATGCAGGGAAAATTGTCAAAGCAATGGAAGAAATGACATTGAAAATCCATGAAATTAACAATTTGAAGAAGAAGATTTAGAATATGGAGGTATCAAATAAAGCAGCATTGATTAATGCCAACAATTATGAAAAAAAGCTAAAAGACTTGAAGAGCAAGTCAAAAATCTTCAAAAGGATTTGAGCTTTACCACACAGATTTCTTACATAAGGAATCACCCATGGACCAACATTATTGAGGCCATACATCTTCAATGGCCATCAATTCAGATAATATATGAACAAAGGGACCTCCTTCTGGTAGCTCAAAATGAAATACAAAGGACTACAGAAGAATTAGCAGACAAACCATCACAGGCACGAAGGCTAATTACCTTCTAAAACAGTAAGAATAGGACTGAGCTAGAGGAATTGAAGATACAGGACAGGACATAAGCTATATTGCAAATCAAAAAGGTATTGACAAAGAAAACTTTGATGAATAACTTAAAAGAAAAATGTGATGCTATGAATTTTTCCATTACCAAGTTTTTAGCAAAGTATACTATGCTCAGACAAGCAGGCATTCCAGACATACATGTATTCAATGACAAGTTAATGGACCAGAAAGAATATGATAAGAAGATCAGAGATCATTCCAAAGAACAAATTAGTAAGCAATTACCACAGGGATCTCCAATAGGGAAAGTGGTTCTCAAATACATTGAAGATTTATTCTTCCTTCAGAATGAAATCAAACATTTATTTGTAGTTAAACCAAATTTTTCTAAGTACACTGAAGCAGATGAGAACTACAGAAGATTGAAAAGTATGAAGATTCCAGATGATGAACAATGGCAGACCTTCACAGATTTATTATAGCAGCAAAGAAGAAAACAATGAAAGACAATGCAAATGAAACAATCAGTTTGAAAGGGAAACAAATCAAACAGTATTTGATTTTGACTTTTTAATGCTGAAAATTCTCTTTTTACAGCAGTTAGAGGTCAAATTGTCAAGTTAAAGAATATCAAGGTGAGAATCCAGAGTTAAAGTGTATCAAGGAAGAAATAACAGCTAGTTGATTTAATTGTTGTAATTTCCTTTTTTTACAGTAGTGAAATGGTTAATAAACAACGTGAAAGAGTATCAGATATAAAGTACAGGGTCAAAGAGTACAAGTGGAAAGAGTATCAGTGAAGAAATCTTCTAAAAAGATATTTTGCAATATGCCAGCAAGCATGGACAGCTATTCAAACAAACAAGTTTTGTTAGATAAGATAGCACTATATTTTCTAGATAAAAGGATAGCTTGCTAAGTTGTTAAGCAGCTGTCCCTCTTAATGTGTAAAGATATTTTTTATTTCCTAGAGTTATTCCTAAATCTCTCTAGGATATTTGTAGTAAACATTTTGTATAAATACTTCAGTTTATAAAGTGTTTAGGGTGGAATAAAATTGCTAAGAACATTATAGACATTTTACTGGTATGTTGGAGGCTCATATGTGTTGATTTCAAAGCAGCAGTCTAGACAATTGCCGATTGGACTTCATAATTCAGGATTCATGCGATAATTTGAAGAGTAAAATGCATCTATCTTGTCATTGTTTCCTTTCTGAGTTACATACATTTCATATATGTTGTTAAATCTTAATGATTAAATAGGAGTATTACTTCAGGACTAGTGTTAGAACTCCCTGTCTTAACTACTTAATCGTTTAAATGTTTTCTGCCGATTTTCGGACTTAGGAATTCTTAATTGCTCCTAGTCCCGTTTGACCCCTGCCTCCTTCCTCTTTTTCCGGAGCAAAGGATTCTTCATTTCCCTTTATCCCGAAACAAGCCATCTCATCAAAAAAATCTATCCAAATCTCTGAGGGTTATCTACCTTGCCCTAAATACATTAGCATCCTCTTGGCATTGCCTTCTAGTTCTTCTTGCTAGACTTTGACTCCATAGCCCAATGAACTAGTAGATACCTCTTTAATTTGTCTTTAAGTAATCTTATTTTCCACCAAACATTTCAAAACCAAAACCAAATTGAACTATCATAACTAGCCTAAAACATTAAACAAAAACAAAGTTAAATCATAAAGAGAGAGCCCTCTCTGAAATTTAGGAAGGCTAGATCCTAAATTTCCAAAGTAGGTTTGTGGTTACCCCTAGTTTTCTTAAACTAAAAATTAAAAGCCCACAATCTTGAGAAATTTACTAGGGTGATAACACGTGCCACAACCCCATGGGGTTTTAGCCAACTAACTGCGGTTACAAACTTCAAACATGAATATATCTCAAACCGTGAAGAATTACATGGCGTGCCATATATCAACAGAAACATCTCGACAAGTAGAAGCCATAAAAAATATTCTTGACCCAAAATATAGTAATTTTTTAGGTCAAAATTACCATGCAAGATCGGGGTAGCCCTTGGTGTTGCTTCGGTTAACATCAATGACAACCACTGATCAACAATCTCCCCCTTTGGCATTGATGGCAACACAAGTACTCCCCCTGCGATCATGACACCTCTTCCTACAACATTCTCTCCCCCTTTGACATCAATGGCATAGGGTAACTCCCCCTGACACACAACCATCTTGCGGAACTGTACACACTTCCACTCCCCCTGACACACAACCATCCTACAGATTTGTACACACTTCCACTCCCCATTTATATTCTGAATAAGGAAAACTTAATGAGAAATTGGGAGAATCCCAAGCTTCTGGCGAAGATTTTCAAATGATTCATGAGTACTCTTACGATCATCAACGCTTCTTGTCCAATATGCATCTGTAAAGGCTTGAATAATGAGATTGTTACCCTTGGGATACCACAAGCCATATTTTTTTTTCCCTTTAGACATCAAAGAATTCTTTTGATGACAATAATATGTAATTCTTTTGGTGTTGCTTCGAATCTTGCTACTTGTCCAAATGCTTGCATAACATCTGGTCGGGAGGCTGTTACATATAGAAGACTACCAATCATAGATTTGTACAACCTCTGATCTGCATCCTTAGATGAGTCATCTATGCTAAATTTGAAACCTGTTACCATCGGAGTAAGGATGGGTTTGCAATCTTCCATTTTGAATTTATTGAGCATTTCCTTGATGTACTTGGCTTGACATATAAATATTCATTTCTCTTGCTGAGTTATTTGAAGCCCTCAGAAGTATGTCAGCTCACCAGGTAAAGACATCTCGAACTCACTTTGCATTTTTGTAGCAAATTTCTTACTTAGTCGATCATCATTGCTACCCAGTATTGTATCATCCTCTTTAGCTAGTAGACGTGCTTTAGTTGCTTCATCCAGAACATATATGTCATTTGGAGCTCGACTTGCTGTAGCCACAATTTCACCATACCTGCCTTTCCTGATTTCAAATTTTGTGGAGTTGAATAGTATTGTGTGTCCTTGATCACACATTTGTCCAACACTGAGCTGATTGTGATTCATGTTTTCAACCAATAGAACATTCTTGGGTAAAGCATATTTTCTTCCGAGAGTGATGGTACCTGATCCTATAACATTTTAAGATCCATCATTTCCAAAGGACATGGTTCCATCCTTCTTCTCTTTTAGAGATACAAATTTATTTCTATCTCCAGTCATATGCGTTGGCAACCGCTATCAACATACCACACATCTTTGTTCTTTTGAGCCTTGAGAGCAAGAGCACAATTATCAATCTTCTTCTTCTTCCATGTTCGTTCGTTCTGTGGCTTTGAAGATTCTTCTGGAGGATTTTCAAGTCTACAGTCTCTGGCTATGTGTCCAAAGTTATGACATTTGTAACATTCCATATTATTTCTTAAATGTTCAAATCTATTGATGTTTCGTTGAGCCCTGCGAGGTTCATAATTGACATATCTCCTGGAATTGTATTGGTTCCTAGGGTACGTGTGACATTCTATAGCTTTATGACAAACTTTTCCACGTGAATAACAATAGCCATGAAAAATATTTTGGTACCTAGATGGAAATCTTCGTCAAGGAATCGTCTTTCAAGGATGTTTTTGCGAATCTTGTCCAATGAAGTCTACATGTATGTCATATCTCATAGGTTCATTTTATTTTATTGTAGAAGGTCCTGCTTCTTCTTCTTTGTAACCGAGGCCATTTCTGTCCTTGTAAGATTGTTGATTGTTGATGAGTTCTTCCAATGCCCTTGAGCTGTTGGCATAGTTTTGGACATTTTTTCCCTTCTTCACTTCCTTACGCAGTGAGACTACTTCAGCTTCTAATGCTTCCCTTTCTTGGTTGCTTTCTTCCAACTTCTTTTGAAGTGACGCTTCAATATATTTATGTTCTTCAACTTCAATTTTGAGACCTTGAAATTTTTCTTCAAGATTATTGGAATTGATCTTCTCAGCCTTGAGCTCTTTTATAATATTGATTGCCTCCTTAGAAAATTCTTCTATGGTCATACCTTCTTCTTCGTTGTTTGATACCTCTTGTTTAATGTGCTTGGCCATAAACAATACTCTCTCATTGGCTTATTCTTCGTTGTCATTGTCTTCATCGGATGATGAACTATCTTCTTTAGAGAGAAATTTCCTTTTGAATCTTTTATTTTTTATTTTCTTGTTGAATTTATTAAAGCCTTTCTTTTCTTTTGAGTTTCCATCACTTCTGTTCGGAAATTTTGCTGCGAAATGCCCAACCTCACCACAGCCAAAACATATCAATGGAAGTTTACCCTTGAATTTTACCTTACCAATTTTTAGTTTTCTCGTAAATTAAGCATATTCTCCATCTGAAACACCTTCTTCATCATCTTCCTTTTCTTCACACTTGCAGGTGTAGGTCTGTGCCTTTGAAGGTTGTTTCTCCTTATTGGTTTTCTTAGATGCAAAGTACCCTCTTATTCATCAAGTCTCATTTCATGTGCTATGAGAACTCCATGTAATTCCTCTTTGCTGAGTTTTTCCAGATTTTCAATATATTCTAAGACCGATACCTTTGGGTTGAATCTCCCTGGTAACGTTCTAAGAATCTTTCATATAATAATCTTCTCATCAACAGGCTCTCCCAATCCTTCTAGAGTGTTGGTTGTTTCATCAACGTGTTGGAAGTATGCATCAATGTTGTTATCTTCTTTCATTTTGAGTTGCTCAATTTTTTCTCTGTAGATTTGAAGTTTTGCTTCTTTGACATTTGAGTCACCTGCATATATATTCTCAAGCTTGTCCCATACATTTTTGGCAGTTTTACAACCCAACACCTTATGATAAGCAGATTCAATAAGTCCACTGATAATAATATTCTTTGCTTTTACATCATTTACCAAATTCTTCTTACCTTGTTCATCCGCGGTTGATGTAAATCCATTTTGAACAGTGTCCCATACTTCGTAACCTTGCGCCAAGAGATAGACCTCCATTCTTCCTTTCCAGAGTGCATAATTATTTTCATTGAACAGAGGTACACCATTCTTGGTATGCTCCATGACCTCCTTCCAGCTGTTAAAATGCTATTGAAGGAAGCAAGATATGATACCAATTGTTGGAAATACAGAGAGGGGGGTGAATCCGTATTCCTTCCAATTATAGCATTAGTTAATCTTCAATTATTATCAGTGTTTGTAAAATGATAACAGTAAAAAAAAGGAACACAAATGCACACAGTTTTTAAGGTGGAAACCCTCTCTGAGACAATAACCACCTAAATGCTTTTCTAATAACTATTTAATATTCAAATCCAATTGAAAATAAAGCTCCAACTTCCTAGAATCTAGAAAATCATTCTTCTCTAGCTCCCACTAGATGGATGCTCCAACACCGAGATTCTTTAGTAGTCAATTGAACGGATGCCCCAACACCCAATGAGCTACAACTCACCCTAGCGCCACCCTACCACCCTAAATTTTTCACAGGCTTGAACCTGTTAGTGACTTCATGTACTAGCCTAGCACCACCCTACCACCCTATAGAAGAATAAAACAAAAATGGACTCCCATACCAGGAAAATGGTCCACTTTACAATGATATAGAATGATGTAGAAGAAGAAGACACACTAGACCATAACGCCAACTATGACATGACCACCTAATGATGATCCTAGACCTCCTGACACCGCCTCTTCAACTCTTGGAAAATATACACCTGTACAATTTTTACAATGATGCATTTACAATGACTTAGTACAATGATACCTTTACAATGACTATATGCAGTGCTGCCCACTTGAAGACTTCATGTGATGAACATCTTGCTGTTGTTCTACACCTTGATTGCTACTCTTGTCATGCTACCCTCTACTGCACCTTGCTTTGCTTTGTTGCCCTAGAAAGCCTGGTCCTTTGCAGCCCTTGACAACACATGATCTAGCTTTTTATTTTCTTCTAGGATCTCGGTATTGAATCTGGTGTATCTCTATTATTTCAGCTCCCCAATATGTGATTTTTGGTTTTGTAGTAGTACTCTGAGTCTTCTTTCCAATTCCACAGGTCTGATCCAATTTGAATTCTTCAAGAGAGAGTTATGACCAATCTCTCACAGTGACCTTGTTATGGACTATTTCAGTAGAATGAAATTGTACAACGTACCACGTGTCACTATTTCTCCATTCGGCTCTTAAATTGATACAACGAAAACTAAAGATCGTACCATTTTTACAAAATTCCAATCCAATACTCAGAGAGAGAGTTATGATGATTTTCCCAAGGTCACTTCTTTGAGATGAAGTTCAGGAGACTGCAAAAAGACTAAATTCCTCAGATCATATCTCTGAAAATATTGTGCACCCTCATCTAAAATTTTTATAGGATTTTCCTCAAGCTTTTGGCTTCACCACATAAACATTTCAGCTTCTGAACCTTCATATAAAAAATGTTAAAGCGCAAATGCCACGATGGCCTATTTCAGGTAGCGAAATCCCTGCATAAGGAGGATATGAGGATCACAATATATATAAATGCTTAGGTTGAGAGGGGTTTCAACAAGTGAAAGTGGGAGGGATTTTAGGAGCTTAAAAATTATTAATTATTGACTTTTCAATGACCCATGCCACAACCCGGTGGGGTTTTAGCCCAGTGATTGGGGTTACAAAATTCAAACATAAATATCTCTCAAACCGTGAAGAATTACATGGCGTGCCATATATCAAAAGAAACATCTCGATAAGTAGAAGCCATCAAAAATATTCTTGACCCAAAATATAGTAATTTTGTAGGTCAAAATTACCATGCAAGATCGGGGTAGCCCCTGGTGCTACTTGGGTTGACATCAATGACAACCACTGATCAACAAATAGATCAAGCCTCTAAGGTGATCCCATTTCTTATTAGCAGTGATTTTATTCCTATTAAGGATATTTATGGGTCCCCATACCCTCTTATTCAGCAAATTAAGCAAAATAAAAAATTAATATTCCAACTAGCTCATGGCTAATTGGGAATATTACATCAATCTTGATAGGTACCCAGCCCACGATGAAAAATATGATCATGGTAATAGACAGGGTTTGTCGAGGGGCAAGGAAAGGATCAAAGAGAAAAGTGGATATTCAAACTAATCCCGATTTGGCACTAAAAGTAGTGTTGCATGCCATCACTCGAGCTGTTGGATCTCAAGCTCCACATGAAGCCACAAAAACACAGTTGTTACTTGTCGTAGATTGTATGGCCCCAACTCTGTACAACTGGGCAGAGGCTGTAACAATCAATATGAAACGCCAACTGACAAAATGAAATAACGGCAAGCTGAAACAGTTCGGCTATGGTTCCATCTTGGTACCATTCACCTTGGAATGGTTGCCAATATTTCAACATCAGGAAGTGATAGTTCCTACACCACCAGCCCGAGAGCCACAGATGGTTCATTGGGCAACTTTGATGCCTAGAGCAGGAGGTGGCCAACAGATGTCGTGGAGACCATAATTCTTTGACTGGCTCCGTCGACAACTCATTTTCGTGGAGGACTGGCCCTATTCTGGCACAGACTTTACGGGTGATGTAGATATCCCACTCCCAAGAGGAGAGGATTGGGCTGAAGCATTGGGTAAGACTCATTTTTTTATTTTGACGAGTATTATATTTTTTTGATTATATATGTTCTGATGTTAATCCATGTATTTGCATATGTTGGCCCAGAAAGACCTGCAGGAATGTCTCCAATAGCACGGAGGGTTCCTTGTGATTTTGAAGTGGCCCCTCATGGTGAGGGAATCGAGGAGGATGGAATCGTATGCAACCTAGAGGGACTCACTAGTAGAATCCAAAATTATGCAAGATTTGACGATGTTCCTCGCGCATACCAGAGGCACACTGCAGGGGTGTCTAACTGTGTTCACTGCTTAATGAGGCGACTTGTGCGTGTAGCGACATGCTACAATGAGCATCATGCTGACTAGATGCCTAGGCTTTTTTTCTGCATATTTTTTGAGGGACATGATGTCTCAGGATGTAACCAAAACATACATGATTTTTGAACTGATGATGCACCTGGATGAAAACACTCAATATATATATATATATATATATATATATATATATATATATATTCCTATATGAATCTTATTATGTGATGATGATGTTTTAAAAATTACACAAATGTCTATCTAATACACTATTGGCTATTGTATCAGTTAATGCATTCATTCATCTAGGAATATGTTGATATGTGATGTAATCGAAATTCCTTTCTAATAAACGAACACGTAAATACAACCTTAAGATTTGATGATTTCTAACAGAATAATGCCCATTAAGCTGAAGAACAACAAGCTGAGAGTCTAGGTTAACAATTAATGCACGAATGTCAAGAGAAATGACCTCGGTTAAGAGTTCAATGACAACACTATATTCAGTGAAATTGTTCATTTCTCATCCTAGACAAATACCTTGAAGGTATATCAACTCACCATTAGGATTATAAATCACCCAGGCCAGGAAGACAGATTTTGGGTACTGCGGGAGGCAGCATCCGCGAAATCAACATAAGGAGTGATGGAAATCTGCATAATAAGCAACAACATAATAAGCAGGAAAAACCACTCACAAAGCACACCAAGCCAAAATTTACAAAAATGAAAAACACCTATGTACAAAAGAACATGCACGAGAAACTCATGCATAGTATTTTTTGAGATACAACCCATTTTTGGGCTAATCCAAAGGATAACCTTCATAGTCAGTTAGCTCATAAGCCTCGTTCTGCAAAACACGCTTAACGATATAGGGCCCATGCCACATGGGTTGGAATTTTCCTACCCCCACCTTATCATGAGCTTGGTCATACAAGAGGACAAGGTCTCCTTCTACAAAGGAACGAGGGGAAACTGACAAAATAAAAATGAGCTTTGACCCAATTTTTCTGTGTTTCTATGAAAAGAGCAACAAAGCGGCGAGTTTCATCAAGCCTCTCTAAATATAGAAGACGCTCTTCTTCAGGTGAAGTATTAGGCAGCAATTCAACAACTATCTTGAGAGAAGGGGTTTCACATTCAATCAGAAGGGTAGCTTCCATACCATAGACAAGCTGGAATGGAGTGAACCTGATCGCATCCTTCACCGAGGTTTGGTAAGCCCAAAGAGATGAAAACAACATGAGATGCAAGTTGGACTTATACATCCCAATCGTACATTGAAGCATAGTGACTAGAACCTTGTTCACGGCTTCAACCTTACCATTGGCCTGAGGGTAGTACGGCATTAAGTTGTCGAGATGCAAACCCAACTTCAAAGTCAACTCAGCCATCAGGTAATGACGAAAATGAGAACCATGATATGTAACAATGTATTGAGGGACACCGAACCTAGTAATGACATGATTGAACATAAATTGTGTTGTTGTCTTACCGTCAGCTGTAAGTGTAGTCATTTCTTTAGCCCATTTAGTGATGTAGTCAACGACTACGATAATATAAGCATGCCCCCCTGCCTAGTGATGATTACACGTCATAAAATCAATGCCCCACTTCGCAAAGGGACCAATGGTAATGACAAGATGGAGGTGTGCCGGTGGCGCGTGCATCTTGCGCTGGTAAATCTGGAAATCGTGACACTTGCGGACAACAACAATGCAATATATAAAGACGTTAGGCCAGAAATATCCAGCATGAAGAATATTCTATGCAGTAGCATATCCAGACATGTGACTGCCATAGGTGCCAGAGTGGAAATCATTGAGGACCTTTTCAGCCTCCTCGAGAGTTAAGCACCGGCAGAGAACAGAATCAGCTCCAATGCGGTAGAGAGTATCTCGGACTATGCGATAAGTTTGCGAATGATGGTGGATGTGTCGACAAGCATCCTTCATCAACTCAGATTGGAAATTATAATTCTGAATATATACGATGATATCATCGTACCAAGGATGAGGGTGCTAATGAGAAAAATGGTGTCGTCCGGAATGCGTTCCTCAGAACAAAATGGAGCAGAATCAGAAGGGAGAGAGCAAATAAAATCAGTAAAAACCAATGTTTTCTTGGACCTGGTAGTAGTAAAATCAAAATCAAACTCTTGGAGGATAAAAATCCACTTGGAGTATTTGCCCCCCAGCAATTAACGAGTCAATATGTAGGTCATGGGGTTGCAATCATAAATCATGGTTGATGTGCGTAGTAGAATATAATGGCGAAAAAGTTGAACATATTGAACAACAGTCAACACCAATTTATCGACATGTCGTAACACATTTTGGTATCGAGAAGATTGCGGCTCAAATAATAAATGACGTGATCGTCACCATCATCGTTGTCTTCCACCAAAACCATGGAAATAATGCTAAATGTGGCATCCAAATAGAGGGAGTAGTCACGATGATAATTGGGAGGACGCAACAGAGGAGCATTGATAAGAAATGTCTTCAGTGCATCGAAGGATTTTTGGGCGATCCCATCCCAGAGGAACGGAACACCTTGCTTAAGAAATTGCGTGAATCTTTTAGCAACTTCAACATAGTTAGATATAAAACAATGCAGGAAATTAGCTTTCCCTTACAGACTCTACAACTGATGTAAAGAGGAAAGGGAGGGGAGATTGAAAATAGCTTCAAATTTGAGGGGATCGAGATGAATTCTGTATTTAGATATGATAAACCCTGAGAGTCTAATAGAATCAACGTAGAAGACACATTTATGCGGATTGAGCTGAATGTTATAGCATCTACAGCAAAGAAATATTTGACGGAGGTGATCTGGGTGGTATTTACACTTAGCAAAATGATCCAGAAGGCCATCCAGGTAAGGTTGAATAATGTGCCTGATATCATGGAAATAATAGGACATTGCTCTTTGAAATGTAGCCCCAAAATTCTTAAGCCCAAAAGGGAGCTTCTTATAGGTGAAAGCACCCCAAGGATAGATAAAGGTGGTCTTGTGTTGATCGGTTGGAAGAATATTGATCTGGTTGTACCCAGAAAACCCGTCTATAAGGGAAAATATCTCACTGCCAGCACATTCGTCAATGATCTGGTCAATAAAAGGAGCAGGATAGTTATCCTTAGGGAAAGCACGATTGATATCACGGTAATATACACAGACACGAATAATACCCTGCTCCTTATCCACAAGAAAAATATTAGAAACCCATTATGTCAAGGGAATCAAATAAATGAAGCCATCGTTAAGAAGCTTTTCAACTTCTCCCTTAATGGCGGCTGTCTTTCTAGGGTGCACGGGATGAAGACGTTGGCGAATAGGCTTCACGTCAGGATAAGTAGTAATCTCATGCATAACTATACTCGGATCGATTCTAGCCATTTCTTCGTAATACCAAGCAAAAACTTCTCGAAACTCGTGGAAGAGACTAGTATAGACCTCGATCTCATTAGGAGAACAGGTCACCCCAATGTGGATGTTCTCAAAAACCCCTAGTTTGAAAAAGATGTCGATAGGCATCATTTGCGTAATGTTTCCTAGGTTACCTTCCACAAAGACTTTGTGTGTTAGGATGGGTGTTTAAAGCAGATGAGAAGGAACTTGGGAAGAAAACTTCTCAAGACAAGTAGACATGGCCCCAAGGCCAAGCATGAAAGAGGAACGATGATGACTATCGTCCCAAGAAGGATCCTCAAGAGACATAGTCTCCATGATGGCCGCATAAGTGGGAAATATCTCATGTAAGGGATCGGGGGAATCTGAAGTGTCGAGCCAAGGGGATTGAGAATACGTGTCAAGAGACATACTTAGAGGAGTGTGATCAGAGGGAGGAGGAGCCGAAACTGAGATAAGTTCACAATAATAAATTTCTATTAGGCTTAACGACAGAGCGTCACCAAACGAATCAATCTTCTCAGGTGAAGGGATGATCCACGGATTAGAAGAACTGGAGATCATGTTGACCTGAGCAGTGTTGGGTGGAGGAAGAGAAAAAAGACCCATAAGGGCAGGATCTTTGAAAAGACTCGACCCTATGCTCTCATAAGGCGTAGGAATATGATCTACATATGGAACGTTACTCTCGGAATACGTGGAAGTGAAAAAGGACAATTGATCGATAGTGATGATATTTCCTTCATGCATAAATTGAAGAACATGAAAGAGAGGGGATGGGATGAATAGGATGGCATGAGTCCAACTGCGACTGAGGAGAATATTGTAATTGAGCTTGGCGTCAACGACTTCAACCTCAACATTAACCGTTTTCTCTTTTAACGTAATAGGTAAACTAGCGAGAACACCAAGAGGGCGAGATTATCTTCCGTTAGAAGCTTCTAAAGTGTTTAGAGATTAATTGAAGGCTAGAGACCGATGGCACTCCAGTAAGTAGAAGACATGACACACATAGATGCACCCTCATCCACAACTGCTCGGTGGATATTCTTTCCATTAATCCCAACTTGAATGATCAGTGCAAGTTGGTGAGGGAAACGTTGGACAAAATTTTCCAAATCGAAAGTGATAATTCTAGAATCGGCGGATCAACCCCTCTGATGGAAGATAACAAAGCCTTCCGTTGTGACAGAAAAAATTGAAGTACTTCCAATGTAGACATAGAAGATGTCGCCTGAGCCAAATCCTCAACAATACTATAATGCCGAGCAGCACGGGCATTGGGATTGTAGAAGACTTTCAGATTACACCTTTAGAATGTGGTCGTACAATGGGCTCAATACTGGGCCTTTCAATATGAAGAGGGCCAGAAGTAGGGGGGAAGGAGGACCATCATTGATTTCCTTCATGCTGCCTGACGCGGTTTGGCATAATCTTTCGATTGGGTGGCAATAGAGATGGGTGTAGGACCGTTCATCATGAAAACATGAGAGCCAAATGGGGCAGAGGACTAAGGTTGCTCCACCAACTGAGTTTGCTGTGATGGGAATGGTTCTTTAGGAATAGTCAGAGTGCCTTGTGTGCCCTTGAGTAGTCGACTCACCTTAGCCTGTCATGGAAAATCCTTGGTGTAATGTTCTTCGTCACAAATTAGACAAGGGTACCTCAGTTTGCATTTTGAACCATCATTAGCACTAGGCTTTGGAGAATCCTGTTTCAGGGTATCAGCTTTGGCCTTACCTTTACCATTATTCTTACGCTTGGAATTTTTATCTACTAGATTGTACTAGGAATGAGCAATGTCTTGTTCCTCAGTAACACATGCCTCCATACCAATGTCCTTAGCAATCAGAGAAACCAAATAGGTAGTGAACCAATCAGTTAGAAGTTGATCAGGAATATCAAACTTGATCAAACAGAGACGTCACCTCCATTCATGAATATGATCAGAGACATGGGTAGCTCAATATTGTTTCAACGATGTGAGGAGGTGCATCCTAGTTTCATACCGAACTGGTAACTGGAAGTGCATGATAAATTCCATGGCTAGAGAGTTGAAATCTTGGAAGACATCACAGGAGATTTCAATGTACCACTTGGCAGCGACACCAGTGAGAGTCCTTTGGAAAAGACGTAGTCGAATGGAATTGTCAACCCAATAGTTAGAGGAGCACCAAATATGGTACGTCATAACATGTGCTTGGGGGTCTTCTCTAAAATTTCCCTCAAATTTGGGATAATTGCCAAGAATTTTAGTCGGAACTAGAGGCCAATATGGATTATGAAGGATAGGATCATTCGTCAACTTCAACACATCGGGTAGTTCTAGGGTAGCAAGGAAGGGAAATTTCGGATTCAAAGGCATTGCAGGCCGTTGATAAAGAACAATATTTGGATTCCAAACAGGTTGGGAGAAATTATGCCCCCATATGTTCTGTCCTAGCGGATTTTGTCCATATGGGTTATAAGCTTGATAATTCTGCCCATACACTGGTTGAGAACTAGGATATTGATTCTGAGCGAACCACTGAGGTCTTGTCTGAGTAACATATGGATTTTGTTGTGGAATGTAAGCAGTTCCTTGAGGTGCATTATATAACACTAGAGTTTTACCTTGAGGAATATAAGCAGTGCCTTGAGGTGCACGGTATACCACCTAATATTGACCTTGAGGAATGTAAGAAACACCTTAGGGTGCACTATATACCACCCGAGCTTTAACTTGAGGAATGTAAGTGTCACCCTGACGGGTTTCCCCTAGGGTGCAGGTTGACCCGGATGATGTGGTTGAACAGGTTGTCCCTACAGAGCAGGTTGGCCTCGATGTTGGGGTTGAATAGGTTGTCCCTATGGTATAGGTTGGCTTGGATGCTGAGAGCCACTGGGTTGCCCTTGTGGAAGAGGTTGGCTTGATGGCTGGGATGAGCCAGGTTTCCCCTAAAGAACAGGTTGAACTAGCTCAACATTAGAGGGTTGACCTTGTGTACAAAAATTGGGCCTTGCTGAATGTGAGGTTGGTTCTGTTGCACAAAATGTTGTCCCTGTGATGGATATATTTTCCCTTAGGGAACATAAGATGCTCCATGTTGAACATAAGGTTGACTAGCAGGACCGTAGGGTTTTCCTTGTTGGACCGAAGGTTATCCCTGAAAGGGTTGTCCTGGAGGACCATAAGGTTGTCCTTGTGGACCATAGGGTTGTGCCGGTAGGTACGTGAATTGGTTGGGGTTAATCGGAGGCAAATAGACGGGATTTCCGTACTCATCATAATGATGTGGAGGATTAATAGGAGCTTGCAGCTGCTGAGAAACCTGAGGGGTGTAATTATGCTACTGAAAGGCCAACATGTACTGATCATATGTCAAAACTTCAGGAATTGAATTAGAAGAGATGGTTGCACTACTAGCAAGTATGATTCCCGAAACGTGAGGTTGTGATCCACCTACGGTGGGCCCAATGGGTATTGTGGAAGCAATAGGAATCGACCGACGAACAATAGAAGATGGCAACAATGACTGAACCACACTAATAGATGGTGTGGATGAAGCCACACAGACAGTGGATTGGGTTGGGACAGACGTAACGACCATTGATGTCATGGGAGTCAAAGGTGAGGCACCTGATACTGTGACAAACGACCTTTCTAAGGGAGTTGATGTGGCTTTCCAGATCGGGTTCTGATACAATGGTGTAGCACTAGAAATAATCTGACTCAAAAAACGATAACCGAGTGTGAGAGAGGAAGGTTGACCTGAGACATAACGAAAATTCTCCAGAGGGAGTGGATAATCTCCTGTAGAAACATAAATCTCTTCACTACTGATGGGACTCGAAAAATCCATGTCGAATGAGGCCATTTTATCGTCGAAAAGGCAACGAGCAGTGGAAAGTAAAGCAGTGGAAACTAAAGAAGGTTTTTAAGTAAGAGGAGGATATTCTTCTTCGTTTCCAAAACCAACCCAAGCATACAGAGGTTGCCAATTGATATCAAATGGCTGCTCAAGAGGAGATCGGGTAGCAAGAGGTAAGATACTCAGAATTATAGAATGCCAGTAACCGACAGGTGTAGTAGAATAAGGTGACCCCGAAGAAAATTCAGGAGAGGGATCCCCACAATGAGGTAATGAAGGAGACAATGAAATTGGTGGTTCCACCACCGTGACGTTGTCTCAAAAAATAGGAGAGAACCAAGATGACCAATTCAAGGCTTCAAGACCAAACACTAAGGAATTACTTAAGAAAAAGCCAAGCATATATCTTTAATGGGCATGTGATCGTAGGTAATTGATTTTATGACACTGAAACAAAAACTCTTCTTTTTCATATTTTAAGAGTCAATAAAAAGGCAAAAGGTGACTCTAGTCACTTTCAGGTTGAATGAGCGTGAAAGGACAAGTGATCGATGATATTTTCAATTGTAGAGAGTCACGAAAAGACAAAAATGACTACTCAGGGGATCTAAGAAAGAGGGTGTACCAAGTTTCTGTGAACTGCAATATACACCTTGGTGATCAAATTAAAGAGAAATGACCAAGGACTTAACTTACGTGCAGGCAGTCTCCTCGAATGTCGTGTTCGGTGTGTCACGGTTACAGGGAGGCAGACTCGGATTCCCATGGATAAAGGATTGCAACCTATGAGGGTCTCCCTTTATATACTCGATGGTACGGGGAGCACAAGTTCATGCTAGTGCTATCTACTGCCAGATGACGAACAACAACTACTAGGTTTAACGATGTCAGAACACGACACTAGCCTAGACCTCTAAATATGAGTGTTAGGTTTCAATTCTTGCTTAGGTTGTTTGAATTCATTTTAAATTTGATCTTGAATTAATGTTTCAGTTTCAAGGCCTTACTGAATGTAATCTCGAATCCTTAATGCACAACTATATGTAAAAGAAAATCATTCCAATTCGATGAACAACTAGCTAAGAGAGGGATAGTAATTCATAACAAAGCAACAATCAATCAAATACAAGAAGAAAATTTCCTAATGCATCTAAGACAACCAAAGAAGAAAATGAAAATAACTTTCCTTGTTCACTAAAAGCTACTAATGCAAAAGAACGTTTTTCATTTTCAAACTCAGAGAAAGAATGCAAATTTTTTCCTTTGAGATGAATGAGAGGAAAACTGCACTACTACACTAAAAGACAAAATAGACACTAGTTTTGATTAATTTGAAGGAAACAATCTAAAACAAAGAGATCAATCCAATACGAACATCAAACACACTCAAAACAGAGACACATTTCTTCAAGCAAAAAGAGGGCTTTCAAACCGATTCAGTGAGCAACGTAATCTATGCTCAGGGTGACAGATGGAGAGCTAAACGAACACCAAGATGATCATTCAATGATCCAATGACACGTAGAACCGAAAGAAAAGATAAAAAAATAAGTAAACAAGCTAAAAAGATAAATACCAAATTGACTCAAACTCAACTCAAAAGGTTCAATGAGGAGGTAGCCGAACAAGCGGAAGAAGACACCTAGAAACCCTAGGATGACAAAATTCACTGATCATATAAGGGGAAAAAAGCTGAGGAGAATGAGACAAGAGAGTCAAAGAAATTCCAATGGACCAATTGAAAGATGAAAATCCAACCTAGAGGCAAGAGAAACTCACAAAACTCAGAAAAAAGGCCAAACTCCTAACGTACAGGATTTGGCACATCTCTGAAACTGTAATCTGCGCTAAACAAAGGATGGCGCATCTGTGAAAAAGGAAACAAGTGCCAATCGGTGCAACTGTTCAAGAAAAAATAGCGTCGAGACAGAAAACTATGGAAAAGACAAAAATCCATCGAGCAAGGGTCAAACTTGACACCCTTAGAGTGAATGTGATGGATGAAAACAGTCAAACTAGAAAAACAAAGCAAAAAAGTGGTAATACGACCAAATTCAAGAAAACAAGAAAAACACTAGACAAATAACAAGAGACGACAAACAAAATGATTCCCCAGTATGGTCGCCAACTTGTTGAGCATTTAAATCCCCTTTGCGGACACGGGCGATCCCTCTAGCCCTAGAGTGGGTCTAGCAACAAGGGAACAAGTTGGACTTTCAGATTCCTAGCTTATAAATGAAAATGAGTTGGGATAGATGACCTACCTTGTTCCAACGTTTCTTTTGTAGTTTTGCAGTAGCGATCCTCTGATATTTGTCTTCACACGTCATGGTCCTTCATTAATAATTTATGTGTACCTACACAAGGATCAAGTGTACCTACGAAAACATACTTTCATTTACAAATATTCGATTGGTCAAGGAGAATCAAACATTTTGCATGTGATCGAACACAAAATTGGAACCAAAAAACCAGTCTTGTATTAATGATAGAGAAAATAATTTTACAACCTTAATGCCTTGACGTTGCAACCTCCTTTGACGTTTTCAGTCAAGTGTGTCTCGAGCATTTGTCGGGGATTAGAATTGGTGAGGCAATGGGCCTAAACTCTCTCTTGACAATGGATTCCCCTCTGCCTTATTCTTCACACCAGCCATAGTAAGGAATGTTCAGCTAACTGAAACCATGTGAGAAGGAATTATTTATAGGAGAGGAGGAGGTGGTTTTGGATCCCTAATAAGGTGGAAGGGAGGCCATATCCCTTTGGGGAGTTGCACAATTGTAGGAAACTTTTCTCGACGTTTTTTAGTCGAACAAACCATGATGACTTTTCTCTTAGGCATGGAAACTTCATTTCTGTTTTAAAAAAATTTCCAAAAAAAACTCATTGCGAGTGCCCCACTGATACAGAGCGCCAATCGGCACGAGGCCCAATATTAATTTCTCTATGGGCGCGAGGCCATAACTGCCTACCATTGCTGACCCAAAATCATATTTTTTTGAGAGATTGCTTCAGGAATGATCAACAAAGGAAATGTTCTTCACATGCCAAGGGATGCAACGACACTTTTAGCAAGGTATGACAATACACAGAAGCCACTGAAATGGTCCTCCAATGTTCAGGATGGGGATTGCAGCGATGGTGAAAAAATATTGTGTAACAGTTAGATCCCTCGAAGCACAAGGTGAAGAGCTTGCAACTGTCATCAATGTTCAACCCATATCATCTTGAGCACCTCCTGATGATTCTCCTTGGAATACCTTAGAATAATCTGAGTCGGAAAGCCCCGAAAAAGTTTCATAGTTCTCAGCCTTTCATCTAAATCTGCTCTTTGATACGATTGTAGTCTCTCCTCAGAAACCTTACAGTGCTTTCGATCAGCCCATAATCCCCTTTCAAGGTTCTCTAGTAGCATCTCTCTCTACCATCCATCGATTGTTTCCTGACGAAATAACATCTAATGCTGATGATGTTCCATTCTTGAGTGCTCCTCAAAGAACTCTTCACGAGATCTCTATCTCGTATATTCGGGAAGCCTCTTTGTTGGTTTTTCCCTCCTAGGGAGAATTTTTCAGGTCCACACCTCATGATTCGGGTAATGGAACCAAAATATTGTTTATTTATGTTGTGTCTACGCTCTTACATGCTTATACCTCTTTGTGAAACATTATTTCTTGAGCTTCCAGTGGTACACCCTTGTTTCAGGATCCCATTTGGTCAATGGGTATTCCTCTTTCTTCCAAACCATTTGTTTCGAATGGGGCCACAATTTCTCAACCTATTGTTCGAACGATGGTCACCATTGGTCAAATGACTGTGTCGTTCAGATCCTTTGTCCCCTTTTCGCCATCTACGATTACTGCAGTCCCACCATTGAGTGGGAAATCCATGGTTTCGTCCATGCCTGGAGGGAAGTCTAACCCTCTCTATGTACCTCCCCTTTTGGGTGGGGGAAAGTCGAGTTCTGGGTCTATTCCTGGGGTGAGTTAGCCTCATGTTCAATATTATCAGGTTCAGTAGCCTTTTCCGTAATTGAACGCAGCATATCCGTATGTTCAACAACCTAACATTCCTTATGTTCAAAGGCTGAATGTATAATATCAGCAGTATTTCCAATAGCCCTAGCCTTCGGTTAATGTTGTTGTGACTAATTCTTAGTTTGGTTCTTACACCCAAGCTAGTTTGAATCTCCTTCTGGGTCAATATTGTCCTTTCCCTCATCATTTTGGTACTCGGTATCATCCATTTCCTCAAGGTCAGTACCAGAAACCCCAGACTAGGCCTCAAACTAGTGCTTCATATCAGTAAATTACTCAGTACTAGCAGGCTCAGCTAGGACCCCAGGCTGGACCCCATGTTCAGCAAGGACCATAGGCTAGACCTCATGTTCAATAGGGACCATAGGCTTAACCTTATGTCCAACGGGGACCACATGCTAGACCCTAATTTTATCAAGGACCACAAACTGGACCTCATGTTCAGCAAGGACCTTATCTTGGACCCCATTTACAGCCAGGTCCATAGCCTCAGTTCCTGCAGGCATCGTATCGACAACCCCAGTCAAGTCCCTATCAGTAATATTTGCAGCAAGGTCCTTACCAGCCTTGGGGGAAATCTGCATATATGGGTCAAGATTCGCCCTATTGGGGGAATAATCCTTATCAATCAGGTTGGAACCCAAGACCTTTCTTGCCTCATCATATGCCTTTTTCGTTATTGGCTACGTTGGAGTTTATGGATGTTTCAAAGCTCACAAATGACCCCATATAGCATCAGCTGCATTGGCCGTTGATTCGAACTAAGATTCCAGGAGATTGTCTGAAGTTCGAAGGAAAATCTGGGGAAGACCCCAAAACCCATGTTATGACATACCACTTGTGTTGTTCCTCTAATTCTTGGGTTGATGATTCTATTCATTTTGTTTTTTCCAGTGCAATTTCACTTGTGCTGTGGCCAAATGGTACATTGAGCTCCCTCGAGGAATTTTCTTCGAATTCAATTCTTTGGCTATGGCCTTCCTCACTCACTTCCAGCTGCCTGTCCAATATGAAACTGACACCCATATGCTCACCTCATTGACGTAGTCAAATGCTACGCATATTTCGTATCACATCCATGAATGGCGACATTTTTTTCGCCTCATAAAATTTGAGATCCTTGATCACTTGTTAACCAAATGGCTCACAAAATCATTCATTCCCAAAATTGCAAAATATCTTGCAATGGGAGGGTGTGTCATAGAAGATGAGGTCATTGCTAGAGCCAAATACCTCGACTTGGTTTATTCCCAGTCCGAGACTCTATTTGAGTTATTACCTTACATGCCGCATCCTTTGACTAATCCTTCATCATTTCAGTCTCCTGTTACGCCCCTACTGGATGGTGTTATTGGGATAGTGGCTCATGCTGATAGTTGTTAGTATGAATCTTTCGTCGAAAAAGACCACTTTAGCTACGCATAAAAAATAGCCCTAACATCGATTATGGCTGCCAATATCTTTAAATCTGCAGTTAGTTGATCCAAATAAAGCTGCACAAATCCAGATCTATGCATAAAAGACATTAAGCAGTAAAAATGAAATGTTGCTCCATGTATCCAATAGACAAGACAAGAACAATATATTTGAAAGAATTTTTTATTATATATAAAAGGGGCACCTGAGAGGAAAACAAGAAAGGTGTTTCCAATTCTCCTCAATGGGATGGGTTCTTGAAAGTCCTCAGCATTTCAGATCTAAAATTTCTCTCTCTTGTTGGTGTAGAAAACCCAGACAAACATAGAACTCAAAGGGAGCTCACAAAGCAAGTGATGAAGAATGTGACAATGATAATGGCTCAAAGTCAGACCAAGAGTATAGATCCAGAGTGATCTAATCCAGTGAAAGGTGACTAATGAATGGGAAAACCCTTCTATTTATAACAAAATATTAGGGCGGTCTAGAACTTGGTGCATGAATAAAATATTATTAATCAAATTCTAGAACCACCCTTTAGGAATATTTTATTATATTTGTTGGAGGGAAAAGGATTTTTGACTTGGGTCAATTTCTTTATTTATAAATAATAAATAAATAAATGATTTATTTATTATTTTAAGGAAATAGTGGGAATATAATTAAATAAATAATGATTTATTTAATTATTTATAAATGATTTAGTCAAATTTAACTAGGAATATTATTTAAATAAGGATTTAAATAACTTATTCCTAGGAAATAATCAAATAATTAAGGATTTATTTAATTGATTTCCTTGTTTTGGGTTAAATATGACCAAGAAATATAAACAGATATAGATTTGTTTATTATTTCCTTTTGGGGTTTCTTGTTTAGACCATAAACAACTTAATAAAGGTGTTTTACTAAGTTATTTCACATAGTGAAAGCAATTTTACTTCGGGTAAAATTGGTCTTACATGGTGTACTTGTGTTCATCTAATGATAATAGGTTAGATGAACAAAAAGTGGTGTAACAATAGTAGTGCACCTAAGGCTTCCTCGAAGTCCAAATCTGTTGTTGCTACTGTGCCCCCTAATCCTTCCCATAACCAGAAGAATCCTGGTAAAACCTCAGAGGTAAATGTTGTTTCGTCTACCCCAGCAGACAAATCGTCGAAGGGTAAGAAAATGGTAAAGGCAAGTTGAAATCCAAAAACCATAAATAGAATTCAAATAATTCATCTGTTGCTGATTCTTCAACTCATAAGCCCAAATATGCTTGTCTAATATGTGATGACAATCATTAAACCAAGGATTGTCCTCGACGTGCCAAAATTTCCTGTCTTCTGAAGGGTGCACCCGGGACTTCAGTCATTTTGAAAGAATTGTTCCCTTCCTACCAGACGCAAATGGTAGAGCAAGATCAATCATCTAGTAGCTCTCAGGAGTTCATGGCTGGAACGCAATCTATTGCCATCACCACGAGAACAAAAGAGTATCCCAATCCGTCCAAGGCTCCTGGGGAACCAGAAGTTCCAGATCACTCTTCCTCTTCCACGCCTCCAACCTCTGGTCCTCTCCAGATCAAGAGACTGAGTAGTGACTCCATCATTCGACCACCCCCAAAAGATGTTCTCTGGAAATCATCTTACAATACGAATGCGACAACAACACAACACTACAATATTGTAGAAGATCTGGCTAAAGCATCTTCAGCGATGTCATCTTTGGAGGTCCTTTATTCGTGCCCATCACAAAAGAAGGCACTACTCTCTGCCACTCAAGAGATTGATCTTCAGATTCTAATATGATTATTTTCGATCTCGAGAATTTCGTTCCTCGCCTCCCATCTCAGGTAGCTTTTCTGATTCAAGTTACCATTATGGGAAAAAATATTCATCAAGTTTTTGTTGATGAAGGTGCTTCGACCTGCATCATGTCTATCACATGTTGGAAAACCATCGGCTCTCTCCCATTGAGTCAGTCCCTGAATAACTTAGAATCTTTCGATGGTCAAGGTTCTTGGCCGTATGACATTTTCACGGCATTTCCCATCCTGTTGAAGGGGAAAACGGTAACCATGGAAGTTGAGGTGGTGTATGCCAAATTGAACTATAATCTACTTCTTGGATGTAGTTGGACAAACGCTATGGTTTGTGTAGTCTCCACCCTCTTTTGCCTCCTCTGTTTCCCTCATCAAAGGAAGATATTGATTGTGGATCAGTTGGATTTCTTCCCCTCAGAGTCTTCAACAGGAAACATTATGTATGTTTGGAAGGTTGTTACTCCTTATGAGAACATTGGGCCGAGTCTTTTCAAAGACTCGTCTCTTATGGGAGTTTATCAACTTCCACCTCCAAATGTCACCTCCGTCAATATGATTTCGTCTGGTCACGATCCATGGATTGTTCCTAATCCCAACCAGTTCAAGAGTTTTGGTGACACTATGCCTCTTATCCCACCTGAGAAAATGTACTAAGATATTCTCACAGCTTCTCAGGCTGCATTCGAGACGAATACTCATTTGGTTTCTTCCCTAGACACTTATGCATAGTTTCCCTAGTTTGGTTCTTGCGACTCTGATGATCCCTTGAATGAGACTTTCCCCACTGATGAGAGTATCGTGGAGTTCATGTCTCTCGAAGAAAATCCATGGAATTATGGAAATCATCGTTCCCTGTTTCTCCCAATCCCAGGTGAAATCTACGCCTACCTAGGATCCCATGCTTCGTCGGTACCAACTGAACCACTTCAGAATCCAGCTCTAATTCATGAAGTGTTGTATGAAGGAAACATGGGAAATATCAGTCCGACCATTTCGTTTTACATCTCTGTTAAAACATGGATTGTTGAGAATGTGCATGTCGATGTGTCTTGTTCTCCCGATGAGATCAAGATCTATAAGGAACTCTTTCAAGATTTCCATGATGTCTTCGCGTGGTCATATGAAGAAATTCCCAACATTGATCTAAGTATTGTGGTGCACGAAATTCCCACCTATCTGGAGTTGAAGCCCTTTCACCAACGGCTTCGTCTAGTGCACCCGAGAAAGGTTGCTGCTATAAAGGGTGAAGTTGAAAAACTTCTTAAAGATGGTTTTATCTACCCCATACCATTGAAATATTAGGTCTCCAATATTTTTCATGTCAATAAGAAGCAAGGGACCATTAGGGTTTGCATTGACTATTGTGATATCAATCGAGCTTGTCCTAAGGACAATTACCCCACTTCATTTATCGATTAGATAACTGATGAATGTGTTGAGAGTGAGATATTTTCCTTTATGGATGGTTTCTCTAGCTATAACTAGATTAACATCACTCCAGCTGATCAACACAAAACCTCTTTATCTATCTGTTGGTGTCCCGTGTTTTGATAGTTTGGAAAATCAAAAGACAAGGCAACATCAGAACCAATCTTTAGAGTTCCAGGATATAGTCCTCCTATTCTCAGAGAGGGATCTCTCAAATTTTTATTTGCAAAGGTTTATCTTGTGTTCTTAGAGTAGTGGTTTTATACTAGTTATTAAGTGCAGGTGTTTGATTGTTTGTTTGGTTGAATTGATACATCAGGATATGAAAGGTCTAGGAAAGATAGGTAGAAAGAGGAAGTAGTAGTTTCATTGGGCAATGGAGTCAAAAAGAGGTCATGAAAAAAATATCAATGGATATGGAATATCAGAGGGAAAATCTAACTTGGCCACATGATCCTTTGGTTTTTGGAATGAGATGGACATCAATGATTTGGAAAGAGAAGTTTAATTCTCAACAAAGGGAATTTGACAACACAATTTGAACTAAAAAGAGCTATTTGATAGACAGGGATAACCATGAATTCTACAAATCACACCTTTAAGCAAATAATGATTTCAAAACAACTTTTAAAATGAAATCTAAGATTCGGGGAACACCCTATTTCCTCAAAGATTTTATTTCAAATGACTTAGAAAACATAAAAGATTCACTGATAATTGCAGTCATAGAAGAGGGAACACCTAACACATCTATGATTACAACTATAAAGACCTTTAAGAAAACTGTTTAAGTAAGGACAAAGGGCAAGATCAGAACATACCTCATTGGCTTATTGTAAATAGAAATACTTCAAAGGGAGACTTCAATAACAGTTTTTAAGTGGCAGCAGACAAGCACAGAGAACCATAAATCATGTTGAAACCAACTATTCGAAATATTAAGGAAATAAACAAGCATGAAGAATAAAGAGAGAGATTAAAGACTCTAAAATACTTCAGTAGAAGAAAACATGAAACAGTGAAGGATGAACAGGTCTAAGGTGCTTCCAGGAGTCATTTCTTAGCCTAAAACTTTCAACCTACTGTAGTAAGAAATTATGGAATAGAATGAAAACAGGAGAAAACATTAAATATTTCAGAATACTTCACTAATGGCCAAGCTCATGGATCCAATGATAGAGCCTTCTCAGTAACAAGCATGCAACAACATCATCAGGGCTTCCAAGACTTCAATTTCTTCTTCAACTTCAACAGACTATGTATTATTTCAGAGAGTTTTAGTATTACAACTAGTAATCAACCAACCAACCAAAAACATGTCCTCATTTTCTTCAAAAGTATTTATAGAAGAAATGAGGAGGTCAAATGGGATAAAATATCTTCTAAGTTCAATTAATACAATGTATTATCTCTTCGGCCTTTGAGGGGATTAATAGAGAAGATTATTGATATTTCCTATGTATTAATTGGTTTACATTAACTATTAGGCTTTCTCAAAAGAATTTGTTGACTTCAAGGCTCCTGGTTATCCTTGTAATAACTTCTGCTGACAGTTTACAATAAGTTCCTTTGGTTGAAATAACTGTTCAGCTGTATTGATGTAAAAATATCTCCTGGTCTGGTAATAACTTCGATCTTCTTTTGATTTCTTTGAGGCTGTAGGTGGCTCTGTAGTAGCTAGGGAATTCAATTATCCTGTGATGTGGCGGTGGAAGCCTTTTGTCTAATAAAACACTTTGATTTCTTTTTAATTGTGTTTTTAATTGGGAGGATTTGGCTTTTGATAATCAATCTTAGCCATAAACCTCATAAATATGTCTTCAGTCTTCTGTGCTGGTGCGTTTCTGTCTTCTACACTAATACTCTTTGATTTGTGCTTGCTTTACTGTGTTTTGCTAGTGTGCAGGGCTACGCAGGGATGATATGGTATCAATGCTTCATGAAACACCGATAAAACGTAGAATTCAGACCCTGCAAATGATTGTCTTTGATGAATCAAAAGCAAGAGGGTCGTCACCCTCAACCTTTGAATTTTCTTTAGTATGGCGGAAAAAACCATAAAAACCCTACAAAATATGAGAAAACATTATGAAATCCTGCATGTATAGGCTTACTGCTTTGGAAGGCATGTGGAGAGAGTGTGACCATTGGATGGCATCATCCAACGGTTGAGATTGGTCAGAGGGAGTCAAAAGGAAATGTGGGAGGAATTAAATCAGATTCGTCGATCGCGCAGAGATCGACGGTTAGGAGCGGAGGCAAAAAGTCAAAGAAAAACAGAAAAATGGTTTAAACCTTTGTTTTGGACAAAAATGGTCGAAAATCATGCTGGGGGTTCAGGAAAAACGTGGGTCGTCGGATGAGATCAGCGCACGTGATCAACGGTGGAAAAATAGGTGCCAATAAACCTTATAAACGCGTTCGGACATCAAATATGTAATAAAAATTTGCTGAATAAAGCTCACGGGTCCATATTGGGTGACTGTATGGAAAACACATGGAGATCCGCCCTAATTAAACTCTGCCGCACGGATGTTGATGTGGCACTGGGGTCCAGGGTGATGGAGTATGGGTCGTCGATCTGCAGATCAGATCGACAGTAGAAAATCTTTTATGACTGCACCGTACCAGTGGTTATCGCACGGGCTTCTTCGAAGCGCGACCACCGTCCGATGAGTGGCCTCAGATCGGACGATGGACGTCAATATCGTGCCCACTCCATCGCTGATATTTAACACACGATGAACGACGGGTTTTGAAAATGGGCCCAAGACACGTGGTGGTCGGTGTATGGAATCGCTGTGAAATAGAAAAAACCGCCCCGCTCTCAAAAGCGGTGCGATGAATTCCGCCTGGCTTTGCAATGGTAAGTGGTTGGTGGGGACCACCGAGGCGATGGATTGCGTACCATCGATTTTCAGATTAGATCGACAGCAGAGAGTGACTAGAATTTTGCACTGGCGGTAGACTTTAGGATATACGAAAAACTCGAAGTTTCAATATAATACAAAGCTTTAATATTTTCGGGGGTGGAATATATATATAATATGGTTAGGCGCCCGTCTGTGGGGCCATGGTTTATATGGGAAACCATATGACCGAGATTTATGGAGGAACGGATAATCGCATTCGAGAGACGGGATAAGCGCTTAGAAGGCTAGCGCTTGGTTCTAGCACCAAGGTGTATGGAGGGAAGGGGTTAAAGACTTAGCCCAAGGGGGCTTAAGTCTATAATATATAAAAAATATTATTTTTTTAGATATTAAATGATTTTCAAAGGATTTTGGGGTTTCAGTATAGTTTTAAAATGAGTTTTAAACTATGGAAAATGATTTTCATGAATGGAAGGAGGGAAATCATAAAAATAGAGGAATTGATGGGGGTAAAAGGGGTAAGAACGAAGGTTAGTTTTGTGATGGAAGAAAGGGAAAAATGGGATTTTGTAGCAGTTTTTCTTCATGTAATGACAACAGAATTTATGAGTTGAAAAGGGGAAAGGCAGTGATGATTATCCAAAATATAGGATATTATCAAAAGACTTTAAGCATCAACAATTTTAGCAATGAGATTGTTTCTTGAAGGCTATCCAAAATCATTTAGCCACCACTTGATATGACATGATTTATAGGTGGCTAACAGTGGCTCCACTTGGGGATGGTGCCTTCTTGAAGGCATCAAGAACTTCAGACTTGCATTCTCTGGGAGGCTAATTAGTCGCCTCATCCATTGGGATGCCCTTCCTTTTCCAGGATGATCTTGTTTTGAAAACATATTATCAGCCATAAAAATAATAGATCTTCATCAATACAATATTTCTACCTACCCAATCCTACTGATCTAACATTTTTTCTTCATGAGAGTGCACTTGGATTGGAAAAATATTTCACAACATTTTATTCTTTTGAATGCAGGAAATCTAATCTATTTCTACTCCTTATTTCTCCATGGACTCAGATTAAACAGTTGAGTCCAAATGATTCTCTACCTAATCTACTTACTGTTGGGATTAAACTGTCCAACAAACTTTATTCTCTAAATTCTACAACAGAAATTTAAAAAGAAATGAAGTCAGGATTGAACAATCTAACTTGATGCTGTTCTATGGCATAAAAAGAAGCTGCACATAGATATTTATTTTGCAGAAAATTAAATCGAAATGGAAGGCTTAAGATCTGAATTTTCAAAGCATTTCCTTCCTCTTTTCACAGCTCTATTTTGATTTTTGTTTGAGCTATCTTTCCTTTGAAAACTGGTTCAGATTTTGAATTAATTGGAACCAAATTTACATCTTTCTTGACTCAAAATTTGAAACGGAATTGAGTCATTATCTTTGGAACTTAGGTTCAGATTTTGAGCATGTTTGAACCTTTAATTTCTATCCTAATCTTCCTACTGATAAGCCAATATTAAACAGTATGGAAAATTGATTTCACTATCCTATTAGCAGAAAATTTAAAACTAATTAGTCAAGATTAGGCTGTTTGACTAACTAGAAGTGTTTTATTTAGGAGTGGAATTTGAGCTTGCACACTTTCAGATTTGTTTCTCTTTTTTGGTATGGGGCTATACCTTTCTTGTTTTCTCAGTCTGCCCTCTTTTCTTTCTTTTCTTTGTTTTTGTATTTTTGATTTCTATAACTTTGAATGCAATGTTCCGACTATGATATTTACAATGAAAAATAAAATTCCTTAAAACTCAAGACTCTTGGTAGAAGTAATGCTTGAGAATCCTACCATTGACAGGACCTCCATGCACATCCTCTCCATTCAATTCTTTCAAGAAAAATGCATTGTGACCCCTTTCAGCATGGACAATATAGGGACCTTTCCACAAATTCTCAAACTTGCCATGTTTTCCCTTCTCTTCTCTCCTTGAATCCCACTTAAGAATGACATTTCCAACTTGGAAATTGTCTGCCTTAGTTCTCTTATCAAATAGCTTCTTCATATTTTCTTGAACCAACTGTGTTCTCTCATAAACTTCTTCTCTGGTCTGCTGTAAATGGATGGTTTGATTGATTCTCCTCTGCATATCATTCTCTTCAACCTGTACTTATTGAAGGAGCTTCATGACTGGCACTCCTAAGGAGGTGGGAAGACTGCATCCATGCCATAAACTAGCTGATAGGGGGACATATTTATTGATTTCTTTGTGGTTAGCCTATCAGCCCATAAGGCATGAACTAGTTTACTGTGCCATGATTTTTTATTTTGTTCCAACAGCTTTTTGATGATATTGATGAGGCTTTTGTTGGAAGATTCAGCTAATCCATTTCCTTGGGGATAGTAAGCAGTGGAATTGCCCAGGGTTATGTGGTATTTTTAAGAGAAATCAACCATGTTTTTAGATTTAAAAGCAGCATCATTGTTTGTTATGATTTTTCTAGGGCAACCAAACCTGGATAGGATATTTGTTTCAAGAAACTTGATAATGACAAAGTCGTTAGCATTCCTAGAGGGTATAGCTTCTATCCACTTGGTAAAGAAGTCAGTGGCCGTGATGATCCACTTATGTTGAGCTGAGGAGGATTGGTGAATTTCCCCAATGAAGTCCAAACCCCATTGCTGAAAAGGTGCCTCAACTCTGATAGGATGTAAGGGTAAGGGAAGAAGTTTTCTTTTTCCATCAAAGATTTGACACTTATGGTAAGACATGACCAACTTATGAGTGTCTAGGAAAAGGGTAGGCCAACAGTAACCATATCTAAGAATTTTTTTCACTGTGGCCTTCCAGTAGAGGTGTCCTCCACATTCTTCGTCATGCAACTCATGCATGATGTTTCCTGCATCATCTTCAAGGAAAAATTTAAGCAAAATTCCAACAGCATTTTTCCAATATAATACCCCATCTAAGATGCAAAAACTCAAAGCTTTTTGTTTCAAGAATCTAGCTTTAGTTTTAGACAAAGAAGGAGGGGCATTTAAATATAAAAGCACATAAACAATGTCAGCATACCAAGGAGAATTCAGGAATGTTTCTTCAATAAAAGGAGCAGTAGATTCTTCTATTTATTCCAACACATCTACCATATTCATGTCTAGTGCTTGGAAGTTAGACTTAGCCATAAGTTTTGCTAATCCTTTCCCTTTAACTAGTTTGGTGGGCCTGATTTCTAAGTCATACTCAAGAATAGTTGCAATCCATTTTCCCCTTTTACCATCAGGGTCTTGACTTAGAATGTCCTTGACAACAGTATGTGGACCAAAAGCAATTATGTGAGAGTGTAAAATATAGACCCTAAAGTCTTTTAAAGCTTTCACTAATGCTAAGGCTTGCTTCTCCATGATGTTATATTTGAGAGGAGCATCTCTTAAGGCCCTACTAAAGAAATATATTGGTTGTTCTTGCCCCAAGTCATTCTTTTGAAGTAAAACTGCAGCTATTGTATGCTCAGATGCAAAAGAAAAGATATAAAAGTCTTTGGTGAAATTTGGAGTAATCAGGACTGGTGTTTGAGTAAGAGCTTGTTTGACCAGTTCGAATGATTGTTTAGCTGGTAAAGTCCATTTTACACCGACATCTTTCTTAAGCATGTTTGTAATTTTTTTTAATAGCTCAACAAGATTAGGGATAAACCTCCTCAGAAAATTGATCTTTCCGATGAAAGATTGCAACTCTTTGAGGCTTCTTGGATGACTGATTTGTAATATGCCATCTATCCTTGTAGGGTCTATTTTGATTCCCTCTTCTGAAATTATATGGCCAAGAATTTTACCCTCTTAGAGACCAAAGAGTGTCTTCTTGGGATTCAATGACAAGCCAAATTTCCTACACTTCTCAAAAACTTTTCTTAGGTGAATCAAATGTTCTTCATCAGTTTTTGAGAAAACAGTTATGTCATCAAGGTAAATGATTATGAAATAGCCAATATCTTTAGAAAAGGCTATGTCCATGGCCCTTTGGAAGGTGGCCCCTGCATTCATTAATCTGAAAGGCATTTTGACATACATAAAGGTGCCCCAAGGTGTGGTAAAAGCAGTTTTGATTTGATCACTTGGGAGCACTAACACCTGGTTGTAACCTGAGAACCCATCTAAGAGGGATATCCTTTTTGACCCAACCACCCTTTAAAGTATATGGCACATCTTGGGTAAGGGGTAGTTGTCTTTTAAAGAGGCTTTGTTTAAATTTCTGAAGTCAATACAGAGCCTGATTTCCCCTGTTTTCTTTCTAACAGAAACTAATTTTGATACCCACTCTAAATATCTAATTGGTACAATGATCCCAGCAACATGCATCTTTTCAATTTCTGCCTTAACTAAAGGGAGTAAAAGAGGGTTTATTCTCCTTAGTTTTTGTTTAAAAGGCTTTTTATTTTCCCTCAAAGGGATTTTATGCTGGATGATGTTGGTATCATACGATTTTAGGTCTTTGTATCCCCAAGCAAAAACATCTTCAAACTCTTTGAACAACTCTATGTACTGCAATTTGATATGAGCTGGGAGAGTGCTGGACAGTTTGATCATCTGGGGTTCTGCTAGACTGCCTATGCTATGCTCTTCTATATTCATTTCCACAGGCTCCATTTTCGGTTCTTTGGCTACATCGTTAAAATAAAAAAGGTATTCTAAAGGTGCTAGACCTCTTGGAATTTTATCATTTTTGCATTGTAAAACTTCCAAGTCCTCTTGGTCTGTGTTGTCAATTGTCTCTGCTTCAAAAGTATTTTCATAATGATTTATATCAGCAGTATATGTCATTTCAACTTCTGGGATTTGTTCAATATACAAACAATTTTCTTTATGGATGTTTTCTGATATTGGTATGCTAAAATCATCTTCTGATTTCAAGAAATCATCTATGTGTTTGTCAGAGTCAAACACTTGCCAGTGATCTTCGTTATCAGGCACCACAGGCCTGTGTTTTACCTTCACACTAAGTTTTTCATTTATTTCAGGTATTTGGCAATTGCTGGCATTGAAAGTGAGTTCATTTGCTAGATGATTTAGTGCTCTTGGAATGAAAATAAGTTCATACTTTTCAAAGGTTTTCAATAAATCAAGGGCAGCGTTGCGATATTCCCTAAGCCTTGGATTTCTAGCTGAGTATTCTCCGTTTATTTGTCTTATGATAAGTTCAGAATCTCCTAAGATTGATATCCTCTGGGCTTTTAACTGTTTAAGCAATTGTAAGCCTAGGAGAAGTGCTTGATACTCAGCAATATTATTAGTGCACGGGAAATCCAATTTATATGAAAAACTTTGATTTGTATTTTGAATCCACACACCTACTCCTGCACTTTTTTTATTACAAGACCCATCAAAGTTTATTGTCCAAAGTATGCCATCCTTAATTTCATTCTCTTGTTGTTGTTGATTGTCAATGTTTTGAATTTTATTCGAGGGAAGATTTGATTGTTCTGGTGAACTGATTGGGTCCATGTTTTCCTTATCTTGTTGAGTAATTTCATCTTCGTTACATAAGATAAAGGAATCTAAACTTGATTTAATAGAATAGATTGGAGAGTTGTTTGGTTTGTCTATGTTGCTCACCATGTACTTCATGTGGGATTCCCTGTATAGTCTCCTGTTTTGGTTAAAAACAGGGATGGTGGCATAAGACATGTCCATTTGAAGGCTTCCCTGAAGTTTGGCTCCCCAAGATCTCGACAAGAGCACGCCATACTTAGGGGGAATGTCAGCTACAACTATGTCCATGACTAAACTCTTAGCAGGGATTTGGGATAAGTTAACACACAAATCTTTGATTAAACCCAAACATTTGACTCTGCTTGAGTCAAAGGAATACAAGTCTTTGTATGGTTTAGTAATTTCTAAGCCTAAACTTTCCATCACTACCTTGGGCATTAGATTGTGCGAAGCTCCTGAGTCTAACATGGCATTATGTAAGATTTTCTCATGTATGTTCAAACTAACATAGAAGGGAGGGACGACCCCTTCTTGGTATTTTCCTTCAACTTCTAGACCAAACAACTGCTCGGAGTTTGTTATCTATCAATTTCAAAGGGTATCGGTATCACTTCCTAAGTTCAAAGCTTTCAAAACTTGGTTTTATGCCTCTTGGGTCACTAGATTCGGCTAGAATGGTAATTTTATCTTAGCAATTCTCTCCCTCGAAAGTGAAAGGAACAAATGGCTGTTCTTATTTCCATCCTCTTTTCAATTGAATTCTTTTCAGCAATTTTGATTTGCTGAACCTTGTTTGGACTGGTAATTGGGACAGTTTTATTAGGACCACTAGCTGAAGTGATAGGGGTACTCTGTTCAACATTTGTCTGGACACTTTTGTCTTTGTTTATGTTTGGTTTTTTGGTCAAAATGTTGGTTTTTTCTGCTGTCTTTTTGGGCTGAGTTTCTATGTTTTTCTTGATAGCAGTATTAGTGTTCTTATCCTTTAAGTTGTCTATGTTCCCTTTGCTCCTAATATCATACTGTTTGTGTACCTCCATGATTGCATTTTTAAACCCCAATCTATAGTCATCAGAATATTCATAGCTGTTTGTACTTTGATCAGAAAATAAACTTTGTTCTTCCTCGGTGAGGAAGACATCATCCCCACTGTCTGATCCAATCAAGTTTACATGAGATTCTCCCAACCTTTCCAACTCCCTATCTTCCTCATATTGATCTACATAGTTCTGTTGGAAGGGAGGTCTAATTTGTTGGTCACTTTCCTTTTGCTTATCTTGATTGTTTTCTCTTCTATAATTCTGATTTCTGTTTCTATTTTGGTTATTTTGAGGTTCTCTTGGTGGCACTCTACCATTCAGATTGATCTTTGCAAGAATCCTCTCCATCACCTTCACTAGGTTGTCAATTTTTGTGTCAGAAGCTGAGGTTGAGGGTAGTAGGTCATATTTATAAGTTACCCTCTTCTCTAATCTCAACCTATTTCTTTTTTCAATTATGTTTGCTTCTACGCTCACAGCTCCTTTCTTCATGTATTCTAAGGTTAAGTAATATCTCTCGCTCAATTGATAAGCCATTTCGACATCAAAGCCTTCGGGATACCTTACTAAGGCCATGCCTTGGGGAGGTTTCATGTGAGGTGGAAGAACATTGTAAATGCTATTAAACCTAGTGGAGTAGTCATGAACACTCTCCCCTTGATTTCTCTTAAGGTTTCTATACTCTGCTAGTATTTAGAGAGGGTTCTTTTTGAGTTCCCATTTGTTGATGAATGTTTGATGCAAGGTAAGGATATCATTTATGTTGTTATGAGGTAATTTTTTAAACCATTTCTTTACATCTACTCCTAAAATTTGGGCGAAGATCCTCATCTTTACAGTTTCTTCTTCTATCTCCATGTAATCGAATGCATCCTCCATCCTATCTACATGATGTTGAGCTGTTGTAGAATATTTTCCAGTGAAGTGAGGGATTTTGGATTGGTAATCATTTGGTAAGGGAAGAAGAGGTTGTGGTAACACTAATGGGGCAGACCATGTTGCCATGGCTAGAAATAAGGGTGGATTTACAAGAGGTGGATTTACAAGAGTGAAAGTGGGCTGAACAGGAGTGTTTTTCACAACGGTAGTATGGATTGGAGTGGAAGAAATACTTGGGCCAGCAAACTGATTCTGAGTAGACTTGTTATGGAAAAGGCTAAAGTGATGAAGAAGATGGGAATCAGGAGGAGTGGAAGGTGAGGCTTCTCTACTGAAGCTTTGTTGCAAATATGCAATGTCAATATCAGTTTGGTTTAAATCACCTTGAGATCTAGTTCTAAAGATGTTCTTTGTATGATGTAAATCAAAGTGTAAATCCTCTAAGACAACAAGGTTTTCAGGGACAGATTTTGTTCTTAAGAGGCTCCTATTAGCGGTATATTCTCCAGATTTTAGAAGTTTACCACAGAATTTTCTTCGGATTGTCAATGATTAAAGGAGGATTTGGGTCTGGATGGGATCTACTATTGATCCTATGTGAAGCCAAACTGTTTTTCAAAAATGAGAGAGGTTTAAAGTTTTAAGGACTGTTTTTGGGAGTTTTACCTCTTAGGATGTCTTATCTAGTATGGGACTAGGCTTCTAAACTTATTTAAGGCTGGTTAACACAGTCCTAAAGAAAACTAGGAACCTAGATGAATAATAGGCTTACTTGGGCTAGTGGAGTCGCCAGGTGGAAACTATTTAGCTTTTATGAAGGTAAAATATTGGATGGTTCCACCACCATGTTTATTGTGAAGCCAAACAGAAATGTTTTTGGGTTTTTCTTAGTTATTTCGGTCTTATAGGTTAAGAGAGTGTTCTAAGTCTGATTTTTCACTTAGCTAAGGTGTTCAAACACACAAAGTTTACTATTATGGCTTGGTAACTGATTCCTTCAAGGTTTGATAAGGGCTTATGAGAATCCTAAGGGTTACTTAGTTTGTCACTGATTCAAACAAGTTTTATCATGATTACCATTGCTTGGTAGTGCTTGAAGAAGGTTACTTATGTTATACTAGATAGTGAGTGTTTTGTCTTGAATTTTTTACTCAGCGTCCCACCGTGATCGCCATTATGTTGGTGTGAGCGGTGGGATAAGTCCAAAAGGTATTCTTTATCAAGTTTAAGGGCATAAAGAGTTTTAAGAAGTGTTTCCAAACCACTGTATTCTCAGTAGGTCCCACCATGATCTCCATTATGTTGGTGGCGATGAGGTGGCTAATAATCACTGGATATTCTTGAAAATAAGGGATTTCTGGAGTCCTAAGGGGTACTTAGATTATTACTAACTCAGAAGGGTCCCACCATGATCACCATTATGTTGGTGTCTCGTGTTTTGATAGTTTGGCAAATCAAAAGACAAGGCAACATCAGAACCAATCTTTAGAGTTCCAGGATCTAGTCCTCCTATTCTCAGAGAGGTATCTCCCAAATGTTTATTTGCAAAGGTTTATCTTGTGTGCTTAGAGTAGTGGTTTTAGACTAGTTATTAAGTGTAGGTGTTTGATTGTTTGTTTGGTTGAATTGATACAACATGATATGAAAGGTCTAGGAAAGATAGGTAGAAAGAGGAAGTAGTAGCTTCATTGGGAAATGGAGTCAAAAAGAGGTCATGAAAAAATTATCAATGGATATGGGATATTAGAGGGAAAATCTAGCTTGGCCACAGGATCCTTTGGTTTTTGGAATGAGATGGACATCAATGATTTGGAAAGAGAAGTTTAATTCTCAACAAAGGGAATTTGACAACGCAATTTGAACTAAAAATAGCTATTTGATAGACAGGGCTAACCATGAATTCTAAAAGTCACACCTTCAAGAAAATAATGATTTCAAAACAACTTTTAAAATGAAATCTAAGATTCGGGGAACACCCTATTTCCTCAAATATTGTATTTCAAATGACTTAGAAAACATAAAATATTCACTGATAATTGCAATCATAGAAGAGGGAACACCTAACACATCTATGATTACAACTATAAATACCTTTAAGACAATTGTTTAAGTAAGGACAAAGGGAAAGATCAGAACAGACCCCCTTGGCTTACTGTAAACAGAAATACTTCAAAGGGAGACTTCAATAATAGTTTTTAAGTGGCAGCAGACAAGCAGGGAGAACCATAAATCATGTTGAAACCAACTATTCGAACTATTAAGGAAATAAACAAGCATGAAGACTAAAGAGAGAGATTAAAGACCCTAAAATACTTCAGCAGAAGAAAACATGAAACAGTGAAGGATGAACAGGTCTAAGGTGCTTCCAGGAGTCATTTCTTAGCCTAAAACTTTCAACCTACTGTAGTAAGAAATTATGGAACAGAATGAAAACAAGAGAAAACATTAAACAGTTCAGAATACTTCACCAATAGCCAAGCTCATGGATCCAATGATAGATCCTTCTTAGTAACAAGCATGCAACAACATCATCAGGGCTTCCAAGACTTCAATTTCTTCTTCAACTTCAACAGACTATGTATTATTTCAGAGAGTTTTAGTATTACAACTAGTAATCAACCAACCAACCAACAACATGTCCTCATTCTTCAAAAGTATTTATAGAAGAAATGAGGAGGTTGAATGGGATAAAATATCTTCAAGTTCAATTAATACAGTGTACTATCTCTTCAGCCTTTGGGGGGCTTAATAGAGAAGATTCTTGATATTTCCTCTGTATTAATTAGTTTAAATTAACTATTAGGCTTGCTCGAAAGAATTTGTTGACTTCAAGGCTCCTGGTTATCCTTGTAATAACTTCTGCTGATAGTTTACAATAAGTTGCTTTGGTTGAAATAACTGTTCAGCTGTATTGATGCAAAAATATCTCCTGGTCTGGTAATAACTTCGATCTTCTTTTGATTTCTTTGAGGTTGTAGGTGGCTCTGTAGTAGCTGGGGAATTCAATTAGCCCGTGATGTGGCAGTGGAAGCCTTTTGTCTGATAAAACACTTTGATTTCTTTTTAATTGTGTTTTTAATTGGGAGGATTTGGGTTTTGATAATCAATCTTAGCCATAAACCTCATAAATCTGTCTTCATTCTTCCGTGCTGGTGCGTTTTTGTCTTCTACACTGATACTCTTTGATTTGTCCCTACTTTACTGTGTTTTGCTAGTGTGTTGGGCTGCGTAGGGATGATATGGTATCAATGCTTCATGAAACACCAATAAAACGTGGAATTCAGACCCTGCGAATGATTGTATTTGATGAATCGAAAGAAAGAGGGTCGTCACCCTCAACCTTTGAATTTTCTTCAGCATGGCGGAAAAAACCATAAAAACCTTGCAAAATACGAGAAAACATTATGAAATCCTGCATGTATAGGCTTACTGCTTCAGAAGGCACGTGGAGAGAGCGTGACTGTTGGATGGCATCATCCAATGGTTGAGATTGGTCAGAGGGATTCAAAAGGAAACGTGGGAGGAATTAAATCACAGTCGTCGATCGTGTAGAGATCGATGGTCAGGAGCGGAGGCGAAAAGTCAAAGCGAAACAGAAAAATGGTTTAAACCTTTTTTTTGGACAAAAATGGTCGAAAATCATGTTGGGGGTTTGGGACAAACGTGGGCCGTCGGATGAGATCGGTCCACGCGATCAACCGTGGAAAAAAAGGTGTCAATAAACCTTAGAAATGCACCCAGACATCAAACATGTAATAAAAATTTGCTGAATAAAGCTCCCGGGTCCGTATTGGGTGACTGTATGGAAAACACATGGAGATCCGCCCTAATTAAACTCTATCGCGCGGACGTTGATGTGGCACTGGGGTCCAAGGTGATGGAGTATGGGCCGTCAATCTGCAGATCAGATCGACGGTGGAAAATCTTTTATGACTACACCGTACCTGTGGTTATTGCACAGGCTTCTTCGGAGTGCGACCACTGTCCGATGAGAGGCCTCAAATCAGATAGTGGACGTCAATATCATGCCCACTCCATCGCCGATATTTACCGCGCGATGAATGACGATTTTTGAAAATGGGCCCAAGACACATGGCAGTCGGTGTATGGAATCGCTGCGAAATAGAAAAAACCGCCCCGCTCTCAAAAGCGGTGTGAGGAATTCCGCCCGGCTTTGCAATGGTAAGTGGCTGGTGGGGACCACCAGAGCAATGGATTGCATGCCGTCGATCTGCAGATCAGATCGATGGCAGAGAGTGACTAGAATTTTGCACTGGCGGTAGACTTTAGGATATACGAAAAACCCGAAGTTTCAATATAATACAAAGCTTTAATATTTTTGGGGGCAGAATATATATATATATAATATGGTTAGGCGCCTATCTGCGGGGCCATGGTTTATATGGGAAACCATATGACCGGGATTTATGGAGGAAGGGATAATCGCAATCGGGCGATGCGATAAGCGCTTGGTTCTAGCACCAAGGCGTATGGAGGTAAGGGGTTAAAGACTTAGCCCAAGGGGGCTCAAGTCTATAATATATAAAAAATATGACTTTTGTAGATATTCAATGATTTTCAAAGGATTTGGGGGTTTTGGTATAGTTTAAAAATGAGTTTTAAACTATGGAAAGTGATTTTCATGAATGGAAGGAGGGAAATCATAAAAATAGAGGAATTGATGGGGGTAAAAGGGGAAAGAACGAAGGTTAGTTTTGTGGTGGAAGAAAGGGAAAAATGGGATTTTGTAGCAGTTTTTCTTCATGCAATGACAACAGAATTTTTGAGTTGAAAAGGGGAAAAGCAGTGACGATTATCCAAAAGATAGGATATTATCAAAAGACTTTAAGCATCAACAATTTTAGCAATGAAATTGTTTCTTGAAGGCTATCCAAAATCATTTAGCCACCACTTGATATGACAGGATTTATAGGTGACTAACACTGTCCATGGGGGAATTTTGCCTATAAGAATCTCCCTTTTGGCCTAAATAATATTGGAGCAACCTTCTAGTAAGCTATGTCATGCATTTCATGACATCAAGCACATAGTTCAGCCATATCTCAACGACCTTCCTGCTCATTCTATGAAACGTCGAGATTACTTGGAACATCTTAGAGCTATCTTCCTATGCTTTTGACACTATAACATCAGGTTGAATCCTCATAAGTGTGTCTTATGCGTCGAAGGCGACTGAATCCTAGGTTTCATGGTGTCAAAAGAAGGTATCCGCATTGACCCTTTGAAATTCGAGGCGATTTTCAACTTGCCTCCTCCTTCTATTCATCAACTACAAATTTTGCAGGGGAAAGCTAATTTCCTCTGCCATTCCATACTGAATTATGCTGAGCTTGCCAAAGGCTTTACGAAATTTTTGAAAAATGGAATATCATTCTTTTGGGATGAAATTGCTTAGATCTCTTTCGATGCAGTGAAATGAGCCGTCATTACAGCTCCTCTGCTGCATCCTACCTATTATCACCGCAAATACTATATGTATTTGGCCGCTGCCGACAACACTATTGGCATGGTGTTGGTTCAGGACGATGACAATGGTCAGGAACACGTAGTGTACTTCTTGAGCCGTAATCTCTTTGATACTGAGACTCGTTATGATCACGTAGAGAAAATTGCATTGGATGTTGTTCATGTCATTCCATGTTTCCGTCGCTACATTCTCTTGTGAAAAACCTTAGTGATTTCTTATTGCAACCCCATGACTAACATTCTCACACGTCAGTTACTTGGCTGAAAGTACTCAAAATGGATCGTTATCCTTCAAGATTTCGACTTAGAATTCACTGCTGCTAAGTCGAAGAAATTGTTGCTCTTTGTTGAGTTGCTCTGTGATATTCCCACCACGGATGATCCCACTCCTCTCGATGAGTCCATCCCCAATGAGACTCTCTTTCTCATTAGTACTTGTGATCCATGGTATGGTGAAAACATTGTATATCTCTAGACGCAGACCTATCAACCAGAGCTATCACACTCTGAGCGAAGACTGATTCACTATCAATCCCAACCATATCGCATTGTTGGGGACACCCTCTATCATACTGGTATTGACTCTGTCCTCTACGATTGTTTGAATCTCGATGAAGCTGAGAAAGCCCTCAATGACTACCACTCCAGGGCTTTTGGTGGTCACATGTATGTTTACGCTACTGCTCAAAAGATCCTTTGTGCAGGTTATTTATGGCCACCTATTTTTAAAAATTGCATTACCGCAGTACGAAAATGCCATGATTGCTATATTTAATCTCAAAAAGAGGGCCCCCCACCCTCACCCTTACATCCAAGTGTGACCATCAGACCTTTTGTGAAATGGGGCATTTATTTTATGACCTGTAACCCTCGCTCGGTCAAGGGGCATGGATATATCATCGTTTTCATTGACTATTTCACTAAATGGTATGAGGTGATGCCTACATACGATAATGAAGGTCTCACTACGACACAATTCTTATTCAATCATGTCATAGCTCAGTTTGGTGTCCTGAAAGCGATTGTCACTGATCAGGGTACGCATTTTCGTAATCATATGATGATATAGCTCTCTGCTCAATTGTGGTTGCGTCACGATAACCCCATCCCTTACTATCCACAGGCCAATGGCCAAGTTGAATATGTCAAAAAATTCACTATGACCATGCTTCAACGCACCATTAGGAAGCACAATCGAGACTGGCACATCATGCTTTTCTCTGCTCTATTGGCATATCGAACGTCCACTAAGACTGCCACTAGTTTCACACCATTCCAATTGGTGTACCGTCTAGAGGCCACACTCTCGATCGAGTGTGAGATTACTTCCCTAAAGCTGGCTATCGAACTCCTTCCTGGTACTTCGCCAGAAGAGGAACGTCTGTTGTACCTCCAACATCTTGATGAGACTGTAAGGCTTGATGCTTTATTTCTTGAAGTGCATAAACAATGAGTTAAGGTGAAATATGATAAATATGTCACACCTCACGTTTTCTCTAAAGGTGACTTGGTCCTGCTTTATGACCAAGCCCATGATAAGTTGGGAGTAGGAAATATCTAACCAATGTGGCATGGGCCCTATATCATTCAATGTGTTTTGCAACGTGGAGCCTATGGGTTAGCTGATTATGAAGGAAATCCTTTGGCTAAGCACCGAAACAGGCTCTACCTAAAGAAATATTATGCTTAATCTTAAGTGTGATAATTTTTACATTAGTATGTTATTCATTAGTGTGCTTTGAGTTGATTTTTGGTGTGATTGTTTGCCTTGTATAAATTTTTCCTCTGCTTACCTTGGATTCTACTTGTTTTGCAGATGTCTTCGGATCACTACGTTCGTTTTGTTGATGGTGCTTTCCATAGCACACGGAACCTATCTTCCACAGCATGGGCACTCTTTGCTCCTGACAGCGAGTTTATTAATTTAAAAGGCATTTGTTTGAGTCGAACAACTAACAATATTTACTAGTATAGTGCAGTGATCAAACTATTATTAGATTCCATTGATATTGGGATTAGAGATTTGGTTGTTAAGTTGGACTCATAGCTCGTTGCGTTACAATTTAATGGGCATTATTCTGTGCGTAATCCTCAAATTTTGAGTATGTATTTATGTGTTAGATTATTGGAAATGCATTTTGATTTTATCACATATCAACACATTCCAAGGCATTAAAATACATTAACAGATTTATTAGCAAACCATGTATTAGATATACATTTGTGTAATATGTAAATCAAGACATCATTATGATACACAAGTAGTCGTAGAAACATGCATATATATATATATAAGTGTGTTACATCCAAAAGCTCAAAAATATGTGTCATGTTACAAAAATGGCTCTTCAAGCCTACATCAGTACAAAAATGTGTAAATAGGGCTATTATCCGCCCACATGGTGATCATGGTAGCAGGTGACTACTCAAATTACTCGCTAGAGTAATCGATGCAATTTTCTCGGAACTCCAATAGTGTGTCTCTAAAAGCGGAGTGAGATCTCATCAAATGTGCGATACTCTAGAATGCCTCGCATAAGGCCGACCAGGTTCTGCTCCAGCTCAACTAATGTGCCTGCTCCTTCCTCATAAGGAGTATCCTCTGCTAAACGGGCTACCTGCCGTGCAATTGGTGACATGTCAGGAGGTCTCTGAGGACCCATATCTCTAATCAAATCATAATTTTACGTGTCAAAACACATAACAAAAACATCTAAAAAAGTAAAAAATGTTTAAAAAAAAATTCCACTTGCATCGGTCCACTGTGTGCCTCGTGGGATCATAATATCCATATCTCCTCTAAATTCGATACCGGCATAGGCGTAGCCCTCAACTACAATCAACTGATGCCGCAACCAACTGAAGAAGGCTATGTGGAAATGCATATGTTCCCCCCTCCCTGTCGGGGCATTATGTCACACCATCGCATCAGCCTCGGATCCCTCGGGGTTGGATCATGGATCTCTAGCCATTGATACTAGAATAGGGGTACTCTCTCCAGAAATAAGGTCACCAGAATTGACCCATACCCAAACTGTTTTAGTCTCTGTAATATCCCAAAATGGGAAAGACAGGAATATATAACATATGCACAATTCCAACTACGGTATAATAAGAATAAAACCATGTAGAACTGGAAAATGTTGGAATACATCAAGACATCATACATATGAGAAAAAAAATTTAAGCCATATCATTATAATCACAACAAATGAATATACACAGTGCTCCAAAAAGAATGCACTCAAGCCAACCAAAGATGGTTGGAGCAAATCTAAATCCTAGCACTGGAAATGTTGTTGTTGTTGTTAGACTCCTATACCAATAGGTGTCATATTTCATGATTGACTTGATAAGTTATGTAATATGTTCATACCTTTTTCTTATTGCAAAGGTTTTCCATATTCTCAAAAAATCAAAAAATTTAAAAAATGTAAAGAGGGTATACCCTAAAAGAAAAATCAAAGGGTGAAAAAATAAAAATGGCGAAAAAAGTGAAAGAAAATGAACCCCACCAAAAGAAAGGCCAAGGAAAGTGTGCAAGCCTAAATGCCACTACTTTTTTGCTGTTATGTAATAAATAAAATTGTGTGCAACTTGTATCTTATGCCACAATTGGTGAATAGTCAAATAGTTTAAGCTTGGCTAGTTCATCTTTCAATTTTATGTTTTAGACATAGAGAATAAAATATGACCAAACTGCTTAATCTTGGCAGATAAGTAGATAGGTAGAGTGAATAAAATGAGCTCAACAGTTTAATCTGAGCCCTTGGATGTAATAAGGATAGAATTAGATAGATTTGCACGTGTAAAAGAAAAAGTGTGATAAGGGTTTTCCAGTCTAAGTGCACCCTAATAAAGAAGAGAAAATAGTAGGGTAAAGTAAGTAGGGTAGGTAGATGATGTTGCAGAATTACATGTGATGAATAATGGCTCTAAATGTGCTAAATTTTTACTTTCATCACAAAGTGCAAAGGCAGACACTACATTGGAAGAATTCAAGCAGAGCAAAGTCAAATTATTAACTTCCCCTCTCATTTTTCCCTAAATATTTCACTAATTTCCCCTAAGTACTAAGGCATTTAAAAATTAGAGGGGCTCAAGGCATTTCCTTGACTTTTGGAGGGATCGGACCCTCGGCCCAATAATTGGAAAAAAACCTAAGTACTTAAAATAATTCATCATCACACTCATTTACTTCCAAAAATTCTTTTCCTAAGTAAAATCCCATTTTACTTAGGAAAATAATGACATATTTCATAAAAAACCCTCAAAATCACATTTTATCCTAAGTGATGAAGTGATTATAATGCAATTTTCTTCTAAATCTTCACTTTCTTAGTTATATTAATGTATTTTGAGTTTACATTGTCCCCTGTCATATTAACATTCATGTTATGTATTAACTCCTTATATAAATGACCTTCTCCTATTATATATAACTCCTTTTTATATAATATCCCAAAAAACCCATGTATTATAGTTTTAACCAAATTATTTAATCCCCACTTGGTTAAATAAAAAAACCACTTTATACCCCCTTTGGTTAAAATATATCATTATATGTTTATCCCGCCCCCTATGGTAATTGGATTAATCTAATTTAATTATCATATAATAGAAATACATTAAAAATTATTCAAAACATGTTTTATTACGTGTTTTAAAACAAAAAATAAACCATCCCTTGCGTATTTTTCCTCCCTGACCCTTCATCGTACGCAGGAATTAATTAATCCCCACGATTAATTAAGAACCTAACACGCCAATAAAATCGCTCCCGGTGCGATTAATTAATAAAAATCATGTCGGGCTCGCCCTATTAACTCCCCGTCAACTTCACGCCCCGACCACCATTCGATCAGCTGCTCCAAGATCAACGGCTATTGATAATTCCGATGGCCATCCTGATCCGAACAATAACGCGCGAAAAGCCGGTGGTTTTCAAACAGTACCATGGCCAAACGTCATTCGTTCTATGGAATCGCTGCCCATCCGCTCAATACTGTCCTCCCTCAAAAGCGGCGCGAAAGAAACCACTTACCGCCTGCCCTCTATGACGAAACCACCGTACCTGCTGACATCATCATTAAAAACCCGCCAAACTTTTTACTTTGTGAATAAAACAAATCTACCCACGTCGTTTTCATTATCTCGTACACGAACCATTCTCCCATGCAACCAGTTTCAAAAATCAACTGTTGAAGCCAGCCGACCATTACATTGCTGAAGAGAATTGCAGTCGAGTATTCCAAGGTTCTTCTGCCATAACCAGTACCTGTTCAACTCACTGTTCATTCAAAGCTTACCTGCCAATATCAACCGTTTACCCGTTTAAACACAAACACCCTGGTGTTGCTCATTTTCACCTGATTGTGTAGTAAAACCCTTTGTAACCCAGCTGCGCCACCTGAAGCCTCTGTTAACCAATTTGAGCATGGTTTACCTCCCAAAAATCATTCTAGATTCACTCCACAGACCTCTCAAAATCAAATGAAACCTTTTCGACCTCCCCTGCAAACCAATGCTTTCTTAACAATTTGTTTTGTTTTACAGGTGATCAGAAGACCACATCCTTGGATAAACAGTCTTAATACTAGTTAAAAATAGATGAAAATACTTTCACCAACATTGAATTTTGTCTAAAGTGAAAGTAAAATAGTGAAAAGAACAAAAAGGTGAAAAGATGAAAAACACAACAAGATGGAACATTTTTGCAGAAATTTCATGCTTTAGTCATTGTTTTTCAGAAACTATTGCGATCACTCCAAGATGAATTTTACAAAATTGAAGGAGGTTTATGTTCTTAAGAGGACCATCTACAACAACCTCTCTCACTTTTCTAACAGCTATTATGGTTTTGGAAATATTAAACAATGTTGGAAAGCACTTTTTGCAGAAAATTCCAGTTAAGTCATCGTTTTGCATAGAATATTGTGGCCAATAAAAAATACATCATAAAAAACTGAATGATTTTTTTGTTCCTAAGAGACCCATCTACAAAAACCTATCTCACGTTTTTCACAGTGATTTCAAAATGAGAGATACATGCACATCTTTACAAGCTATTTTTCAGACTCTGTAAAACTCTGTTTTAAACATATTTTGACAGAGCCTATTGTGCACATATGGAGAGGAATTTTAGGAAAAGGAAAGAGGTTTAACTCACCAACATATTGATCCACAATAACCTCATTCACTTTGTACATATCTATTACGGATTGAGAAATAAAAATATATCATTGGACCCGAAGTTTGCAGAATTGTTGGAGCAGAATGCACAAAGAAAAGAAGCAGTTAGTGACTTGGATGCCTCATCATCAACTAAGAGTTGGATCAAATTCGAATTATCCTCTTTTTCATCACCTATCCATAAAAAATGGTGCCAAATAGATGCATTAGTTTGAGTGTTCTTTACTTAAGTTCTATTTATGTAAAATAGTTGGAGAGATTTGTGAACTAATCTTGATATTTTTTCAAGATATTTTAGTTTAGAATTTGTATAAATACTTCACTCTTGGAAGTATTTTGGGGTGGATTCTTATACTTTGATGTAACTTTGAATATTTTGGAATAAAGAGCTTTGGAGAAATTTTTCGTGGCAAAACTGGACAAGGAATTGAGGCAGAAGACTTTTCTCAGGATTCATGTGTCAAATGAAGGATCAATAAGTCATCTCTATCTCATGTTTTGAAGTTTTATATTTGTTTACAATATCATCTGTGTTTCATTATCTTAATATTTAACGAAAAGGATTAAATTAGAAAGTACTTAGGTGTAATCTGATTTCAGTCGTTATTATTATAAATGTTTTCTTCTAAACTAGTTTAAACAAAGAATTCTCAATTGCTCCTGTTTGTCTAGTTCATATATTTTGGTTATTTAGTAAAGAATACTTAACTGCTCTTTATTGATAATCAATCTATTTCTCTTCTCTTGAATGTGTTGAAAGATTCTTCGTTGCCTTTCATCCGTTTGAATTCCATTCCATTCACTTTAGATCTATAAATTGTTTCTAGTTTGATTATCTTGCCCTGATAAACCATATTTTGTTAAAAAACTTAAGCCAGTGTAGCCAATCCTTTGACTCCATTAGCCCAATGGACTGAAACTACTTGATCTTAATCTTAGCTAAAGAATTCCATCAACCCAAACAAAATCAAAACCCCCTGGACTTTATAACTAGCCTAATACCTTCTAAAAAAAAGCTAAATTTTATAGAGAGAGCCCTCTCTGGATACAGATTTGCTAGATTCTGTATCTGAAGGTTGGTTTGTGGTTACCTCGGACCCCTTTCCTTTTCCACAACTTCAAGGAAAATCTGAGTGATAACATAGTGGCGACTCCAACGGGGAAATGAACCTGGAAGAACAATATGGAAAGATCAGGCTTTCAACTTGGATCTTAATCCAAGACATTATGTTCTTTCACGTTAAGAACGGTTTTCAATATGTATTGTATTTTATATAAGGATCTAACTTGGTTTTACAGATAAAGTGGCTTTTCATTATGGCTAATTTTCAAGATGATCCAAGAATAAAACGAAGATATGCTCCCATGAGCAGAAATCACATACCTGGATTTCCACACAAATTACCAAAGGTAGATTGGGGTAGCAATTTGCCCAGATTTCAAGATGAAAATACTGATAATCCTTTGTTGCATGTCATTAAATTTCATATACACTCATCAAGATTGAAGAGTGATTGGCATGAGGATTGCCTCATGAAGATATTTATGGCATCCTTAGAAGGAAAAGCAAGGAAATGGTATGAAGCTCTCAAACCTGCAAGTTTGTTTTCTCTAAAAGATTTTAATAAGGTATTTTATGAGCATTACAAAGAAGATTTTCCATCTTTATCATTAGCTGAAAATTGTTGTGATCAAGCTGAAGATCTTATACATTACCTTAAAAATATTGATGAATATTTTGGAAATTGGTTTTCTAAAGATTTATTAGAAGAAGTCCAAAACTTTCATTCTCAAGTTAAATGTCATAATAATCAAGAGGAGTTAAACAAAGATGAAATAAGTCAGGAGATAAATCAAGATCCACAAAACCCCTCTGTATTAACAAATGATGTTTCATTTAATGTTTTTAATGGAGTTAAAGAAAATAATCAACCTCATGATCAACTTTTAGATAAGGGAAAAAATAATTGTCATTTCAATCTAAGAATTCAGAGATTCCCACCCCCCTCACCGAAGAATAAATCAATTTGCTTCTAAACATGCAACCATCCTCAAAATATTTACATAATGAAGAAATTGTTTCTACTTCTTCTAATGTTGATGAATGTACAAAAGTTTTTATCCATGAAGGGACAGAAGAACAAGTTGATGCTCATGTTATTCTACTTTCCCAAAAAGGCCCATTGCTTGATAGCACTCCTACTGAGCAAAATAATGACTTTCAAAAAGAATGCAACCAATCTAATCAAGACATATTGGGATTGTTGGAAGAGAAATATGCCGATCCAATGTTTATAATTGATGACATTCCTTATTTTGAAGATTTGCCTAAATATGATCAGTATGATGATAATTATGATAATTTCACAAAACAATCACTAGCTATTTTGAGGGATGAGATATTAGAACTTCAGCTTGATGAGGATTTTCTAAGAGCTTTCTTTCTTATTTTTAAATCAAGAAAATGTTCTCCTCGATTTAAAAAATGGCTTCTTGATATAATTTCTAAAAATTATGAAAATGAAATCAAACTTTTGCATTCTCAAATTCAGTCATACAATTTCCGAAATCCTAAAGAATTCTTTGAAAATCTTCCTTCTCCAATGCAAGAGGAAATTGTATTATCTTTTGACTTGTATATTGAAGATGATTATTATTTCAAACACAAGACTGAAGAAGTAAGTTCATGGTCTAATATTCATAATTAAATTGAACAATTAGTCATTGAAGGCCTAGAATTAAATAACATACATCATGCTTTTATTGATCCTATATCAGATTATATGGAGAATCTTTTGAGCCCAAATCTGCAAACATGTTTTCTCTATAAGGATCAAATACATAAAAATTGGCCTTTACATATCATATCATTTATTATAAAGGCACATGATCATAACATACTTCCAATTTTGATCACAAGCAATCAAGTTATCCATTTATTTTTACAGCTACTTGATTGGCTTCATTGGCATTTTTGTATTACCTGATTCAATAAGATTTTAGTAGATTGAGTAGATAGATGAGTGTCAATAAGCTCAGAATTTTGAGCATTTTTTTTTTAGTTGTCAATTTTCAGCTAATTTTTCATTAAGTTGGTTTGAAAATTTTTGTGTGTTGTTTTAAGTTTCAGATCAGATTTCAGGTTGCAGAAAAATGACTATATTCAATTCAAGATTTCCAGCCACAGTAAATGCATGTTTGGGATAGACCAAGGTAGAACATTTATAATTGGGAAACAAAGTTTTAAGTTTTGAGTGGATGGTAACCTGTTGTAGTTGAAGCCCGAAGAGAAGGCCCTAAGCTTCAGAAGTTTTACCATCATACATACAATAAAGCAACAAGAAGAAGAAGGTTTAATGATTCAGTTAAAGACATTTTGAGGCATCTAACTTGATGTTCTTGACTTTTCACCAGGAAAAGTCATCCCCTAGTGGAGCCAGTGTTAGAATCCTATACCAATAGGTGTCATATTTCATGATTGACTTGATAAGCTATGTAATATTTTCATACATTTTTCTTGTTGCAAAGGTTTTCCATATTTTCAAAAAATAAAAAAATAAAAAAAATGTAAAGAGGGTATACCCTAAAAGAAAAATCAAAGGGTGAAAAAATAAAAATGGCCAAAAAGTGAAAGAAAATGAACCCCACCAAAAGAAAGGCCAAGGAAAGTGTGCAAGCCTAAATGCCAATACTTTTTTGCTGTTATGTAATAAATAAAATTGTGTGCAACTTGTATCTTATGCCACAATTGGTGAATAGTCAAATAGTTTAAGCTTGGCTAGTTCATCTTTCAATTTTATGTTTTAGAGATAGAGAATAAAATCTGACCAAACTGTTTAATATCGGCAGATAAGTAGATAGGTAGAGTGAATAAAAGGAGCTCAACAGTTTAATCTGAGCCCTTGGATGTAATAAGGTTAGAATTAGATAGATTTCCACATGTAAAAGAAAAAGTGTGATAAGGGTTTGCCAGTCTAAGTGCACCCTAATAAAGAAGAGAAAATGGCAGGGTAAAGTAAGTAGGGTAGGTAGATGATGTTGCAGAATTACATGTGATGAATAATGGCTCTAAATGTGCTAAATCTTTACTTTCATCACAAAGTGCAAAGGCAGACACTACATTAGAAGAAATTCAAGCAGAGCAAAGTCAAATTATTAACTTCCCCTCTCATTTTTCCCTAAATATTTCACTAATTTCCCCTAAGTACTAAGGCATTTGAAAATTAGAGGGGCTCAAGGCATTTCCTTGACTTTTGGAGGGACCGGACCCTTGGCCCAATAATTGGAAAAAAACCTAAGTACTTAAAATCATTCATCATCACACTCATTTACTTCCAAAAATTCTTTTCCTAAGTAAAATCCCATTTTACTTAAGAAAATCATGACATATTTCATAAAAAACCCTCAAAATCACATTTTATCCTAAGTCTAAGTGATGAAGTGATTATAATGCAATTTGCTTCTAAATCTTCACTTTCATAGTTATATTAATGTATTTTGAGTTTACATTGTCCCCTGTCATATTAACATTGATGTTATGTATTAAATCCTTATAGAAATGACCTTCTCCTATTATATATAACTCCTTTTTATATAATATCCCAAAAAACCCATGTATTATAGTTTTAACCAAAGTATTTAATCCCCACTTGGTCAAATAAAAAACCCACTTTATACCCCCTTTGGTTAAAATATATCATTATATGTTAATCCCGCCCCCTATGGTAATTGGATTAATCTAATTTAATTATCATATAATAGAAATTCATTAAAAATGATTCAAAACATGTTTTATTACGTGTTTAAAAAAATAAAAATAAACCATCCCTTGCGTATTTTTCCTCCCCAACCCTTCATCGTACGCAAGAATTAATTAATCCCCACGATTAATTAAGAACCTAACACGCCAATAAAATCGCTCCCGGTGCGATTAATTAATAAAAATCACGTCGGGCTCGCCCTATTAACTCCCCGTCAACTTCACGCTCTAACCACCGTTCGATCAGCTGCTCCAAGATCAACAGCTATTGATAATTCCGTTGGCCATCTTGATCCGAACAATAACGCGCGAAAAGCCGATGGTTTTCAAACAGTACCATGGCCACGCGTCATTCGTTCTATGGAATCGCTGCCCATCCGCTCAATACCGCCCTCCCTCAAAAGCGGTGCGAAAGAAACCACTTACCGCCTGCCCTCTATGACAAAACCACCATACCTGCTGACATCATCATTAAAAACCCGCAACCTTTTGACTTTGTGAATAAAACAAATCTGCTCACATCGTTTTCATTATCTCGTACACGAACCAGTCTCCCATGCAACCATTTCAAAAATCAACAGTTGAAGCCAGCCGACCATTACTTTGCTGAAGAGAATTGCAGTCGAGTATTCCAAGGTTCTTCTGCCATAACCAGTACCTGTTCAACTCACTGTTCATTCAAAGCTTACCTGCCAATATCAACCGTTTACCCGTTTAAACACAAACACCCTAGTGTTGCTCATTTTCACCTGATTGTGCAGTAAAACCCTTTGTAACCCAGCTGCACCACCTGAAACCTCTGTTAACCAATTTGAGCAATGTTTACCTCCCAAAAAATCATTCTAGATTCACTCCACAGACCTCTCAAAATCAAATGAAACCTTTTCGACCTCCCCTGCAAACCAATGCTTTCTTAACAATTTGTTTTGTTTTACAGGTGATGAGAAGACCACATCCTTGGATAAACAGTCTTAATACTAGTCATAAGACTTGTTTACTCCAAGAGTGTTATCAAATCTATTCAAACAGAGATGGAAGATAAAACATACAGTTGAAATACAAGCAAAGGAAACAGGATATTAAACGATTTACTGTTGAAACAGACAGTAAAAACCTAAACTACACATTGAAGGTAAAAGGACACAGTAAAGAACAGTCAAAGAGTATCAGGGTTAAAGAGTATCAGGATTAAATAGTATCATATTGAAGACCAAGTCAAGTAAATCAGCTAGCATGAAGATAAACAGCAGGGAAGACAGTTACAAAACAGAACATACAAGTTCATGACAAAGTGAAGACAGATAAAAAATAGAGAAGTAAAAAGTAAAAAGTAAATAGTAAACAGTGAAAGTAAACATGAAGATATTAAGGGTTAAAAAGATATGAAAATACTTTCATCAACATTGAATTTTGTCTAAAGTGAAAGTAAAACAGTCAAAAGAACAAAAAGGTGAAAAGATGAAAAACACAACAAGATGGAACATTTTTGCAGAAATTTCATGCTTTAGTCATTGTTTTTCAGAAACTATTGCGATCAATTTAAGATGAATTTTGCAAAAATGAAGGATTTTTATGTTCTTAATAGGACCATCTACAAAAACCTCTCTCACTTTTCTAACAGCTATTATGGTTTTGGAAATATTAAACAATGTTGGAAAGAACTTTTTGCAGAAAATTCCAGTTAAGTCATAATTTTGCAGAGAATATTGTGGCCAATACAAAATACATCGTACAAAAATGAAGGAGGTTTTTGTTCCTAAGAGATCCATCTACAAAAACCTATCTCATGTTTTTCACAGTGATTTCAAAATGAGAGATAAATGCACATCTTTACAGGTTATTTTTTAGACTCTGTAAAACTCTGTTTTACACATATTGTGACAGAGCCTATTATGCACATCTGGAGAGGAATTTTAGGAAACAAAAAGAGATTTATCTCACCAACATATTGATCCACAATAACTTCTTTCACTGTGTACATATATATTACGGATTGAGAAATAAAAATATATCATCGGACCCCAAGTTTGCAGAATTGTTGGAGCAGAATGCACAAAGAAAGGAAGCAGTTAGTGACTTAGATGCCTCATCATCAACTAAGAGTTGGATCAAATTCGAATTCTCCTCTTTCTCATCACCTATCCATAAAAAATGGTGCCAAATAGATGCATTAGTTTTAGTGTCCTTTACTTAAGTTCTATTTATGTAAAATAGTTGGAGAGATTTGTGAACTAATCTTGATATTTTTTCAAGATATTTTAGTTTAGAATTTGTATAAATACTTCACTCTTGGAAGTATTTTGGGTGGATTATTAGACTCTGATGTAACATTGAATATTTTGGAATAAAGAGCTTTGGAGAAATTTTTCGTGGCAAAACTGGACAAGGAATTGAGGCAGAAGACGTTTCTCAGGATTCATGCGTCAAATGAAGGATCAATAAGTCATCTCTATCTCATGTTTTGAAATTTTATATTTGTTTACAATATAATCTATGTTTCATTATCTTAATTTTTAACGAAAAGGATTAAATCAGAAAGTACTTAGGTGTAATCTGATTTCAGTCGTTATTATTCTAAATGTTTTCTTCTAAACTGGTTTAAACAGCGAATTCTCAATTGCTCCTGTTTGTCTAGTTGGTTATTTAGTAAAGAATACTTAACTGCTCTTTATTGATAATCAATCTATTTCTCTTCTCTTGAATGTGTTGAAATATTCTTCGTTGCCTTTCATTCGTTTGAATTCCATTTCATTCACTTTAGATCTATAATTTTTTTTAGTTTGATTATCTTGACCTGATAAACCATCTTTTGTTAAAAAACTTAAGCCAGTGCAGCCAATCCTTTGACTCCATTAGCCCAATGGACTGAAACTACTTGATCTTAATCTCAGCTAAGGAATTCCATCAACCCAAACAAAATCAAAACCCCTGGACTTTATAACTAGCCTAATATCTTAAAAAACAAAGCTAAATTGTATAGAGAGAGCCCTCTCTGGGTACAGATTGGCTAGATTTTGTACCTGAAGGTTGGTTTGTGGTTACCTCGGACCCCTTTCCTCTTCCAACAACTTCAAAGAAAATCTGAGTGATAACATAGTGGCGACTCCACTGGAGGAATGAACCTGGAAGAACAATATAGAAATATCAGGCTTTCAACTTGGATCTTAATCCAAGACATTATGTTCTTTCTCGTTAAGATTCAATATGTATTGTATTTTATATAAATATCTAACTTGCTTGTACAGATAAAGTGGCTTTTAATTATGGCTAATTTTCAAGATAATCTAAGAATAAAACGAAGATATGCTCCAATGAGCAGACATCACATACCTAGATTTCCACAAAAATTACCAAAGGTAGATTGGGGTAGCAATTTGCCCAGATTTCAAGATGAAAATACTGATAATCCTTTGTTGCATGTCATTAAATTTCATATACACTCGTCAAGATTTAAGGGTGATTGGCATGAGGATTGTCTCATGAAGATATTTATGGCATCCTTAGAAGGAAAAGCAAGGGAATGGTATGAAGCTCTCAAACCTGCAAGTTTGTTTTCTCTAAAAGATTTTCATAAGGTATTTTATGAGCATTACAAAGAAGATTTTCCATATTTATTATTAGCTGAAAATTGTTGTGATCAAGCTGAAGATCTTATACATTACCTTAAAAATATTGATGAAGATTTTGGAAATTGGTTTTCTGAAGATTTATTAGAAGAAGTCCAAAACTTTCATTCTCAAGTTAAATGTCATAATAATCAAGAGGAGTTAAACAAAGATGAAATAAGTCAGGAGATAAATCAAGATCCACAAAACCCCTCTGTATTAACAAATGATGTTTCAATTAATGTTTTGAATGGAGTTAAATAAAATAATCAACCTCATGGTCAAATTTTAGATAAGGGAAAAAACAATTGTCATTTCAATCTAAGAATTCAGAGATTCTCACCCCCCTCACTGAAGAAGAAATCAATTTGCTTCTAAACATGCAACCATCCTCAAAATATTTACATAATGAAGAAATTGTTTCTACTTCTTCTAATGTTGATGAATGTATAAAAGTTTTTATCCATGAAGGGACAGAAGAACAAGTTGATGCTCATGTTATTCTACTTTCCCAAAAAGGCCCATTGCTTGATAGCACTCCTATTGAGCAAAATAATGACTTTCAAAAAGAATGCAACCAATCTAATCAAGACATATTGGGATTGTTGGAAGAGAAATATGCTGATCCAATGTTTATAATTGATGACATTCCTTATTCTAAAGATTTGCCTAAATATGATCAGTATGATGATAATTATGATAATTTCACAAAACAATCACTAGCTATTTTGAGGGATGAGATATTAGAACTTCAGCTTGATGAGGATTTTCTAAGAGCTTTCTTTCTTATTTTTAAATCGAGAAAATGTTCTCCTCGAGTTAAAAAATGGCTTCTTGATATAATTTCTGAAAATTATGAAAATGAAATCAAACTTTTGCATTCTCAAATTCAGTCATACAATTTCCGAAATCCTAAAGAATTCTTTGAAAATCTTCCTTCTCCAAAGCAAGAGGAAATTGTATTATCTTTTGACTTGCATATTGAAGATGATTATTCTTTCAAACACAAGACCGAAGAAATAAGTTCATGGTCTAATATTCATAATTCAATTGAACAATTAGTCATTGAAGGCCTAGAAGTAAATAACATACATCATGCTTTTATTGATCCTATATCAGATTATATGGAGAATATTTTAAGCCAAAATCTGCAAACATTTTTTCTCTATAAGGATCAAATACATAAAAAGTGGCCTTTACACATCATATCATTTATTATAAAGGCACATGATCATAACATACTTCCAATTTTTATCACAAGCAATCAAGTTATCCATTTATTTTTACAGCTACTTGATTGGCTTCATTGGCATTTTTGTATTACCTGATTCAATAAGATTTTTAGTAGATTGAGTAGATAGATGAGTGCTAATAAGCTCAGGATTTTAAGCATTTTTATTTTTTAGTTTTCAATTTTCAGCTAGTTTTTCATTAAGTTGGTTTGAAAATTTTTGTGTGTTGTTTTAAGTTTCAGATCAGATTTCAGGTTGCAGAAAAAGGACTATATTCAATTCAAGATTTCTAGCCACAGTAAATGCATGTTTGGGATTGGACCAAGGCAGAATATTTCCAACTGGGAAACAAAGTTTTAAGTTTTGAGTGGATAGTAACTTACTGGAGTTGAAGCCCGAGGAGAAGGCCCTAAGCTTCAGAAGTATTACTGTCATACATACAATAAAGCAACAAGTAGAAGAAGATTCCATGGTTCAGTCAAAATCATTCTGAGGGAAACTGACCTGCTGTTCTTGACTTTTCACCAGGAAAAGCCATCCCCAAGTGGAGCCAGTGTTATGCTCCTATACCAATAGGTGTCATATATCATGATTGACTTGATGGGCTATGTAATGTGTTAATACCTTTCCTTGTTGCAAAGGTTTTCCATATTTTCAAAAAAATAAAAAAATTTAAAAAATGTAAAGAGGGTATACTCTAAAAGAAAAATCAAAGGGTGAAAAAAATAAAAATGGCCAAAAAAGTAAAAGAAAATGAACCCCACCAAAAGAAAGGCCAAGGAAAGTGCGCAAGTCTAAATGCCATTAATTTTTTCTCTTATGTAAATAAAAAAATTGTGTGCAACTTGTATCTTATGCCACAATTGGTGAATAGTCAAACAGTTTAAGCTTGGCTAGTTCATCTTTCAATTTTATGTTTTATAGATAGAGAATAAAATCTGACCAAACTGTTTAATATTGGCAGATAAGTAGATAGGTAGAGTGAATAAAAGGAGCTCAACAGTTTAATCTGAGCCCTTGGATGTAATAAGGTTAGAATTAGATAGATTTCCACATGTAAAAGAAAAAGTGTGATAAGGGTTTGCCAGTCTAAGTGCACCCTAATAAAGAAGAGAAAATGGCAGGGTAAAGTAAGTAGGGTAGGTAGATGATGTTGCAGAATTACATGTGATGAATAATGGCTCTAAATGTGCTAAATTTTTACTTTCATCACAAAGTGCAAAGGCAGACACTACATTGGAAGAAATTCAAGCAGAGCAAAGTAAAATTAATAACTTCCCCTCTCATTTTTCCCTAAATATTTCACTAATTTCCCCTAAGTACTAAGGCATTTGAAAATTAGAGGGGCTCAAGGCATTTCCTTGACTTTTGGAGGGACCAGACCCTCGGCCCAATAATTGGAAAAAAACCTAAGTACTTAAAATCATTCATCATCACACTCATTTACTTCCAAAAATTCTTTTCCTAAGTAAAATCCCATTTTACTTAAGAAAATCATGACATATTTCATAAAAAACCCTTAAAATCACATTTTATCCTAAGTCTAAGTGATGAAGTGATTATAATGCAATTTGCTTCTAAATATTCACTTTCTTAGTTATATTAATGTATTTTGAGTTTACATTGTCCCCTGTCATATTAACATTGATGTTAAGTATTAAATCCTTATAGAAATGACCTTCTCCTATTATATGTAACTCCTTTTTATATAATATCCCAAAAATCCATGTATTATAGTTTTAACCAAAGTATTTAATCCCCACTTGGTCAAATAAAAAACCCACTTTATACCCCCTTTGGTTAAAATATATCATTATATGTTAATCCCGCCCCCTATGGTAATTGGATTAATCTAATTTAATTATCATATAATAGAAATACATTAAAAAATGATTTAAAACATGTTTTATTACGTGTTTTAAAACAAAAATAACCCATCCCTTGCGTATTTTTCCTCCCTGACCCTTCATCGTACACATAAATTAATTAATCCTCACGATTAATTAATGAGTCTAACTCCGCCAATCAAATCGCTCCTGATGCGATTAATTAATAAAAAATCATGTTGGGCCCGCCCTATTAACTCCCCGTCAACTTCACGCCCTAACCACCGTTCGATCAGCCACTCCAAGATCAACGGCTATTGATAATTTCGCTGGCCATCCTGATCCGAAAAATAACGCGCGAAGAGCCGATGGTTTTCAAACAGTACCATGCCACGCGTCAATCTCTGTATGGAATCGTTGCCCATCCGCTCAATACCACCCTCCCTCAAAAGCGGTGCAGGGAAAATCGCTTACCGCCTACCCTCTATGACGAATCCACCGTACTTGCTGACGTCATCATCAAAAACCCGCCAACCTTTTGACTTTATGAATAAAAAAAATGTGCCCGTGTCGTTTTCATTATCTCGTGCACTCACCAGTCTTCCATGCAACCAATTTCAAAAATCAACTGTCGAAGCCTGCCGACCGTTACCTTGCTGAAGAGAATTGAAGTCAAGTATTCCAGTGTTCTTCCTCCATAACCAGTACTTGTTCAAATCACTATTCATTCAAAGCTTACCCGCCAATATCAACCGTTTACCCGTTTAAACACAAACACCATAGCGTTGCTCATTTTCACCTGATTGTGCAGTAAAACCCTTTGTAACCTAGCTGCGCCACCTGAAGCCTCTGTTAACCAATTCGAGCATGGTTTACCTCCAAAAAATCATTCTAGATTCACTCCACAAACCTCTCAAAATCAAATGAAACCTTTTCGACCTCCCCTAGAAACCAATGCTTTCTTAACAATTTGTTTTGTTTTACAGGTGATCAGAAGACCACATCCTTGGATAAACAGTCTTAATACTAGTCATAAGACTTGTTTACTCCAAGAGTGTTATTAAATCTATTCAAACAGAGATGGAAGATAAAACATACAGTTGAAAGACAAGCAAAGGAAACAGGATATTAAACGATTTACTGTTGAAACAGACAGTAAAAACCTAAACTACACATTGAAGGTAAAAGGACACAGTAAAGAACATTCAAAGAGTATCAGGGTTAAAGATTATCAAATTGAAGACCAAGTCAAGTAAATCAGCTAGCATGAAGATAAACAGTAGGGAAGAAAGTTACAAAACAGAACATACAAGTTCATGACAAAGTGAAGACAGATAAAAAATAGAGCGGTAAAAAGTAAAAAGTAAACAGTAAACAGTGAAAGTAAACATGAAGATATTAAGGGTTAAAAAGAGATGAAAATACTTTCACCAACATTGAATTTTGTCTAAAGTGAAAATAAAACAGTCAAAAGAACAAAAAGGTGAAAAGATGAAAAGCACAACAAGATGGAACATTTTTGCAGAAATTTCATGCTTTAGTCATTGTTTTTCAGAAACTATTGCGATCAATCCAAGATGCATTTTGAAAAAATGAAGGAGGTTTATGTTCTTAAGAGGACCATATACAAAAACCTCTCTCACTTTTATAACAGCTATTATGGTTTTGGAAATATTAAACAATGTTGGAAAGGAAATTTTGCAGAAAATTCCAGTTAAGTCATCATTTTGCAGAGAATATTGTGGTCAATCCTAAATACATAATACAAAACTGAAGGAGGTTTTTGTTCCTAAGAGACCCATCTACAAAAATCTATCTCACATTTTTCAGAGTGATTTCATAATGAGAGATACATGCACATCTTTACAGGCTATTTTTCAGACTCTGTAAAACTCTGTTTTACACATATTGTGACAGAGCCTATTGTGCACATATGGAGAGGAATTTTTGGAAACGGAAAGAGGTTTATCTCACCAACATATTGATCCAAAATAACCTCTTTCACTTTGTACATATCTATTACAGATTGAGAAATAAAAATATATCATTGGACCCCAAGTTTGCAGAATTGTTGGAGCAGAATGCACAAAGAAAGGAAGCAGTTAGTGACTTGGATGCCTCATCATCAACTAAGAGTTGGATCAAATTCGAATTCTCCTATTTTTCATCACCTATCCATAAAAAATGGTGCCAAATAGATGCATTAGTTTGAGTGTCCTTTACTTAAGTTCTATTTATGTAAAATAGTTGGAGAGATTTGTGAACTAATCTTGATATTTTTTCAAGATATTTTAGTTTAGAATTTGTATAAATACTTCACTCTTGGAAGTATTTTGGGTGGATTCTTAGACTCTGATGTAAAATTGAATATTTTGGAATAAAGAGCTTTGGAGAAATTTTTCGTGGCAAAACTGGACAAGGAATTGAGGTAGAAGACTTTTCTCAGGATTCATGCGTCAAATGAAGGATCAATAAGTCATCTCTATCTCATGTTTTGAAGTTTTATATTTGTTTACAATATCATCTGTGTTTCATTATCTTAATTTTTAACGAAAAGGATTAAATCAGAAAGTACTTAGGTGTAATCTGATTTCAGTCGTTATTATTCTAAATGTTTTCTTCTAAACTAGTTTAAACAGCGAATTCTCAATTGCTGATGTTTGTCTAGTTGGTTATTTAGTAAAGAATACTTAACTGCTCTTTATTGATAATCAATCTATTTCTCTTCTCTTGAATGTGTTGAAAGATTATTCGTTGCCTTTCATCCGTTTGAATTCCATTTCATTCACTTTAGATCTATAATTTTTTTTAGTTTGATTATCTTGCCCTGATAGACCATCCTTTGTTAAAAAACTTAAGCCAGTGCAGCCAATCCTTTGACTCCATTAGCCCAATGGACTGAAACTACTTGATTTTAATCTCAGCTAAAGAATTCCATCAACCCAAACAAAATCAAAACCCCTGGACTTTATAACTAGCCTAATATCTTAAAAAACAAAGCTAAATTTTATAGAGAGAGCCTTCTCTGGGTACAGATTGGCTAGATTTTGTACCTGAAGGTTGGTTTGTGGTTACCTCGGACCCCTTTCCTCTTCCAACAACTTTAAGGAAAATCTGATTGATAACATAGTGGTGACTCCACTGGAGGAATGAACCTGGAAGAACAATATGGAAAGATCAGGCTTTCAACTTGGATCTTAATCCAAGATATTATGTTATTTCTCGTTAAGATTCAATATGTATTGTATTTTATATAAAGATCTAACTTGGTTGTACAGATAAAGTGGCTTTTAATTATGGCTAATTTTCAAGATAATCCAAGAATAAAACGAAGATATTCTCCCATGAGCAGAAATCACATACCTGGATTTCCACACAAATTACCAAAGGTAGATTGAGGTAGTAATTTGCCCAGATTTCAAGATGAAAATACTGATAATCCTTTGTTGCATCTCATTAAATTTCATATACACTCATCAAGATTGAAGGGTGATTGGCATGAGGATTGCCTCATGAATATATTTATGGCATCCTTAGAAGGAAAAGCAAGGGAATGGTATGAAGCTCTCAAACCTGCAAGTTTGTTTTCTCTAAAATATTTTCATAAGGTATTGTATGAGCATTACAAAGAAGATTTTCCATCTTTATCATTAGCTGAAAATGGTTGTGATCAAGCTGAATATCTTATACATTACCTTAAAAATATTGATGAAGATTTTGGAAATTGGTTTTCTGAAGATTTATTAGAAGAAGTCCAAAACTTTCATTCTCAAGTTAAATGTCATAATAATCAAGAGGAGTTAAACAAAGATGAAATAAGTCAGGAGATAAATCAATATCCACAAAACCCCTCTGTATTAACAAATGATGTTTCATTTAATGTTTTGAATGGAGTTAAAGAAAATAATCAACCTCATGATCAAATTTTAGATAAGGGAAAAAACAATTGTCATTTCAATCTAAGAATTCAGAGATTCCCACCCCCCCTCACCGAAGAAGAAATCAATTTGCTTCTAAACATGCAACCATCCTCAAAATATTTACATAATGAAGAAATTGTTTCTACTTCTTCTAATGTTGATGAATGTACAAAATTTTTTATCCATGAAGGGATAGAAGAACAAGTTGATGCTCATGTTATTCTACCTTCGCAAAAAGGCCCATTAATTGATAGTGCTCCTATTGAGAAAAATAATGACTTTCAAATAGAATGCTACCAATCTAATCAAGATGTATTGGGATTGTTGGAAGAGAAATATGCTGATCCAATGTTTATAATTGATGACATTCCTTATTCTGAAGATTTGCCTAAATATGATCAGTATGATGATAATTATGATAATTTCACAAAACAATCACTAGCTATTTTGAGGGATGAGATATTAGAACTTTAGCTTGATGAGGATTTTCTAAGAGCTTTCTTTCTTAGTTTTAAATCAAGAAAATGTTCTCCTCAAGTTAAAAAATGGCTTCTTGATATAATTTCTGAAAATTATGAAAATGAAATCAAACTTTTTCATTCTCAAATTCAGTCATACAATTTCCGAAATCCTAAAGAATTCTCTGAAAATCTTCCTTCTCCAAAGCAAGAGGAAATTGTACTATCTTTTGACTTGCATATTGAAGATGATTATTCTTTCAAACACAAGACTGAAGAAATAAGTTTATGGTCTAATATTCATAATTCAATTGAACAATTAGTCATTGAAGGCCTAGAAGTAAATAACATACATCATGATTTTATTGATCCTGTATCAGATTATATGGAGAATCTTTTAAGCCCAAATCTGCATGCATGTTTTCTCTATAAGGATCAAATACATCAAAAGTGGCCTTTACACATCATATCATTTATTATAAAGGCACATGATCATAATATACTTCCAATTTTGATCACAAGCAATCAAGTTATCCATTTATTTTTACAGCTACTTGATTGGCTTCATTGGCATTTTTGTATTACCTAATTTAATAAGATTTTTAGTAGATTAGAGTAGGCAAATGAGTGCTAATAAGCTCATAATTTTGAGCATTTTTTTTTTAGTTTTCAATTTTCAGCTAGTTTTTCATTAAAGTTGGTTTGAAAATTTTTATGTGTTGTTTTAGTTTCAGATCAAATTTCAGGTTGCAGAAAAAGGACTATATTCAATTCAAGATTTTCAACCACAGCAAATGCATGTTTGGGATTGGAACAAGGCAGAATATTTCTAATTGGGAAACAATGCATCAGTTTTGATTGGATGGTGACTTGCTGAAGTTGAAGCCCGAAGTGAAGGCCCTAAGCTTCAGAAGTTTTACTATCATATATACGATAAAGCCACCAGAAAAAGAATATTACATGGTTCAGTTAAACCCATTTTGAGGCATATGACCTGCTGTTCTTGACTTTTCACCAGGAAAATCCATCCCCAAGTGGAGCCAGTGTTAGACTCCTATACCAATAGGTGTCATTTTTCATGATTGACTTGTTGAACTATGCAATATGTTCAAACCTTTTTCTTGTTGCAAAGGTGTTCCATATTTTCAAAAAAATCAAAAAATCAAAAAATTTAAAAATTGTAAAGAGGGTATACCCTAAAAGAAAAATCAAAGGGTGAAAAAATAAAAATGGCCAAAAAAGTGAAAGAAAATGAACCCCAAACAAGAAAAGGGCAAGGGAAGTGTGAAAATCTAAATGCCACTGATTATTGATCTTATGTAATAAACAAATTGTGTGCAACTTGTATTTTATGCCACAATTCATGAATAGTCAAATTGTTTAAGCTTCGCTAGTTCATTTTTTCAATTTCATGTTGTAGAATAGAGAATAAATATCTGGCCAAACAGTTTAATCTTGGCAGATAAGTAGATAGGTAGAGTTAATAAAAGGTGCTCAACAGTTTAATCTGAGCCCTTGGATGTAATAAGTGTAGACATAGATAGGTTTTCCATGTAAAAGAAAAAGAAGATTGATAAGGGTTTTCCAGTCTAAGTGCACCCTAATAAAGAAGACAAAATGGTAGGGTAAAGTAAGTAGGGTAGGTAGATGTTGTTGCAAGATTGCATGTGATGAATGATGGTTCTAAATGTGTTCAATTTTACTTTCATCACAAGTGCAAAGGCAGATACTACATTGGAAAAAGTTCACAGCAGAGCAAAGTCAAATTATTAACTTCCCTTCTCATTTTTCCCTAAACATTTCACTAATTTCCCCTAAGTGCTAAGGTATTTGAAAATTAAAGGGGCTCAAGGCATTTCCTTGAATTTTGGAGGGACCGGACCCTCGGCCCAATAATTGGAAAAAACTTAAGTACTTAAAATCATTCATCATCACACTCATTTACTTCAAAAAATTCTTTCCTAAGTAAAATCCCATTTTACTTAGGAAAATCATGAGATATTTCATAAAAACCCTCAAAATCACATTTTATCCTAAGTTTGAGTGATGAAGTGATTATAATGCAATTTTCTTCTAAAAACTTCACTTTCTTAGTTATATTAATGTATTTTGGAGTTTACCTTGTCCCCTTGTCATATTAACATTGATTTTATTTATTAACTCCTTATAGAAATGACCTTCTCCTATTATATATAATTCCTTTTATATAATATCCCAAAAACCCATGTATTATGATTTTAACCAAAGTATTTATTCCTCACTCGTTCAAATAAAAAACCCACTTTATACCCTCTTTGGTTAAAATATATCATTATATGTTAATCCCGCCCCCTATGGTAATTGGATTAATCTAATTTAATTATCATATAATAGAAATACATTAAAAATGATTCAAAACATGTTTTATTACGTGTTTTAAAACAAAAAATAAACCATCCCTTGCATATTTTTCCTCCCTGACCCTTCATCGTACGCAGGAATTAATTAATCCCCACGATTAAATAAGAACCTAACACGCCAATCAAATCGCTCCCGGTGCGATTAATTAATAAAAATCACATCGGGCCCACCCTATTAACTCCCCGTCAACTTCACGCCCCGACCACCGTTCGATCAGCTGCTCCAAGATCAATGGCTATTGATAATTCCACTGGCCATCCTGATCCGAACAATAACATGCTAAAAGCCGGTGGTTTTCAAACAGTACCACGGCCACGCATCATTCGTTCTATGGAATCGCTGCCCATCCGCTCAATACCGCCCTCCCTCAAAAGCGGTGCGAAAGAAACCACTTACCGCCTTCCCTCTATGACGAAACCACCGTACCTGCTGACGTCATCATTAAAAACCCGCCAACCTTTTTACTTTGTGAATAAAACAAATCTTCCCGCGTTGTTTTAATTATCTCGTACACAAACCAGTCTCCCATGCAACCAGTTTCAAAAATCAACTATTGAAGCCAGCCGACCGTTAATTTGCTGAAGAGAATTGCGGTCGAGTATTCCAAGGTTCTTCCGCCATAACCAGTACCTGTTCAACTCACTGTTCATTCAAAGCTTACCCGCCAATATCAACCGTTTACCCGTTTAAACACAAACACCCTAGTATTGCTCATTTTCACCTGATTGTGCAGTAAAACCCTTTGTAACCCAGCTGCACCACCTGAAGCCTCTGTTAACCAATTTGAGCATGGTTTACCTCCCAAAAATCATTCTAGATTCACTCCACAGACCTCTCAAAATCAAATGAAACCTTTTCGACCTCCCCTGCAAACCAATGCTTTCTTAACAATTTGTTTTGTTTTACAGGTGATCAGAAGACCACATCCTTGGATAAACAGTCTTAATACTAGTCATAAGACTTTTTTACTCCAAGAGTGTTATCAAATCTATTCAAACAGAGATGGAAGATAAAACATACAGTTGAAAGACAAGCAAAGGAAACATGATATTAAACAATTTACTGTTGAAACAGACAGTAAAAACCTAAACTACACGTTGAAGGTAAAAGGATACAGTAAAGAACAGTCAAAGAGTATCAGGGTTAAAGAGTATCAGGATTAAAGAGTATCATATTGAAGACCAAGTCAAGTAAATCAGCTAGCATGAATATAAACAGCAGGGAAGATAGTTACAAAACAAAACATACAAGTTCATGACAAAGTGAAGACAGATAAAAAATAGAGTGGTAAAAAGTAAAAAGTAAAAAGTAAACAGTGAAAGTAAACATGAAGATATTAAGGGTTAAAAAGAGATGAAAATACTTTCAGCAACATTGAATTTTGTCTAAAGTGAAAGTAAAACAATCAAAATAACAAAAAGGTGAAAAGATGAAAAACACAACAAGATGGAACATTTTTGCAGAAATTTCATGCTTTAGTCATTATTTTACGATCAATCCAAGATTAACTTTGCAAAACTGAAGGAGGTTTATGTTCTTAAGAGGACCATCTACAAAATCGTATCTCACTTTTATAACAGCTATTATGGTTTTGGAAATATTAAACAATGTTGGAAAGCACTTTTTGCAGAAAATTCCAGTTAAGTCATCATTTTGCAGAGAATATTGTGGCCAATAAAAAATACATCATACAAAATGGAAGGAATTTTTTGTTCCTAAGAGACCCATATACAAAAACCTATCTCACGTTTTGCACAGTGATTTCAGAATGAGAGATACATGCACATATTTACAGGCTATTTTTCAGACTCTGTAAAACTCTGTTTTACACATATGTTTACAAAGCCTATTGTGCACAGCTGGAGAGGAATTGTAGGAAACTGAAAGAGGTTTATCTCACCAACATATTGATCCACAATAACCTCGGTCACTTTTTACATATCTATTACGGATGGAGAAATAAAAAGATATCATTGGACCCCAAGTTTGCAGAATTGTTGGAGCAGAATGCACAAAGAAAAGGAAGCAGTTAGTGACTTGGATGCCTCATCATCAACTAAGAGTTGGATCAAATTCGAATTCTCCTCTTTTTCATCACCTATCCATAAAAAATGGTGCTAAATAGATGCATTAATTTGAGTGTCCTTTACTTAAGTTCTATTTATGTAAAATAGGTGGAGAGATTTGTGAACTAATCTTGATATTTTTTCAAGATATTTTAGTTTAGAATTTGTATAAATACTTCACTCTTGGAAGTATTTTGGGTGGATTCTTAGACTCTGATGTAACATTGAATATTTTGGAATAATGAGCTTTGGAGAAATTTTTCGTGGCAAAACTGGACAAGGAATTGAGGCAGAAGACTTTTCTCAGGATTCATGCGTCAAATGAAGGATCAATAAGTCATCTCTATCTCATGTTTTGAAGTTTTATATTTGTTTACAATATTATCTTTGTTTCATTATATTGATATTTAACGAAAAATATTAAATCAGAAAGTACTTAGGTGTAATCTGATTTCAGTCGTTATTATTCTAAATGTTTTCTTCTAAACTTGTTTAAACAGCGAATTCTTAGTTGCTCCTGTTTGTCTACTTCATATATCTCTGGTTATTTAGTAAAGAATACTTAACTGCTCTTTATTGATAATCAATCTATTTCTCTCCTCTTGAATGTGTTGAAAGATTCTTTATTGCCTTTCATCCGTTTGAATTCCATTCCATTCACTTTAGATCTATAATTGTTTCTAGTTTGATTATCTTGCCCTGATAAACCATCTTTTGTTAAAAAACTTAAGCCAGTGCAGCCAATCCTTTGACTCCATTATCCCAATGGACTGAAACTACTTGATCTTAATCTCAGCTAAAGAATTCCATCAACCCAAACAAAATCAAAACCCCTGGACTTTATAACTAGCCTAATATCTTAAAAAACAAAGCTAAATTATATAGAGAGAGCCCTCTCTGGGTACAGATTGGCTAGATTTTGTACCTGAAGGTTGGTTTGTGGTTACCTCAGACCCCTTTCCTCTTCCAACAACTTCAAGGAAAATGTGAGTGATAACAGTTGATACTACTGTTGTTGCTGGAAACTGTTGTTACTGGGAAGAATATATATGTGCAAGAGGCTGTTGGAGTTCTCAAAAAGATCTGGGATTTTAATCATAGACTCTACTCGAAAAACCCAGAAAGGGTTTGGCTAGATTTTGAGTTTGGAATTTCAGCCCTTTTTGGGTTGCAAACTGCACCCCTTTTGGATGACTTACACACTCCTACTAGGTAATTGCTGAGATGGGGATGATTTGATGATAAAACTACTACAATATCACCCAATCAACTCAATGAATGAAGGGCTGACCCCTTTCTCCTGATTCCCAAGCTGAAAGCTTGAGTTCTAGCTCCTCCTCTCAAGTTGCAGCTACTGAACTGCACAACTGTTGGAAGTGACTGCGCTGTCAAGAGGGGTGATGTTGTAGCCTAATGCTAAATGTTGCAATACTGCTCACAACTGATGGAAATGATCTCACCAAGTGAGGGGTTGATCCCTCACAGGATTCCAAGCTGAGATGCTTGGAACTCCCTTCCTCCTTTCAAACTATACTGTTGGAATGCGTAATTCCTGCAGGAAATACTACTGCATAGAGGAGTAGAATGATGGCCTGATGTCGGATGTAAAAATTCTTCTCTCAGAAGACTGCAATGGATGCACAAGGTGAAGGGATGATCCCTCCATAGGTTTCCCATTTGAAAGACTGAGAACTACCTTCCACCTCTCAAAGCCTAGTGTAGGAATGCATAATTCCTGTAGCTGGAAGTGCTGACGAGAGGGTTTGAATGTGGCATTATTGTCAGATGATGAATGGCTTCCCAAAGAAATATTTCCAAAGTAGGCAATTGAAGTCCTCTGTGGATAAGGGTAGGATCTCTGCTCGGAGACACCCGTGTGCTAAACAGCACAATGGACTTACCTAAACAGTTGAATCCTACAGAAAGTCATAAATACCAAACAATAATAATAATCAGACTCCCCTCCTTTGTGCCCTCATCTTCCTTTTATGGTTATGAGCCTTCCCTAGCCTTGGCCCACCGCATATATGTGTTGCATATGTGGCCACTAGCCTCCATAAAGACTACATTGTCCTCCACTATCTCCATCCTCTTTGCAATTACTCCTCCACTATCTCCATCATCTTTGCAATTGCTCCTCCACTATGTCCATCATCTTGCATTTATTCCTCCACTATCTCCATCATCTTCCTCATTATTGCTCCATGACCTCCACTCTTTCTTCATTATTATGCTACTCCACTACTCCATAATGATACTCCACTACTCAACTAACCCGAATTCACACTATATAAGTGGATTTTATTCCTCTACTAGGTTTATGGGTCCCTCCACCCCCTTATTTACTTAACTAATTAAGAAATATAAGAACTCTAATATTCTAATTAGCTGATGGCTAATTAGGAATATTAAAGTCTCCCTGTCTTGTACTTGGTTAGCTGGCTTTTCATGTTAGCCAACAACCCCTCATACAAACATTTTTGGGGCTAAGCAATCCAACGCATATTGTAACTGTGATTTTGTTGCCTCAAGCAATGCCTGGGCTCCTGCCACTCTGGTGATACAATTTAGTATCGTGCATAGGGGAAGCACTCTGATGGAAGATATGTCTACCTTCCCACTCTCTATCTTTCGTGCCTCGGGACAATGTCTCTATATGAGCATGCTCATTCTCTCACCCCCTCGGTGAGCTCCAGAGAGTTGGATTCTCTCCCCTCGCCTGGATAATCCAGTGATAAAATAGATGTCCATGACATATATCTCTAATTCTTGGTCCCCAATGATGAATAACTATCAGTCCCCATCCCAGATACTGATTAGATACTGGAGAAGCTCCAGTTGATCTCTTAGGCCGGATGTTTGAAATAATTTCAACAATCTGCAATTGCACAAAGCATTAATGCAATCTTGATCCTGCAAGGCTTGGTGGTATTCCACTTCATGGCCTCATTCTTTCCATTTGACCGACATATTCACTTAAAGCACCTACAAAACATGTCCAATTGGTATTTTAGGAGCATTCATGGAGGAATTTTTAGAAATTAATGGTGGAGTTGTAAGATTTTCTCAATTTAAAATATTTCCCACGGCCAACGCATATGTCCAAAATGATTCAGCACTGGTGGCATGTTTCCCTAATAGGCTGAGCGCGACCAATGCGACCCAATAGCTCGAAATCCCGTTGGTTGCGGGTTATTTTAAATTTTTAAATCTCTCCCTTAAACTCCCTAATTCTGAAAACTAAATGCAAAATGAATACCTGTCATTGACGGATCGACGAATGGTGTCCTAGATCGGCCGCATCGCTGATTTGAAATTCAGAGGGGAAATGGAAAAAATGATCTTCTAAAAATGGAAAGGTGAAAATGATTTTTTTTTGGGTCTATTTATAGATTTTTTTAAAAATTTCACCAATATTTAATATTTTTCCTCGATATCTGTGATGTTTGTTGTTTATGTGCAGTACAAGGCTTTCACGCTACTATGATCGTGTCTGATGCAAACGAGTTGAATTTTATCTCTTTTTCGAGCTCATTAAACATTTACGAAAAAGGAACCCCCTTAGAGTAAACTTTCAGCTCTTTTTTGACTCTCGAAAAATGAAAATATTGTCAATTACTTGTCATTTCAAACTTGTTAAAGTGAACGAATTGACGTGATCTTAGTATATATTTACCCCTTTTTCTGGCTGAGTTTTATGATTTACGAAAAAGGAATACCTTGATCGAACATGGTCAAGAGGTTCTCTCGGACATAGTTTTCTACCTTTTTGCATTCAAGAGACGAATTATGAAAAAGGGACATGATGGAGTTTTATTTTTGTTCTTTTCAAACTCCCTAAACATGAAAAGTTACTGAGTTTGCCTTTCGTTGGACTTGTTAAAGATTAAATGACGAAATACTTGTCACCATGACGAGACCGAGTTCCTCCTTCCTAGGGCTCGTTAAACTTGCTAGGATGGATTCATTCAAAGAATGAACTTACATGCTCAACATATGCTATCCTCTTCACATTGGATGTAAAAAATAAATAGGTACTCATTAGCAATAACGTGGGAAAATTGAAAGTGAACATCCTATGTGTATTTTGGGCAACTTGTAGCTCTTGAACATGAGACTCATATGCAATTCATGTCGAGTTGGGGACATCCTACATTCGTTACTTTGCCTCCATGGGTTTGGGAAATATGTTTCCCTCTTATCTGATTACCAATTTTGTCAACATGAACTATGATCCTATTTGAGTCAAATGTTGCCACACTCCAGAGTTGTGTCATCAATAGGTTCAAGAGAAGTCCTTTTTGTCAAACACCTTCTGCTTATCTGACCTCCTATGTTACAATCCCAAATCACTCCAATCATATTAAGATATATGTTATTTCGTGTCGATGATGTGGGAATATTATGGCCCTCCTTCAACGAATAACTTCATGTCGACTTCAACTCATTATCCGGGAAGGTGATTTAAAAAATGTTGTTCAGTACCTTGGAGCTTGCATACCTCAATGGAAATTTCTTCATGTTCGACAACAAGTTCACATCAATGGCCTTCGATCGAATGATTCTCCAAGTGTTAGAATTAAACACATCTATTCACACTTGTAGATTGTGTTGTTGTACCTTGAGCTCCATCGTCATTATTAGTGGTCTCTCTCGTCCTGTTAACGATTTTCATCATTGCCCTGTAATCATGTGATTTCTACCATGTTCAACACCAACACATTTATTCACATGGCTATTTCAGTGTATTGGGTTGATTGGGATCGTAGTGAAGACCCTGGGTCACTTTTGATTTTTGGTCTAGGCTACGTAGGAGTTATTGAGTATTCATGATTGTATACATGATCCTATATATATGAATGGCTACGTCCATACAGTGGATCCATTTCTATGATCTATTTTAGACGAATGGTTGCGACCATACCGTGGGCTCATGTGTCATTTGATGCCTCGTGCAACATTATGTGGTTTGGAATATTTATACCAAAGATGTCATATATTGTAAATGTTTGATTTGGTAGGTTCTCTGAAGGCGGTATGCGTTCTTTACCTTGGTTCATAAAGCATTTCAGCCATCACTCCCTATTTTTCCTTCATGCTTTAGGGGGCATCTGTTACACAGTAATTTGTCATAGTTCTCATTTTCCCGTCCATGATCCTAAAATGCCCCATGACTTATCCTGTGCAATATTTCCATCATTAAGAAATATGATAACATGTCCCCTTGAAAATCCAAAGAAGACTTCCTTGAAAGAATAATAATAAACTTGGTCAAATTCCTATCTTCATGTGTCAGCGCCGTTCTTAGTGCCATGGCAGCGCTGATGTCCTTTTCCCAGTTCTAGCCAAGCGCTGTCATTGCCCTAATTTCTTGGAAAACCATGTTGATCCCCTTTTTGGCAATGCTTCCTCAAATGGAGGAGAATATTCAGCCTCTAGAAGCTCAAGGGAGACAAGTTGGTTGTTGAACAGAGATGATAAGGTTGAGCTCTATCATTTTGGAGCCTTGATCTCATCCATGGGGGGTCATCCCTTAGAAAGTGGGCCTTCCTCCTCCTTTCATGGGCTCCCAACCTTATTCTCCTTGCTATAAATTCACATCCCTCATTCCCCCAATTTTAGAGCTTGGTTGATCATTGTCAGACTCATTTTAACTCTCATCCCTTTTCATGCTAGCATCATGATTAAGCCTAAGTTCACGGTAGAAGGAATGCTTTTGAGCTAGGTTAAGGACTCAGATTTTCACCTAAGTATGCCTCGAACATCAAGGCCTGGTTTTAAGCTCTCATTTTGTAATTTCTCAATAATAACATCTGATGTTTGATTTCTATATTTGTCTACATGATTATGCAAATATTATGTACTCCTTGATCTTTTAGATAGCCAGTGTTTACATTTATTATATAGTGTATCATGTTTGTTGTTGTATCTCTATCATCCACACGTATTCACGTGACATCAGTAGCAGGAAGCAGGCCTACAAGGATCATGGATAGAGGTCACCATCAACAGATCCAAGGATAGAGATTGGAAAAATATATTTATGTATCTTTCCTCTTTGCATCGTAAGCATTAGTTAAGAAATTTTATGTTGGAAAGAATCTTGTGTTGCTAGACCCACTCTAGGGCTAGAGAGATCGCCTATGTCCATAGAGGAGATTTATCTTGACAACACATAAGGCCAAGGTGAGAAACCAAGAGAACTTTGAGCGACTAAAACTGGAACTAGCCAAAACCTTAAATGACACGCCCTTTGGTTTAGGAAGTTGAGGGAAAGTTTCACAATTTGCAGGAAGGAAAGAGAGATTACTAAAGTAAGCCCATAGGAGGAGCAAAAGGTAGATGACCACCACCCTATCCCAATGACCTTGATGAATAAGAGCACAAGGAAGTGTGCATCCCTTGGAGAGCCAGAGAATAACTAGAAAATTTCATGAACCATGAAATTTAACTGAAGAAGCGTCGACTCCATTGAAAACTAAGACAATACAGATTCATTGCATGCATACAAGAGATAAATTTCACACAAACGAGCCTAGATACATTAACTATCACGTGGTGGAGGATTTGGTGGCCTTCCCTCCCCCGCTTTAACCAAGAGCCAACTATCATGCTTCACGTGGCGGGTGGTTTCCATAGCCTGACACCCCCATCAGGGAAATTGATATACATCTTACTCACATATTTTATTTTACTTCTAATTAATTAAAATTAAATAATATGAATTCATATGGAAAACTAATTAAATATGCATAGCATATTTTTTATTCTTTTTAATTATAGCTGACATTGTTTTTCTATTTAGATAATTTTTTTTATTTTTATTTTAAGAGGGACATACATACTTACACATTGCCTTCACACTGGGTTATAGAATGTATCATTTTTCATTGCTTGGAAGTTTTCCTTTCAACCCTATTTTCCAAAATTCATGCTACCCCTAATTGGTAGTTATAGACTTCTAAAAAATTGTACCTTTTGTCAGTTGTCATCAAATGATCCAGAAAAATGCATTAATCAAGGATCTAGAAATCATAATACATCTCACAGTAAAAAGAGGCACATGATCAAACTACATATACCTCAACTGATGAATTTCAGATTTTCCACATTCACTAGTGATTATCTGCACATATATGGAGGTATATTAATTTTATAATAATTATCACCCACTTTTTTAAATACTTAGGGTCATAGAATTTTAGGTTTTCCACATTCACTAGTGAGTATATGCATATATATGGAGGTAGATTGAGTCTATAATAATTATCAGCCACTTTCTAAAATACTTCAGAAAGACTATATTGTGGAGCCTTAATCTTCTTCAGAAAATCCTATAGCCTTTCTTTGTTAAGAACCACCCCCCATTTACATGTATAACAAATGGGTGATTGGTGTAACATCCACATATACCCTTAGTATATAGTAAATAATCAAAATAAATAAATAAAAATGTACTAACCAATGTATTGGTGCATCTTCCAACTATAATTATTAGTCAAACTAAACATTGTACAGGACATACATTGGATTGCATTCATGATATGGCTTATATATATGTGTGTGTGTGTGTGTGTGTGTTTATGCGTACGAGTCAAATTTAACTTTATCGTAATCATATATTGCATATAATGTCTTGGGACAAACTCTCCATGGGTAATTTCTAATCCTTAATCGGTAGATCCGCTCACATGCTCCCTATTAATCATCGGTGCCAGCGTATTTTACAAAGTACTGTGGGTTTTAATGTTACTTCACACAAATCTTTGAATAGTTTTAACATTACAATATATACTTGGATGCATCCCATCCAAAGGTCCTCACTAATTGTCTGGAACAAGATTTGGTGTGTTATCACTCTAGTAATTCTCTGAGTTGTGATATTTTGATTTAGAGTTCTAAGAACACTAGAGGTAACTACAAACCTACTTTTAAACTCTAGGATCTAGCCTTCCTAGGGTTCAGAGAGGGCTCTGTCTATAATATTTAACTTTTTTTATTATTATAAGATATTAGACTAGTTATGATTGTGAAAATTGGTTTTGGTTTGGTTTGGTTTGGTAAGAAAAAATCACTTAGTGAGATGGATAGTGATAGATCTGTTTGTCCATTGGGCTAAGAAGTCAAAATTCAAGCAGACAGAACTAGGATCAAGGTCAAAAAGGCAAATGTTTTCAGGGCAAGATAGATAAGTCTTTGAAGATCTTGGAAGGTTGTTTTGTGAAGTGGTTTGATCGGGATAAAGAGAAATGAAGGATTCTTTAATCCAGATAAGGAAGGAGTAGATAGAGGTCATTCGAAAGAGGGAGAAATTAAGGGTTCCCTACTCTGGAAATCAGCAGAAAACATAGAAATGATAAATAGTAAAGACAGGGTGATTTTAAAAAATCTTGAAATAATACTCCTAAATTAGCATTCAAATTTGGAACACATATATGGATGCATGAAACAAAGAAGATAAACAATGACAAGTAGAAAGTACTTCACTTCAATGGGTCATCACATGAATCTTGAAATATGATGCTAGGTGAATTGATCCGGTCTTCTACTCGAACTTGCAACACAAAAGCCTTCAAGTAAAAATAATTTGGCTATAGAAATCTTCAACAATTTATTCCACAATAACTCTTCAAAGGATGAAGTATTTATAAAAATTGTTAAACTAAAATATCTTTAAAAAATATCAAGATTGGTTTACAAATATCTCAAACTATTTTACATAAATAGAACTTAATAAAAGGACACTTAAAAATAATGACCCTATTTGGCACTATCTTTTATGGATTTATGATGACAAAGAAGAGAAATTTGAATTTGATATCAACTCTTAGTTGATGATGAGGCTTCCAAGTCACTAACTGTATCATTCCTTAGTGCATTTTGTTCTAGAAATTCTGCAAAATTGGGGTCCAATGATACCTTTGTATATCTCAATCCGAGATATATATGTAAAAATTAAAAGAGGTTATTGTTGATAAATATGTTTTTGAGATAAAAATCTCTCAGTTTCCTAAAATTCCACTCTATTTGTTCACAATAAGCTCTGCAAAAAGATGTGTAAAACATAATTTTGCACAATCTGAATAATAGGATGTAAAGATATGGATGTATCTCTCATTCTGTAATACCTGTGAATAAATTGAGATAGGTTTGTGTATATTGGCCTCTTAGGAACAAAAACCTCATCCAGTTTTGCAAAATTCATCTTGGATTGGCCACAATAGTTTCTGCAAAACTATGACTTTAAACAGGAAATTTCTATAAAATGTCCCTTCCTACTCTATTTTCATCTTTTAACTTATTGTTCTTTTAACTGTTTTTACTTTCACTTTGGATAAAATGCATTGTTGCTATTGAAAGTGTTTTCATCTCTATTTAATCATTACTGCCTCCATGTTTACTTTTACTATTTTACCTTGAATGCTTTCTTTTTTCTGATTTGACTTTCACTCTAACTTTCATCTAATACACTTTAGCTCTGATACTCTTTGACTGTTCTATTTTCATTGTTTGATGTTTTATTGAAAGAAAACATGTTGTAGGTGGCAAAAAATATATTTTTGAAGAAGTAAATGACTTTTTTTTTTCATTCAAATGTGCCTTTGTGTCTTATCTGCCTCTGTTTTATCTTTAATCTCTGATTTAGGCCTCCTAACTTGATTTATCCTTTTAAATGTTGGCCTCACTGTATTTTTCTTTAGCTTTTCCTTTATCTCTATTTTTATGACTGATTCTCCTTTATTTTGCCTCTAATCTTTGACTTTATCATTTAAACCTTTGGCTAATCTCTTAACTGTTTCATCTTCTATGCAGGTGGCATTCTCTTGCTATGGGAGGGTTTTAATAACCATCAAAGATCATGATTCGTCGTTGGTTAAGCTTGATATTTCACCTTTGGTCCCTTATAATTAAAACAAACCTCTAGATCATCACCCAGACAGTCATTAAAGCATTCTTGGACCTGTAGAATGAATTTATAACCTTTCACCATTAAAACTGCACATAAAATAAACAAATTAATCTTTAAATCCTGCGTGGAGGGCTTTTTCTGCGTTTATCAAGGTTTTCGAGTCTTTGGGGTGCGTGCAGAGGCAAAAATGGTGTTTTGGGGCTAGGGAGGTCTTTGGAAATGAACTGAGGTTTCCAATGGTCTTGATAGCGGCTTTAATGGCTTTTTCTGGCTCTCTAGGCATCAAAACAGTGTACAGGAGCTTCTTCTTTAGTCAGGAGGAAAAACATACAAATAATGAAGAAAAAAGGGTTTAACTCCGCATTTGGAAGTTTATAAGGTTTTAGGTTAAAATATAATTAAGCATTAAATGTGTGTCATATCAGAACAGAGGGCAGTTTGGGGCTGGAGGCAGAAAACCATTGGTGGTTATCGCGTGAGTTTGGGCGGTAAGTGGTTTTAGTTGGATCGAATGCAATCCAGTAAGCTACTGCCGCGTGGAGGAGAGAAAAGGGTGGAAAACCACCCATTTCGCATAGTTTGAAATAGGTTTTGATTGTGCAGTTTAAAATGCAATACGTCTTTATGATCGTCGGATCTGAGGGGGTTAATGCGAACGGTGGAGCTTAAATGGGAAAGCTGCTCAGTGGTGGGGCATGGGGCCCGGGCTTGGTATTACGACGGGATTAATTTTAATATTAAAAACCTTTGTTTTTTCAATGTAAAATCAATGTTTTATGATGGTATGGCGGGATAGTTTTAACGTTATAGATATATGTTTATAATGTAAAAAACATTGTATTATTTTGATTGGTGGGGTGATATTTATATGGTAAAATAAAACATTAACAAATGTTTTATAACCATTGGGGGGGCGGGTTTTATATTATATAATATGTTTAAACCTATGGGGAATATGGTGGGGTTTATTTCGGCACATGGGATATATAAACCATAGGTTTAATGTTAAAAAATGGGTTTTGGGATATTTATATAAAGAAATTAATTAATATATTCGGGAAGAGGTTATTGTATAAGGGATTTAAAACTTTAAGTTAGAAATTAATATGAAATGAAATGAAATGAATTAAAATACATAGAAATAAACTAAGTAAAGTGTAAATAGGCATTTTAGCATAAAATTATCCCATTTTTATTTTTACACATGAACTTAGGATAAAATGTATTTTGTGGGTTTTTGAGTGTTTTTAGTTGAAATGAAATTAATTAAGGGGGATTTTACTTTTCTACGCAAAGAGGTGTTTTACTTAGGAAAATGGTTTATATTTTTTTTGGAAACAGGTGAATATGCTGATGAAATGGGTTTTCATGTAGGGAATCTAATATTTTTAACCAATCAGTTATTAAGCCTTGGGTTAGGTCCCAACAGAAGTTAGAGAAATGCTCTGAGCCTCTTTAACTGAAGGTTTTAAATACTGGAACATTGTGGGGGAAGTGAAATTAGTAATTTTCCCGAGGATGCTTTATTACATGCCTTGCACAACTGTTTTCTACCTACCCATCATTATTCTAACATTTTTTACTTCATTTGCATGGGTGCATTTAAGCTTGCAACCCTAAATCCATTTTTCTTTCAAAGCATAAAAACTATCTAAGTCTAACCTTATTGCATCTGAGAGCTTAGATTAAACTACTGAGCTCCTCATTTATTCTCTAACTATCTACTGATTTGTCAAGTTTAAACAATTTGACATATCGTTATTATCCATCTATAAACATGAAATTCAAAGCATGAAAAGTTAAGATTAAACTATTCAACTAATCATGGATTATGGCATTTTGAACAATCTGCACATAATCATTATTTTTGCAGTAAAAGTGAATAATAGTGGCATTTTGACTTGCTCACTTTCATGTCTTATTCTTATCTCTTTTTTTTTGGGGGGGGGGTTCATTTTTTATTCTTTGATATTTTCTTTTCTAATTCCTTTGATCTTCCTTTTAGGACTTTTACCCTCTTTTCATTTTTTTTTATTTACCAAATATGGGAAAAAAACTTGTAGAAAGCAAGGTATGTACATATTTACAAGACTATCAAATTCAATTCAAAAATTATGAACCCTATTATTATAGGATACTAACTGTGGTTCCATAAGGGGATGAAATCTCCTTGTGAGATGTCAAGAACACCGTCAACTAGTAGCCTTATCCGTTGGCTTGTTCCCAAATCTGCAATCTGTTATGCCAACTCTCAAATTGAAATGAAAGTCATTCTATACACTGGAAATTTGAACTACACACTAAACTGGAAGTTGAAAAGCAACTAAATTTGAAACTGAAGAAAGGCTCAAAATCCTGAGCTTATTTTCACTCATCTACCTACTCTAATCTACTGATAATTTTGTTGAATAAGGTAATACAAAAATTCCAATGAAGCTAGTCAAGGTGTTGTAGAAATGAATCGATAACTTGATTGCTTATCATCAAACTTGGAAGTAAAACTTGATCATGTGTATTCATAATCAATGATATGATGTGTAATGGCAACTGCTGATGTATTTGATCCTCATAGAGAAAATATGTTTGCAGACTTGAGCTAAAAAGAACCTCCATATAATCTGCTATAGGATCAATAAAAGCATGTTGTATGAAATCTGCTTCTAGGCCTTCAATGACTAGTTTCTCAGTTGTATTATGAATATTAAAACTTGCATCTACATTTTTAGTCTTGTATTCGAAAACATAATCATCATCAATCTGCAAATCAACAGGTAGTACAATTTCCTCTTGCTTTGGAGAAGGAATATTTTCCAAGAATTCTTTAGGATCTTGGAAATTGTATGACTGAATTTGAGAATGAAAATTTTTAATTTCATTTTCATATTTTTCAGAAATTATATCAAGAACACATTTTTTAGGTTGAGGAGAACATTTTCTTGATTTCAAAATAAGAAAGAAAACTCTTAGAAAATCCTTATCAAGCTAAAATTCTAATAACCCATCCCTGAATTCATTGAAAATCTCATGAGATGAAAGGTTTGCCACAAACCCTGTCATCTTATATCACCATTAATGATTAGGAATATGGATTTTTTGGTTATGGAGTTTCTTCTGAACTTTGAAGCTCTAGATCTTGGACAATGGAGTCACCAGCTGGATGATTTTAACCTTTGTATGTCTGATCACTGTCCACCATCATAGATCAGATCTGAACCTCTAAAATATTTCTAAAGAAAATTTTAGTCTTCCCTAGTATGGTCGCCAATATGTTATCACTCTAGTAATTCTCTAAGTTGTGATATTTTGATTTAAAGTTCTAAGAACACTAGAGGTAACTACAAACCTATTTTTAAACTCTAGGATCCAGCCTTCCTAGGGTTCAGAGAGGGCTCTCTCTATAAGATTTAACTTTGTTTTGATTATAAGATATTAGGCTAGTTATGATTGTGCAAATTGTTTTTGGTTTGGTTTGGTTTGGTGAGAAAAAATCACTTATTGAGATGGATAGTGATAGATATGTTTGTCCATTGGGCTAAGGAGTCAAAAGTCAAGCATATAGAACTAGGATCAAGGTCAGAAAGTCAAATGTTTTCAGGGCAAGATAGATAAGTCTTTGAAGATCTTGGAAGGTTTTTTTGTGAAGTGGTTTGATCGGGATAAAGAGCAAAGAAGGATTCTTTAATCCGGATAAGGAAGGAGTAGACAGAGGTCATTCGAAAGAGGGAGAAATTAAGGGTTCCCTACTCTGGAAATCGGCAGAAAACATAGAAATGATAAACAGTAAAGACAGGGTGCTTTTAACAAATCCTGAAATAATACTCCTGAATTATCATTCAAATTTGAAACACATATATGGATGCATGAAACAAAGAAGATAAACAATGACAAGTAGAAAGTACTTCACTTCAATGGCTCATCACATGAATCCTGAAATATGATGCTAGGTGATTTGATCCAGTCTGCTACTCGAACTTGCAACATAGAAGCCTTCAAGTACAAATAATTTGGCTATAGAAATCTTCAACAATTTATTCCACAATAATACTTCAAAGGATGAAGTATTTATACAAATTCTTAAAATAAAATATCTTGAAAAAATATCAAGATTGGTTTACAAATATCTCAAACTATTTTACATAAATAGAACTTAATAAAAGGACACTTAAAAATAATGAATCTATTTGGAACTATTTTTTATGGATTTATGATGAAAAATAAGAGAAATTCTAATTTGATATCAACTCTTAGTTGATGATGAGGCTTCCAAGTCACTAACTATCTCCTTCCTTTGTGCATTTTGTTCCAGAAATTCTGCAAACTTGGGGTCCAATGATACATTTGTATATCTCAATCCAAGATAGCTATGTAAAATGTAGAATATTTTATTGTTTATAACTATGTTTTTGAGATAAACCTCTCTCAATTTCCTAAAATTCCACTCCAATTGTTCACAATAAGCTCTGCAAAAAGATGTGTAAAATAGAATTTTGCACAATCTGAAAAATAGGCTGTAAATATATGGATGTATCTCTCATTATGTAATACTTGTGCATAAAGTGATATAGGTTTGTGTACAGTGGCCTCTTAGGAACAAAAACCTCCTCCAGTTTTGAAAAATTCATCTTGGATTGGAGACAATAGTTTCTGCAAAACTATGACTTTAAACAGGAAATTTCTGGAAAATGTCCTTCCTGGTCTGTTTTCATCTTTTAACTTACTGTTCCTTTAATTGTTTTTACTTTCACTTTAGATTAGCTTCATTGTTTCTAGTGAAATTTTTTTCATCTCTGTTTAGCCATTACTGCCTCCATGTTTACTTTTTTTGTTTTACTTTGAATGCTTTGTTTTTTCTGATTTGACTTTCACTCTTGACTTTCATCTGATACAATTTAGCTCTGATGCTCTTTGACTATTCTGTTTTCACTGTTTGATGTTTTATTGAAAGAAAACATGTTGTAGGCGGAAAAAGAATATATTTTTGAAGAAGTAAATGACTTTGTTTTTTCATTCGAATGTGCCTTTGTGTCTTATCTACCTCTGTTTTATCTTTAATCTCTGATTTAGGCCTCCTAACCATATTTATCCTTTTAAATGTTGGCCTCATTGTCTTTTTCTTTAGCTCTACCTTTATCTCTGTTTTTATGACTGATTCTCCTTTATTTTGCCTTTAATATTTGACTTTATCATTTAAACCTTTGGCTAATCTCTTAACTATTTCATCTTCTGTGCAGGTGCCATTCTCTTACTGTGGGAGGGTTTTAATAACCATCAAGGATCATGATTCGTTGCTGGTTAAGCTTGATCTTTCACCTCTAGTCCCTTATAATTAAAAAAAACCTCTGGATCGTCACCCAAACATTCATTAAAGCGTTCTTGGACCTGTAGAATGCATTTATAACCTTTCACCATTAAAACTGCACATAAAATAAACAAATTAATCTTTAAATCCTGTGTGGAGGGCTTTTTCAGCGTTTATCAAGGTTTTCAGGTCTTTGGAGTGCTTGCAGAGGCAAAAATGGTGTTCTGGGGATTTGGAGGTCTTTGGAAATGAACTGATGTTTCCAATGGTCTTGATAGCAGCTTTAATGGCTTTTTCTGGCTCTCTGGGCATGAAAACAGTGTACAAGGAGCTTCTTCTTCAGTCAGGAGGAAAAACATACAAATAGCGCAGAAAAAAGGGCTTAACTGCGCATTTGGAAGTTTATAAGGTTTTAGGTTAAAACGGAATTAAGCATTAAATGCATGTCATATAAGAGTAGAGGGCGGTTTGGCACTGGAGGCAGAAAACCATTGGTGGTTATCGCATGGGTTTGGGCGGTAAGTGGTTTTGGTTGGATCGAATGCTATCCAGTAAGCTACTGCCGCGTGGAGGAGAGAAAAGGGTGGAAAACCACCCATTTCACATAGTTTGAAATAGGTTTTGATTGTGCAGTTTAAAATGCGATACATCTTTATGATCGTCGGATCTGAGGGGGTTAATGAAAACGGTGGGGATTAAATGGGAAATCTGCTTGGCGATGGGGCATGGGGCTCAGGCTTGGTATTACGGCGAGATTAATTTTAATATCAAAAACCTTTGTTTTTTCGATGTAAAATCAATGTTTTATGATGATATGGCGGGATAGTTTTAACGTTATAAATATATGTTTATAACGTAAAAAACATTGTATTATTTTGATTGGCAGGGTGATATTTATATGGTAAAATAAAAAATTAACAAATGTTTGATAACCATTGGGGGGTGGGTTTTATATTATATAATATGTTTAAACCTATGGGGAATATGGCAGGGTTTATTTCGGCACATGGGATATATAAACCATAGGTTTAATGTTAATAAATGGGTTTTTGGATATTCATATAAAGAAATTAATTAAAATATACGAGAAGGGGTTATTGTATAAGGGATTTAATACTTTAAGTTAAAAATTAATATGAAATGAAATGAAATGAATCAAAATACATAGAAATAAGAATCAAAATACATAGAAATAAACTAAGTAAAGTGTAAATAGGCATTTTAGTATAAAATTATCACATTTTGATTTTTACACATGAACTTAGGATAAAATGTATTTTGTGGGTTTTTGTGTGTTTTTGGTTGAAATGAAATTAATTAAGGGGGATTTTACTTTTCTAAGCAAAGAGGTGTTTTACTTAGGAAAAACGTTTATATATTTTTTTTGGAAACGGGTGAATATGCTGATGAAATGGGTTTTCATGTAGGGAATCCAATATTTTTAATCAATCAGTTACTAAGCCTTCGGTCTGGTCCCAACAGAAGTCAGAGAAATGCTTTGAGCCTCTTTAACTGAAGGTTTTAAATACTAGAACATTGTGGGGGAGGGGAAATTAGTAATTTTCCCAATGATGCTTTATTACATGCCTTACACAACTGCTTTCTACCTACCCATCATTATTCTAACATTTTTTACTTCATTTTCATGGGTGAATTTAAGCTTGCAACCCTAAATCCATTTTTATTTCAAAGCATAAAAACTATCTAAGTCTAACCTTATTTCATCCGAGGGCTCATATTAAACTGTTGAGCTCCTCATTTATTCTCTAACTATCTACTGATTTGTCAAGTTTAAATAGTTTGACATATCTTTATTCTCCATCTATAAACATGAAATTCAAAGTATGAAAAGTTAAGATTAAACTATTTAACTGATCATGGATTATGGCATTTTGAACAACTTGCACATAACCATTATTTTTGCAGTAAAAGTAAAAGTAGTGGCATTTTGACTTGCTCACTTTCATGTCTTATTCTTATCTCTTTTTTTTTCTTTTGGGGTTCATTTTTTATTCTTTTTGGTCTTTTCTTTTCTAAGTCCTTTGATCTTTATTTTAGGACTTTTACCCTCTTTTCATTTTTTATTATTTACCAATGATGGGAAAACAACTTGCAGAAAGAAAAGTATGTATATATTTACAAGACTATCAAATTCAATTAAAAAATTATGAACCCTATTATTATAGGATACTAACACGGTGGACACATGGTAATTTCTCTGGGATGATCTCGAGGTGATCAGACAGTGGAGGTCTTTAGGGGGGAAGTTAGAGTTATAGCTTGCCCAGTCCCATCTCACCACTGTCATTGTTTCTCTTGTTGTCACTGTGGGTCACTCTACAAGGATTGTTGTCCGACCTTTGAACACTCATCATCGTAGTGATATTCCTTCGGTGGAATGTGCATTGCTGGAGTAGGTATCCTATTAAACTCGCACCCTTTTCCATGGTTGAATACCTGCAACGTATCATGAAAGGTTTCAAGGTTGTAACTATTTTTTTATTGGAACTATTACAGTCATTACCACAAATTGTTTTCGTCAATTGGCGCTTATGTCACGGTTGTTTAATTGTTTAAGTATTGTGGAAGTATTCTCCGTAAATTCATTTTGGTTTGAAGCTCCATGGAATTAGGTCTTTCCTTCACTGTCTTCGGTTAGCCGATGATGGCCCATGAAAACAACTCAGGTGAGGTATGTTATCATTATGTAATATAAAATATTGGTAGAATAAACAGAGAGGAAAACATCAAAACCACTTTGGAAGCTGGGATCTAGCCCTTCCAGCTTCAGAGAGGGATCTATCTTTATGATTTAACTTTGTTTTGAATAAATATTAGGCTAGTTATGACTGTACATGGTTGTTATTTTATTTTTATTTATTTGGTTGATTAAATATTTATATTCCCATTGGGCAATGGATTCAAAACATAGAACTAGATTTTGCATCAATTTTTAAAATATTTGTAACAGGGCAAGCTAGGTTGAATTCAATGGATTTTTTAAGATTTTAAATGAATAATGAATATGGCAGAAAAGTGAATTTCAGTTGAGACTAAAAATAAATTAAGTATTTTTCAATCTAACTTCAAGTAGAAAACATTTAAATTGTAAAAGAAGCTAGAATAAGGTGTTTTAAATAACATGTCCTATTCATCACACTTTCTATTTTACAATTAAGAATTATGATAAACAGAGAAAGAAAGAAAAAGTGGAAAACACAGAAACAGTAGAAACACTTCACCAGTAATTACACTACATGAATCTTGAAAGAAGTATTTGTATTATTTACGCTCCAACAAAACTTGGAATTTACAATTGCGCAGTAGGAAAAATATATTCATAAATCAACCTCTAGTACTTCAAACAATGAAGTATTTATACTAAAATATTACAAAATTGATTACAATTAATGTTGTCTCAACAAACAGTGTATTATTAGCCTCATCCTAACAATAAAATGTAACTGTGACAAAATATAGCCTCAATTTTGCGTTATCTGGCATGCTGACACTACTTTCAAGGAATCAGTTGATGAGTGGACCTATTTGTAGGTTGTGTTGGTTGATGCGCTGCCCCATGTGCTGGTTGCAGTTGTTTGTTATTTATTAGTTTTTACTCCTGAAACTCATTTAAATTATCCCGTCGATCTTCATCTTGGATAGTTAACTTGATGACCTTCCTGTAGATTTAATTTACTTTGGTATACATATAAAAAGTTGGTTTTACCAGGAAAACATGGTTTAACTCATGTTGGATGAAAAGGTCATGAGATAATGCCTCCAAGAACGCTTTCCCAATCATAGTGCCTTTGATATTTGAAAATTTAGCTTTGTCCCTGGAAATTTCATTCAGTTTCTTTACATAATCCTCTATGTTCATTAATTTTTCATTGATTACAAACATGGAAGGAAGACCTTTCTGAGTTAAAGGTTCTATCCTACTGAAAAATCTGTTTACAATTATCTCTAAGTTGTGGCATTTATATTCTAGTTGTACAATCATATATCTCTTTGTGAGAACCTTCTTTACCTCCAAAATTGTCTTTGTCCTATCCTCAACTCCCAAGTCATCCAGTTCATATCTATTCTTGGAGTTAAGGAACTTGATGATGTTGTTGGTGATAGTTGGCATGTCTCCAAGCTCCTCCTTGATAGTTTTGATGGCATCATTGGCTTTTTGTATCAATTCTTTCTTCTCAAATATTATCTAGATGCAGGGCCATATTTCATTGATGATTTAATGATATCTATCCAGGTATTTCCAATAGATGATTCCCTCTCAGAATTATGCAACCTTTCTATTAAATTATGTGCTCTTTGTGCTTCATCTATATGTGAGCTATCACTTTTGTACTTCTGATCCTGCAACAATTTCACTTTATATTGAAGCTTCTTTATTTCTTTTGTATGGATTGACAGATTTTGTACTTCTTTGGTGAGTTGTTTTGCTCCATATTTTGTACTTGATGTAGAAGGTGTGGCTGTGGGAATGGTTGTAAGGGGTACAACCTACAAAGGAACCAATGAAATCTTGGCAGACTTCTCTTTTAATTTTATCATCCTCTCCATCTCTAATTCCATCTATCTCAACTGAGCATTCTTCTCCATGATGAGCTTCATCATCTCTGATTTTTGGGATTCCGTCTCTTCGATTTATTTGGTCAAAGGGTCCTCTGTAGCTGGAATTTTCAGCTACTTCCTTAATACTGTTGTGTCATCATTTTTATTCCTTATCACCTCTTCTGCATCTTTGATGTTGGAAGGGTCATATCCAACTCTGACCACTAAGTCTTCCAAATACTTAATCCTTGAATCCTTGGCCATAGAATATGTTTTCTCCATCTTGAGTTGTGACTGGATATTGGCTAAGAAAACCTGCAACTTAGACAAACTCATAGAAGTGTTAGTGACTGTAGATGAAATCATTTCACCTGTCTGCTTGTGCATCTCCATTTGATCAATGGGATGTATGTATTTAATATCAAATTCAAATGCAGTATTTTTATAATCTGTTGTTGTCTTGGGTTGTGGAATTTGTGCTTGGAGAAAAGCCATCTGCATTTTTCCTTTCTCAAAGTCAAAGGTTGATAGCAATCTCTTCTGAGAGTTGGAAGTCTGCTTCCATAATTGATTATAAGTGTTTGTCTTCAAAACTTCATTCTTCAATTTAATCTCTCTGAATGTATCAAATATGCTCTTCTCTTTCTCCCTTATGAAAATTGTACTTGTTTGAATGGCTTATTGTTGATCTTTTGAAGTTTTCGAGGTGGTAGGAGAGAGTGTAGTCTAACCACCTACTTGTGAGGAAGTAGGTTTCTCTTTGGTGATGATGATGACTTCCTGCTCTGAATCCTTGCTTGGGTTTACTTTTGGATTGAGCTTAGTTCTCTTCCTGTACATGATTTTGAATTCTTTGTTAGAAGTGTCGGTAACTGAAGGTGACTCTTCTTCCCTCATCCTATTTCCTGATTTCTCCTGTGGGACAAGAGTCTGTGATGTTGAAGTTGAAACCAATTGTTCCTAAGCCTCTTGTAGAGAGTTTTCAATCCACTCTAGTTGGTTCATATATCTCTCAATCTCTGGCCTATGTGTATGAATATAAGGTGTAGATTTGTTCTCTACCCTTAGCTTGGAGAAGGTACCTAATGGATCATATGAACATGTAAAACTGAGGCTGAATTGCATTTCCTTTAGAAATTTGTCTACTTCCTCCCCTGTTGTCCTGTTGTTACAAATGAAAGGTCCAATTTGTATTTTGATCCTGAATTGAGATTTCTTCCTTGCAGACACAAAATGGACTTCATCGGCATTGATAATTTTCCTGATTTATTCTAAAGAAAAAATATTCACTGGGAGGAATTTTGGGAGCTTATATGGGGCAAGCTCACATCCATAGATTCTCAGTTCTATGTAATTATGGTAAAGATACCATTCTCCCATTTTGTTTTGGTCTGATAAATGAAAAATTTTCCTGATGTCTTTACTGAGTCATGGCTCTGAAGTGCTGCTTAGAAGATTGAGTGCTGGATGTACAAACAATTCAATGAACTGTTTGTATGAATATTATTTTTGTTCCTTCATCACCATTGTAGTCCAGAAGATGACAGATTGTTGATTTCCATCATCATCCAGCTTCTGCATTGCAAACTTGAACCTGTCTCCCTGAAAATACAAAAACATATATACTAAAACAGAGGCATATTTAAATACCTCTTCAGTTTGGAATCTGACAAACTAGTCATGGATGGAATCTACAAGGAATTGGCTAAAGTTAAATAAGATGGAAGGCTAAGAATCTCCAGAGAATATGGAAAGGAATCCTATAATGGCCTCATCTACCCATTGATCTGAGTAATATCCAAGGAGGTAGGAGATAACTGTAATGATTTTCTTGGTTCTATCAGGGAAATTGGAGGATGAATAGGGAGGATTCTTCTTGGGTAATTGGGCATATTCAGCCAAAAAAAACTCAATGGTTTTAGCCCTTTTTGTAAAATCTAGCTTCTAATATAATTCAGTGAGTGCATATTGAGAGAAAGGAGTTTCATTTTGTGTGATTGGGGCCTGCATCATTTGGTCTATAGATTGGGCAGTTATGGTAAAAAAAATCTCTTATGTAGGGGAAATTATAGCTCTTTGGCTGGGTACATAGCAAGCTTGACACTTTCTAATGAATTCAGGCACTATGGGTATGGGAAAAATGTAATGGGGAAAATTGGACTCCCACAGTCTAATATCATCAGATTTGTCAATGTACTTGTTTTCTAACCAGCAGTACATTTCAAATAACTCGAATTCACACAGATTTTATAATCCATGTCTGCCAATGGTATATGATCAAGGTCCCAAAACACACAACAACATTTTTCGGACCTCCCCCACCCCCCGACAGTAAATATCGGATGGAGAGGGGTGGCCAAAAGTGATAAGGGTCGCCGAATGAGGGAGCGGGAGATGGGATGACGGGATAGATGAAGGTAAGTTAACGTGAGGTGATGGAATGCTTTTTCGGGTAGAGGAATTGTTAATAAGGGTAAAAAATTTGGATAATGGGTTAATGCGTCAAACTTTCACTTTCATATGCCCGGAACTTTTAGACTTAGGATAAAACCTTTTACCCTTTTTCCTTCTTATGTGCATGAAATTTAACTTTGTAAGTTAAAAACTTAGGATAAATATTTTCATGCTTTTCAAAGCCATAATACATTTATTCCTACCCTTTCATTTTCATTTCTTTTACTAAGCCAACAATTTTTTATCTTCTTTCCTCAGGGTGCATTTAAGCTAGCAAACCCACATATCCTTTTGTTTTTTTAATAAAAACTAACCTACTCTATCACTTATTTCTTCTATTGATTCATATTATACTGTTGACTCAATCTCATTTTCTACCTAAATATTTATTTTCCAAGATTAAAATATTTTGCAAATCATTATTCACTAATCTAATTAACATGAAATTCACAATTTTTCCATCATGATTAAGTTGTATGATTGGAGCACAAATCTATTTATTGTGGCATTTTAAGACAAGCTGCACACAATTTTATTGGATTTTGACATAAAGGAAACTAATTTCACAGTAGTGGCATTTAAATTTGCAGCACTTTCATTATTATTTATATTTTTATTTTGTGGGGTTTTATTCTCTTTTTATTATTTTTTCAATTTTCTTTCTTACATACCCTCTTTTGATTTTCTTTTATCTATAATTTTTTTGGAAATCGTTTGCAAATTGAAAATTATTTACAATGTAAAATTACAAATATGAAATACTCAACCACCTTGAGATCCTATAAAATATAGGACCCTAACAGTGGCTCCAGTTGGGGATGACACTTCTCCATGTGAAGTGTTAAGAACAAATGATCAATAGCCTTGAGTATCCAATGTTTGTAGTCTACATCTGATTTATTTTGTTGTTAAGGTACTTATGGTAGCTTGTCAATCAAGGCTTAGGGCCTTCTCTGCAGGCTTCAACTCCAATCAGCAAGTTACCCAATCAAATCAATATAGACTATGATATTTACAATGATGTAATAAAAATATTTATGCTAAGAAAATTAGTGCTTCAACATCCTGCCATTGACAGGACCACCAGGTAACTCTGCTCCATCCAAGTCATTAAGGAAGAATGCATTGTTTCCCCTGAAATCATAGATAATGTATGGCCCTTTCCAAAGGTTATCAAATTTACCGTGTTTACCTCTTCTTCTCTCATGGAATCCAGCCTTAGAACTTTGTCTCCAATTTTGAAGTCATCTAATTTAGTCCTTCTATCAAATTTTTTTTTGACATTTTCCTAAATTACTTGAGTTTTGTTGTAGACATCCTCCCTTGACTACTGCAACTAAATGATTTGATTGATTCTACTCTGTATGTCATTTGGCTCAACCTGTAATTCTTGAATCATCTTCATGACTAGTACTCCTAAAGATGATGGAAATAAAGCATCAATTCCGTAGACCAATTGGTATGGTGACATACCAATTGACTTCTTTGTAGTAAGTTTGTCAGTCCAAAGTGCATTAACCAACTTGTTGTACCAAGATTTCTTCTTATCTTCCAAGAAATTTTTAATGATATTTACCATACTCTTATTTGAGGATTCAACCAACCCATTACCCTGAGGGTGATAATTTGTTGAATGTCCCAAAGTAATGTGGTATTTACTACATAATTCAATCATTTTCTTAGATTTAAAAGTTGTTGCATTATCAGTAATATGTTTTCTAGGACAGCCAAATCTAGAAAGGATATTGGTCTCAAGAAATTTAATAATGACAGCATCAGTAGAAGATCTAGAATGGGTGGCCTCTATCCATTTATTAAATTAATATGTGGCTATGAGAATCCACTTATGTTGGCCAGAGGAAGGAGGATGAATTTCAACAATGAAATCCATTCCCCACTGCTGGAAAGGGCTTTCAACTAAAATAGGCTTTAATGGTAGGGGTAAAATCTTCCTTTTCCCTTCAAAAATCTGGCATTTATAGCATGAAGCTACCTTATTATGAATGTCAGGGAAAAGGGTAGGCTAGTAAAAACCAGCCCTGGGGAATTTATTGGCAGTGGTTTTCCAGTAGATATGACCACCGCAGTCACCTTCATGGAACTCCTGCATGATTATTTCTGCACCATCCTTTAACAAGCACTTAAGTAAAAATCCACTAGCATCTTTCCAATATAAAACATTTTCTATGATGCAAAACTTAAGTGCTTTAAATTTTAGAAATATTGCCTTTGTTTTTGTTAGACAAGGAGGAGTATTTAAATTGAATAAAACATACAACAAGTCTGCATACCAAGGTGAGTTCAGAAATTCTTCATCGATCTGTGGAGTCACTAGTTCCTCTTGATCATCCAATACAGCAACAAAGTTGATGTCTAATTCATGGAAATTTGACTTTGCCATCAGTTTGGAAAGTCCTTATCCTTTTATCAACTTGGTGGGTTTGATTTCTAAGCCATAATTAAGGATGAAGACAATCCATTTTCCTTGTTTTCCATCGGGTCCATTCTGTGTCAAAATATCCTTGACAACCGAATTAGGTACATATGAAAAAATATGGGAATGAAAAATATATACTCTAAAATATTTTATTGCTTTAACCAATGAAAAGGCCTATTTTTCCATGATATTATATTTCAAAGATGCATCTCTTAAAGCCTTGCTGAAAAAACAAATATTTTGTTCAAATCCTTCCTCATTTGTCTGCAACAAAACAACTACAACAATGTGTTCAGAAGCAAAAGAAAAGATAATAAAATCTTTGGTAAAATCTAGACTAATCAACACAATTTATTTTGTTAATGCATGTTTAACAAAATCAAAGGATTGTCTAGCCTCAATACTCCATCTAATTTCTGAATATTTTTTAAGCATATTTGTTATATTTCTAAGAAGCTTTGCAAGGTTAAGAATGAATCTCCTTAGGAAATTAATCTTGCCAATAAAAGATCGAAGCTCTTTGATGTTTCTAGGGTGATTGTTTTTTAATATTGCTTTAATCCTACTGGGATCAATCCTAATTCCATCTTTTGAAATAATATGACCAAGAAGCTTACCTTCCTCATGGCCAAACAATGTTTTTTTAGGATTTAATGAAATACCAAACCTTCTACACTTTTTAAACACTCTTCTTAGATGCCACAAATGTTCTTCATCAGTCTTTGAATATACAGTAATATCATCAAGATAAATCAAAATAAAGTGGCCAATCTCATTAGCAAAGGCAATATCCATTGCTCTTTGAAATGTGGCCCCAACATTCATTAACCCAAAGGGCATCTTCACATACATGAAGGTTCCCCATGGAGTAGTGTTGTTTTATCCTGATTATCAAGATGCACTAGGACCTGATTATAACATGTGAAACCATCTAACAAGGATATCCTACTAGACCCTACTACCTTCTGTAATGTATGATCCATTTTTGGTAAATGGTAGCTGTCTTTTATGGAGACCTTGTTAAGATTTCTAAAATCAATACATAACCAGATTTCTCCAGTTTTCATCCTAGTATGCACAATATTAGACACCCATTTAGAGTATCTGAGAGGGACAATGATTTTATCATCGTACATCTTTTTTACCTCTTTCTCAATCAAAGGCATCAGAACAAGATTTATTCTACGGAGCTTTTGTTTGAATGGTTTCTGATCTTCCTTGACTGGAATTTTTTGTTGTACAATACTAGTATCATATGCTTTAAGATCCTCATAGCTCCAAGCAAAGATATCAACAAAATCTTTGAATAAAGCTATGTATTCTTGTTTTCTGACAATAGGAAGTGATTTTTAGATTTTTATCATTTTAGGATTCTATTCACTACCTATATTACATTCTTCTACATCTGCCCCTATGGGCTCTATTTTTGGATTTTTTTCTACATCATTGAAATCAAAAATTTCTTCTAAATGAACTAGACCTCTAGGAAAAATATTATCTTTAAGCTGAAGTACTTCAAATTCTTCTTTTTCTGGATCAATTTCAAGCAATTCTAATTTATGTAAAACTTCATCTACAGAGATATTTACATCTAGTTCATCAAAATTTTCTTCTACATTAGTATGTACAACTAACTGATTCTCTACTTGAAAATATAAGTCTATGTTATTTTTCTCATACTCATCTTTGGACTGCAAAAAATTTTCTATCCGTTATCATTTTCAAATACCTGAAAATACCTCATGTTATTTGCTACAGCTAGACAGTGTTTAACCTCCACTATATATTGTCTATTGGGATGAGGCATTTTGCATGTGCTGGCTAGAAAAGACAGGCCATTAGCAAGGACATTTTGATTTCTAGGTATAAAAACAAGATCATATTCTACAAAAGTGTGTAATAAATCAAGCACGTCATTTCTGTATGCTCTCAATCTAGGATGTTTTGAAACATATTCTCCTTTAATCTGTTTAATTATCAATTCAGAATCCCCATGAACATAAATTCTTTAGCACCTAATTTCTTCAATAATTGCAAGCCTAGAAGAAGTGCTTCATATTTTGATATGTTATTGGTACATTGAAAATTCAGTTTATATGAATGACCTTCTGCATGATTATTTCCTGAATTTGAGACCCACACACCTGCTCTTGACCATGCTCTACTACAAGAACCATCAAAACTCATGTTCCAAAAATGTTCAGTTTCAGTGTTTTGTTGTACAATTTGTGTTTGATTTTCATGTGTTTCACAAATGTCGTTTTCAGCACTGGTAAGTTGAGCATCAATATCTCCATCATTATATAGAATGAAGGAGTCTAAATCAGAGTGAACAGAGTAAATAGGGTAATTATGTGGCCTCTCCTGACTACTCACCATGTATTTCATTAAAGTTTCTCTATACATTCTTCTTTGTTGACCAAACACTGGGATGGTTGCATAAGTCATATCCATTTCTAGGGTACCTTGTAATTTTTCTACCCAAGAGCGTGACAACAACATACCATACTTTGGGGGAATATCAACAACTACTATGTCCATTACTAGACTATTAGCTGGGATTTGGGCTAAAGAGACACGTAGATCCTTAATGATACCTAAACATATTACTTTTCTTGAATCAAATGAATACAATTCTTTGTAAGGCCTAGTAATGCCAAGACCAAGTTTCTCCATAGCAGCTTTTGGCATCAAATTGTGTGAGGCACTTGAATCTAACATAGCATTGTGGAGAATTTTATCTTGCACATTAAGGCTAACATAAAATGGAGGAACTCCTCCTTCCTGTGGTTTAGCATCTACCTCTGGACCAAATAATAATTCAGGCTGATCATCATTCAAATTGACAGTACCATTGTTTTCCCCTATGTTCAAAGCTTTCATAACTTGAGTTTTGTACAAAATTTTATTCATTAACTCAGTTAAAGGGATATGAATTTTCAGCTTTGCTAGTTCATTTCCAATATTGAATGATGTTTGAAATTTATTTAAGTTTAGAAAGTAATATTTATCATAAATTTATTTTGACACGTGTTCTTTTTGGTGACTGGTTGTGGGAATGTCTTTTTGAGTATTTTTTGAGGTACTTTCAACAACAATTTAGCACGAATGTCAACTATATTTTTTCTAGAACTATTAGAAGTTTTCTTAGCAGCATTTTCTGGAGTTTTCTTTGAAGTGGTGTTAGTTGTTTTCTTGAGATAATTTTCATTATTCTTTTTGTTTGGGGAATCTAATGTTTTCTTACTCCTAATATTATATTATCTATGGAATTCCATGATAGAATTTTCAAATGCCTGCTTATAGTCATCCGATTCCTCAGAATCAAGTTCAGTTTGGGATAATTGAAAGAGCTCTTGTTCTTCCTGAGTAAGAAATACAGTTTCATCATCATTGATACCCATTATATTTATCTGGTTGTCTTTGACTTCTTCTACTACCTCTCCATCATCATCAGCATAATTCTCCTAAAAAGGAGGTATAATTTGCTGATCAGGACCCCTCTTCTCCCTTTGTTTGATTTGGGGAGTATTTCTCCTAGGATTTTGACGATTTTGAGGTGCAGGATGATTTTACCTATGAGCATCCCTCTCATTCAAATTAATCCTCTCCATCATTATTTCTATTGCTCTAACTAAGGAATCAATTTTAGCATCAACAGAAGAAGTAAAGGGTTCCTCTTTTATGGTTACTCTCCTTTCATTCCTAAGTCTAGCTCTCTTGGCTAATAGATTTGATTATACACTCACTGCATCCCTTTGCATTTATTCTATTGCGGATGCATTTATTTCCCTAAGCTAGTAATCCATTTTTTCCTCAAAACCATCTGGGAATTTGATTAAGCCTAAGCCTTGTGGTGGTTTGATATTAGCAGGGATTGTGTTATATACACTGTTAAATCTAGTGCAATAGTCTTGAATTATTTCCCATGGTTCTCTCCTAATGCTTTCATATTCAAATAAAATTTGAAGAGGGTTCCTCTTAATTTCCCTTCTAGTAAGGAATTTTTGATGGAATCCAAGCAAATAATTAATACTAGCAGCAGGTAATTCTTTAAACCATTTTCTCGCCTCTCTTATGAGACTTTGCGCAAACAACCTAAGTTTTACACTCTCCTCATCTACCTCTTGAAGGTCAAAACTATCATTCATCTTGTCTACATGTTGTTGGGTAGTGATAGGTCTAGTTCCATCAAAAAAAGAGATTCTTGTTTGATAATCCTATGGCATGTTTTCCAAAGGAGCTTGAGACAAGGGGAGCATATCTAGCTTCCATTATAGGGATATGAGGATGGAAAATATGATGTTATTGTTGGATGAAAGGTGGAGGCTAAATGGAAGGTAAAGGCTGAGTTGAAACTTGAGGTTTTGGTTGATATGAAGGTTGGATTGTAGTTGAGGATTGGGGAGAAGGAGGAGTTTGAATTGCTTAGTGATAAAGTACTGTATTAGTTGTAGAAACTACAAAAGGAGTAGGGTTTGTTGATCTGGTATGCACATATTGTGATTGGTGGATGATTCTGCATAAGAAGTGAGATTTTTTCAAAGGGTAAGTCAAACTCAATGTCTTACAGAGTTACAAAGTATTTTGGGAGTGAATCTGCTCTATGAGGGAGACTGATACTTCCTTGTCTTTCTGCTATGCTCTTTCTTTTTAGTATTTTCTCAGGTTCATATACAATTTCTGCAGGCTTTGGATCAAGATGAGCTCTAGTATAAGCTCTTTTAGGAGCTAGAGTTATGATCTAAATGCACACACACACTTATTATTTACACTAATGAAAATAAAACCAATCTTTTTGAAGCATTTCTATCATACAATGTTTTAACCAGGGTTATAAATTTGAAAGAAATTACAATTTTCCAATTCATCCCCAATATGGTCGCCACTATGTTATCGTTCTGTAATTTAAAAGATTGGTAGAATAAACAGAGATAACAACATCAAAACCACTTTGGAAGTTGGGATTTTTCCATGCCAGCTTTAGATAGGTATCTCTCTTTATGATTTAACTTTGTTTTGAATAAATATTAGGCTAGTTATGACTGTACTTGGTTGTTTTTTGATTTTGATTGATTTGGTTGATTAAATATTTATATTCCCATTGGGAAATGGAGTCAAAACATAGAACTGAATTTTGCAACAATTTTTAAAAGAGTTTTAACAGGGCAAGCTAGGTTTCATTCACTATATTCTTTAAGGTTTTAAATGAATAATGAATATGGAAGAAAATTGAATTTTAGTTGAGACTGAAAATCAATTAAGTATTTTTCAATATCACTTCAAGTAGAAAACATTTAAATTGTAAAATCATCCAGAATAAGGTGTTTTAAATAACATGTCCTATTCATCACACTTTTTGTTTTACAACTAATAATGTTGATAAACAAAGAAAGGAAAAACAGTGGAAAACACATAAACAGTAGAAACACTTCACCAGTAATTACACCACATGAATCCTAAAATAAATATTTGTATTATTGGTGCTCCAGCAAAAATTGGAATTTACAATTGTGCAGTAGGAAAAATATGTTTAGAAATCAACCTATAATACTTCAAACAATGAAGTATTTATACTAAAATATTACAAAATTGATTACAATTAATGTTGTCTCAACAGACAGTGTATTATTAGCCTCATTCTAACAATAAACTCTAATTGTGAAAAAATATAGGCTCGATGTGGGTGATTTGGCATGTTGGAACTACTTTCACGGAATTAGTTGATGAGTGGACCTATTTGTAGGTTGCACTGGATGTAATGTTGGTTGATGTGATGTCCCATGTGCTGGCTGCAGCTGACTGTTCTTTATTACTTTTTACTCTTGAAACTCAGTTAACGTATTCCATTGATATTCATCTGGGATAGTTAACTTGATGACCTTCCTGTAGATTTCATCCACTTCGGTATACTTAGAAAAAGTTGGTCTTACCACAAAAACGTGGTTTACCTCATGTTGGATGAAAAGGTCATGAGCTAATGCCTCCAAGAATACTTTCCCTGTCATAGTGCCTTTGATATTTGAAAATTTAGCCGTGTCCTTGGAAATTTCATTCAGTTTCTTTACATAATCCTCTTTATTCATTAATTTTTCATTGATTACAAACAGGGAAGGAAGACCTTTCTAAGTTAAAGGTTCTATCCTACTGAAAAATATGTTTGCAGCAATCTCTAAGCTGTGGCATTTCTCTTCTAGTTGTATAATCAGATTTCTCTTTGTGAGAACCTTCTTTACCTCCAAAATTGTCTATGTCTTGTCCTCAACTCCCAAGTCATCCAATTCATATCTATTCTTGTATTTAAGGAAATTGATGTTGTTGTTGGTGATAGTTTGCATGTCTCCAAGCTCCTCCTTGATAGTTTTTATGGAATAATTGGCTTTTTGTATCAATTCTTTCTGCTCAAATATAATCTGGATGCAGGGCCAAATTTCATTGATGGATTCAAATATATATGTCCAGATTATCTCTTTGACTTGACCCAAGATATTTCCAATAGATTATTCCCTCTCATACTTCTGCAAACTTTCTATTAACTTATGTGCTCTCTATGCTTCAGCTACATGTGAGTTGTCACTTATGGACTTCTGATCCTGCAACAATTTCACTTGATCTTGAAGCTTCTTTATTTCTTCTGTCTAGATGGACAGATTTTGTAATGATTTGGTGAGTTGTTCTGTTCCATCGACTGTACTTATTATAGAAAGTGTGTCTGTGGGAATGGTTGTAAGGGGTGAAACCTCCAAAGGAACCAATGAAAGCTTGGAAACCTGCTCTTTTTCTTTTATCATCTTCTCCATTTCTGATTCCATCTATCTCAACTAAGAATTCTTCTCCATGATGAGTTTCATCATGTCTGATTTCTAGGATTCTGTCTCTTCAATTTCTTTGGTCAAACAGTCCTCTGTAGCTTGCGTTTTCAAGTACTTCCTTAATGCTGCGATGTCAACATTTTTCTTCCTTATCACCTCTTATGCAGCTTTGATGTTGGAAGTATCATATCCAACTCTGGTCACTAAGTCTTCCAAAGACTTAATCCTTGAATCATTTGACATAGAAGATATTTTCTCCATCTTGAGTTGTGAATGGATGTTGGTTAAGGAACCTGCAACTTGGAAAAAATCATAGTAGTATTAGTGAGTGTAGATGAAATCATTTCACCTATTTGCTTGTGCATATCCATTTGATCAATGGGATGTATGTGTTTAATATCAAATTAAAATTTAGTATTTTTAGGAGATAACTGTAATGATTTGCTTGGTTCTATCAGGAAAAATAGAGGATGAATAGGGAGGATTCTTCTTGGGTAATTGGGCATCTTCAACCAGAAAAAACTCAAGGGTTTTGGCCCTTTTTGCAAAATCTATCTTCTGATATAATTCAGTGAGTGCTTCTTGAGAGAAAGGAGTTGCATTTTTTGTGATAGTGGCCTGCATCATTTGGTCTATAGATTGGGCAGTTATGGTAAAAAAAATATCTCCTGTAGGGGCAATTATATCTCTTTGGTTGGGTACATAACAAGCTTGACACTTTGTAATGAGTTCATGGGCACTGTGGGTATGGGGAAAAATGTAATGGGGAAAATTGGACTCCCACGGGTTTTCATGGCTTTTATAATCCCTGTCTACCAAAGTTATATGATTAAGGTCAACTGGGGGACGAAGAAATGGATTTACAGGTTCTTCCTATCCCTTCTTCTTAGGAGACATGGTTGGATCAATTTTTATGGTGATTGAGGGTTTCTGAGAGAAAGGTGGTCGATGGGACTGTGTAAAACTCTGGGTTTGGGAAGAAGCTACGAAAATTGCAGAGAATACTTTGAAAAATACTGGATTAGCTTTTCTGGCATTCTATCATCTTGCAACAATCATGTACAGAGCAGATAAACAGACAAGCTAAAGGTTTAGAAGTTTAGCATGCATGGATTTATACATAGATTGATCATTTTCCTGTTGATAATGGTGTGGATCCATTAGATTAGTGGTCACTGTAGAATTAAATTCATTAACGGTTTCATTACCGTGGGAATACATTTAATTGGAAGCAGTAATGGTATGGGTGGCATGATATGACATGTGCTCAATGGGTAGATTTGTGGTTTTTGACATAGTTGAGAATCAAATTTTCAGAGGGGGTCCAAAGAAGTAAGCGGTTTAAGTAGGGAAGAAAGGGGGGTGGGAAATGACAGGAAGGCGCCACGTTAGTGTGGGACCAAAACACAAAACATATTTTTTCGAACCCACCCCCCAACGGTAAAGATCAGATGGAGAGGGGTGGCCGAAAAAAGATCAGGGTCGTCGGATGAGGGAGTGGGAGATGGGATGATGGGACAGATGAAGGTAAGTTAACATGAAGCAATGGGATGCTTTGTCGGGTAGCAGAAGGGTTAATAAGTTTAAAAACATTGGATAATGCCAAACTTACGCTTTCATATGCCCGAATATTTTAGACTTAGGATAAAACCTTTTACCCTCTTTCCTTCTTATGTGCATGAAATTTAACTTTGTAAGTTAAAAAATTAGGATAAATATTTTCATGCTTTTCAAAGCCATAATAAATTTCTGCCTACCCTTTCATTTTCATTTCTTTTACTAAGCTAACATTTTTTTATCTTCTTTCCTTAGGGTGCATTTAAGCTAGCAAACCCACATATCCTTTTTTATATAAAAACTAACCTACTCTATCACTTATTTCTCCTATTGATTCAGATTAGATTGTTGAATCAATCTCATTTTCTACCTAAAAACTGATTTTCCAAGATTAAACTGTTTGGAAAATCATTATTCACTAACCTAATTAACATGAAACTCACAATTGTTCCATCATTATTAAGTTGTGTCATTGGAACAAAAATCTATTTGTTGTGGCATTTTAAGACAATCTGCACACAATTTTATTATATTTTGACATAAGGTAAACCAATTTAATAGTAGTGGCATTTAAATTTGCAGCACTTTCAGTATTATTTCTATTTTTCTTTTGTGGGGTTTTATTTGCTTCTTATTCTTTTTTCAATTTTCCTTCTTACATACCCTCTTTTGATTTTCTTTTATATATAACTTTTTTTTCAATCATTTGCAAATTGAAAATTATTTACAACGTAAAATCACAAATATGAAATACTCAATCACCTTGAGATCCTATAAAATATAGGACCCTAACAAGGTCGACTACCCTTAAAGTCTTTATATTGAACTCTCAGAGATATTCTCCCTATTTTTCATTTACATGTTTTCTAATCCATGAGTAATTGTTTATTGTAGAGATCGAAGGGTTCGTCTCGGGCTCATGTCAGCTTTCCTTCCACCATTACGGTTGCACCAGATTTTACCAAGTAACCCAGATATGCTATTCTTTGTAAGTACAGCCTTTCTCTAGCAAGTCTACACCAGAGAGAGGGTCGAGGCTTCCCTCCTAAATTTTTCAAGTATCAATTGTTTTCTTTTGAGGTTTTAAACATGGGTTTTAGCCCAATGATTGTCTATGTAATTACTATATAAAAACATGACAAAATTATATATATATATATATATATATATATATATATATATATATATATATATGGTTTACACTCAGTGCCAGGGCTCTAGCTAGTTGTCTTATTGAATTTGAACGATAGTTTCAACGTGCTCGAAGCATTGTCATAGTTTTTATTTTCTGTTCTTGTAAATATTAACATGTATGGTTTGTCACTTATTTTCTTGGTGAATTGGAACACTCAGTGCCAGGGCTCTAGCTAGTTGTCTTATTGAATTTGAATGATAGTTTCAATGTGCTCGAACCATTGTCATGGTTTCTATTTTCTGTTCTTGTAAATATTAACACGTATGGTTTGTCACTTATTTTCTTGGTGAATTGGAACACTCAGTGCCAAGGCTCTAGCTAGTTGTCTTATTGAATTTGAATGATAGTTTCAACGTGCTCGAAGCATTGTCATGGTTTCTATTTTTTGTTCTTGTAAATATTAACACGTATGGTTTGTCACTTATTTTCTTGGTAAATTGGAACTCAACCATTCAAGACTTACTGTAGGGTTTGGTGTAACTTGCTTTTGCGACTCCTCTTCTTATTATGCAATAAGGGTTTATTCAATGGTTGTTATTCCTAGTCATAAATTTGTCATGATGTTAAGTTTTCTTTTCTCTATCCGAATGATTGATCTTCTGAATATGTTAGTCAATTTTTGTCATCACCCTACTCAAGGAATTTTTCCACTGTTCTAGTCGATGTCCTCTCGACACTGGTTATAAATGGTAGTTTATTTTTATTCATTCTTCTCATATTTGGTTCATATGAATGCTTTGAGTACTTTCTATCCTATACCATTTTTGTTGAAAATAATATTTCCATGTCTGCAAAGAAGTTACATTTTTTGTGGTTATTGGTTTAAATGGTTCTTTTCCACTGTAATTTATATGCACTACTCTATACCATGTCTGCCTAAGTTCACCACTGTAGGGAATGGTTATATTTTCTTTTAAACTGTCAGCACTTGCATGAACACTTAGAAAGGATAGGGCAGTCTTTGGCCTCGCTCCTGAGCACAGCTAAACATTTCAAGTGATAGATTCTCACTTTTTATTTGCAAATCCAGGCTTAACCAAAAAACTTAAATTGCAGAAAGAAACCTCTCTAGTATAAAGACTTCTTGCATACAGATCGGTTATGAAAAAAGTTCTATTTTTCAATTCTAACAATTTCATTTTGTTCTCTACTCTAGATTTTCTCATGATGTGACTTGCGCAGTACTTGTTGCCTACTTTTCCCTAAATATTAGTCATTTAGAAACCAAAATAAAGTGATTTTTATTCCTATCTTACTCCCTATAACTAATACTACACATGCTTCAACTCATACTATAGAGCTAGCCTCTATTGTACCACAAGTATTTATTTGATATTAAAAGAAGAAGCTAATATACTTAGCAGTATGTTTTCACAGAGTTACTTATCTCTTAACATTCATAAATCATTCTACATAGTGTGTATGTATAGATACTTATCTATTTATTTCCCAATGGGTAAAATCACGCAAGCTTGATTGGTCCTCTCAACCTTGAGAAGGATAATTCGGTCCTCTTCTCCCCACCGAGCTTCGGCTCCTAGACAGGTTCCACAATTTCTTCACAGTTTAACCTCTAGGGCCATGGGACAACAATCCAACCTCTAGTAACCAAGTATCAGTTTCTCCACTGGCTCCAAGTCCAGCTCGGGAGTAACTCCACAGGTAGCATCCTGCCTATCACAGACCTTTGTCTGCTTTTCTTTTTGTTAGGTCCCTATATTACTAGTGTAGTCCCTAATTGTTGTTAGTGTATCCTGTTGGGTGAAGTATATGGTCTATAAATGTACCAACATTTAATTTTTCAATCCGGACAGTTCGTGAACTTCGAGATGCAGCACTGGAAATGCCAGAGAAAGCCCCCAGAAACCTGCAAATGAAACTCTCGTCTATCTTGTGCATTAATATCGATAATAAATGAAATTCTGCACTAAAAGAGAACTCAAGAAAACACCAATCCAAACAATTAAATCATGCGGGAAAATAAAGGCAATCATGTGCTATCAATGCGGAAGGAAATTCTTAAGTACAAGCAATCAGAAAGGAAATTAGAACTGGAAACCAAGCAGTGTCGACACAATACCAAAAGACTGTACATGCTGGAATAAACTCAAAATCAATTCAAAACCATTCTGCATGCACTAGTTCTACATGTACTAATTATGTGTGAAATTAACCTGAAAGCATTAGCAATATAACAAGTAAATTTACTGTGTAAATAAACTTATAAAGAATTTGACTTAATATGAATCTCTTGCCTTCCTTGTCCCCATAGATTAATCTTGTAAAACTGTCGAGAAGCTTAAGGGTACCATACAATGAAAAATAAACATTATTGATTTCAAGCATAGAGTAATTCCCTTTTTTATAAATGTTGGCTCTTAAGGCCATAAGTACTTAAGTCGATCTCGGGTTCTGGAACATCAATTAGATGGGTCTGAATTGATGCACATTACAGCTCCGAAGGGATTCAATTCTTATTCGAGATGAAGAAATTTTTGAAGTGCAAGAACGATCCTGAATGCGGTAAATCAATTAATTTTGTAGCTGAAAGGAAAATGCTACAGCAAATTAGATAACATTAACTTAAGGAATGAAAGAGGCTATAAATGGTTAAATTAACTTCACACAACAAATGATAATTTGAATGCCGTTAAAAATGGAGAGCAATGTCAAGTTGGTCTCGCAACCAACCCAACCAACTCACATGCTCTATTCGCGACCTGGTTCACACAGTGATTAAAACCATTAGATGCAATAAAGAAACGAACAGAGCATGCTAGAAAATTGCTTCAATTAATCTTGAAAACACAGTCTTTATATTCTGCATACAACACTCAGCTCCAGCAAGACAAGAGGAGTGATCCACCAGTTATAAAATGCATGAGGCTACATTGGACCAGCTCCTCCCTCTTGCGCATTCCTTCTATGTCTGTGCTTGCTTGTGCTATCTGATTAATTGACTAACTAACATTAACACTCCAGAAAATATCTTATATATGCATTGGATTACAATTTGGATATTTAAATTAGCCAAATAAAATATAGGAGTCCAGATCATCGATCTCAAAAATTTTCCATGAATAAAAATTGGTTTTGCAACTGAGTGTCGAAATAGGGAACAATTCTGGTGAATCGTTCCTCTTTTCCTAGAGTAGAAATGTTGTTGGGAAAAGTGAAATTTGACATGGTTAGCAGTGAAAAACATAACAAAAAATTGCTTGTCACCATAGTGCGTGTTCTCAACAATTTCAGGCTCCCAATGTCATCACACGGTAATAAAATTTACAATCTAGTGGATTATGAGTTTATACGAATAAGATGATTCCCCATCTCAATTGTTCCAACAATTGCAATGCTTTGCCATGCTACAATAAAGAAAACATGATCATGATGTGTCACAGTGGCTTGATTGTAATATCTACCCTCGGGTGGAGAGTGTCCTTATTAAAGTATGGACTATCGCCAGCCATAAAGGACGAATAGGGTGTTTGAAACGGATTGCAATAACCAACTACCTTTCTACCAGTAAATGTAAAGTGTCATTTGTATTTAATCAGAAAACTTGCATGATGGCTTTGATCGAGTAGAAAATTCATACTCCACGGAAAATATTACAAATCCTTTTTCTTACATGCCAAGAAACAGTCCAAACAATGAAAATCACTACGATGGTTGATATTATAGTGAACAGAAAAAAAGAATCTATGTCATTTCCCCATACACAGCTCGAAGTTCCAAGGAAGGCTTTTGAGCAGCCTCACATGCTTCAGGAAAATGGTCACTTAGTTGTGCGGCCACTTGCGTACAAAGACAAAATTGCCTGAATAAAAACATACATAACAGACATATTGAAAGTCAAGCATGCACTTGCAAATCGAGCCTTAACCATTCCAGTTCCATTGTCACATACGAGTGGTTGAATGTCCTCAATGTCAACCATCTTCTTCGAGATAACTTGAATAAACACGATTGCAGAGAGATTCAGGTATCGATTTTTCTCCTCCTATCCTCCTCTACTTATAAGGGCAACAATGTATGTAATGTTCCAAATTTTTCTTCAATAAATTGGAACATTATTTTTTGTCTAAATTCATTTAGGAGATGAATAATTGGGTAAGGAGGCCCAATGACAATAAAAACATAAATAAAATCCCTCTAGAATGGAAAGGGATTAGCCATGGAACTAGATTTCACACCCTCATGTGTGAAAGGAGATATTTGCAAAGAGGTTTGACCAAGTCAACCAGCGCAGGATATGAGGTGGAAAGAACTACATGGGACAACGTAGGAGGGAAGCTTCTAGAGGAATGGAAACCCTAATTCGAAGTAGGGCCCATGGAGAACCTTCACTTGCTATATATGGAGAGGAGGAGAGCCATTGCCACTCAAGCATATGTTTATGATTTCATGTATATTCAGACATTGTGCATTCTCTGTTGTTTAGCAAGAATGGCCGGGAAACTCATGTTTAGGATTTCCTCACCTTCTTGAGAGGCCTCTTGAAGGTTGGTTCTTCATTTTCCACATATCTTGGCTCAAGGCCAAAGCATTCTCCTCCAGGACAACGTTATTGCTACAACAACATAATACTGTGTTGTAGGGTGTTGCAGTGGAGACTTCACAACACCTCTTCCATTGCTTGTTTTTCAAAGGGAGAGTCTTTCTTGCCTTTGGAGGATCAATTTGGAAGCCTTGGAGCTTATTTGCAGATCTTGGCATCAGGCCAACCTATATTATTTCCCCTACTACGTATTTTGCTCCAGTAACTGCGTTATTTTCATAGTGCATTTGTTGCGGGGGTTTGCAGATTGATTGGAGGGTGAGATATCAAGTGTAAGGATCAGCCTTCCAGTTTGGAGATCCATTGGAGGAGGTTTAATTCATATTGTTCATCATCTTCAGCCTTCTTTATTGAGTTCCAGATTTGAGTTGCAGTAGCTGCCCAGCTACTCTGGCATTTTGGCCATTTTGTATATTTCAGCCAATCCCTTGGAGGATTGATGTATTATTGTTTCTAAGGGTTAGAGCTTTGCTCCCCTATTGTATTTGAGCCATATATTGTCGTATTCATGTATTGACATCATTTTGTAGTAGCATGTTATCATAGACTGCGTCCTCATAGCCTGGGTTTATGCAGAAATATCAGTGTTCTTTCATAGTCATGTACATGTATTGCTGAGGTTTGCATTGCCTTTCTTGAGAGGTTGTTTCCTCAAGAATTGTACTCTCTTTACTGCTATAACATTATTCTTGGCTATGTTTTCATCTTCTTGTCTCACAGCTCATAAAATAATGTTGTAGATCTATTGTATGTACATAAATTTGTTGCAACCAAATTCTTTGGGCAATTCCTGAGGAAGGAATTTCACATATCTATAGACTGAGTTTGTGAAGGGCCAGGTAGCCTCTAGATCTCATCCTTTGTTCAAAGGTGACATATCTGGAAAATTCCCCCACAGTCTATCTTTGGAACAGACTTGTGATATTTCAGAAAAATGAGTATTACAGTGGTATCAGAGCAACTTTCTTGGCTCAGCCTATGAGTCTTCGCCAAGAAGATGAGATTACTCTCATCAGTGTTAAGATCTAGAGAGAACCTCTCCAAAGAGGTTAAGAAGGTTGAAGAAGAAGAAGAGGAAGGACCCTACACTTCCTATTCTCATCAAGAAGAAAACAAGCATGAAGGACACTTGGATTATCAGATTCTAAGTGATTACCTTGTTGAGTACAGATCTCAGCCTAAAGCCTCAAGGAGACTCTATATTTTCCTCATTTCATCCAGCTGAAGGAAGAGAAGAGACCATGTAGCATAAAATAAATCAAAGGCAATAGATTTATGTTGTCTACTTTTGATGGGTTATCTACAGCAAGAACTTGGGTAAGAAAGTTGGAGGCATTTTTCCTACTACATCTTGTAGCAGAGGAAGAATCTGTTGAGATCTCAGCGCTGCACTTGGAGGGTGAAGCCTATGTTTGGTGGAGCAGCCATTTGAGCCATGAAATGGTGAGAACTTTTAAAAAATTCATCCAAGGGTTGATCAAAACCTTTTATGATGAAGGGGCAAAGAAATACAAGATCACACCACATCTTGAGGAGGCTTGTGATAACACTGTCACACTCATAGAAGAGCAGTCACATACATCAACAGTTGGGGCAGCCAACAGTTTTGAGGAAGGAACTCTTGCAGCCCTACAAGAAGTTCAAAATGCACATCAAGGTATGAAATAATTTCCACAATCTATTGATGCAGCAACTTCTTTTGAAAATTGTGGAAGTTTACTTTTGAATGACCAAGGGTCAAATCTCATTGCTACCATAGAGCAGCTTGGTTGCACTACGCTGTGCAACATGAAAATTTTCAAGGAGGACACAAACCATAATATTCATGAGCCTTTGTTGCATTTCATATCACATTGGAGGTTGAGGTTTGAAGCATTGAAGATTGATGGTAGACATCTTGGAGTAAGAAACCTTTTCTCCCTTCAAGATGAAATTTTCTCAATGAGCTCCTCTCAGCTCAAAGAGGAACTTCTACATTCAGATCCAAGGCCTCACTGGTTTTGGAAGACTATTGATGAGAGGTAGATCTCAAGGAGAGATCTCATCAGAGGTGTACTTCAACACACCATGGAGTGCAAAGATTTTCTTCCTTTCCCACAAGAGCAGATAGAAGATGGAGGACATCTTAGGATGGATAACATCTCTCATGCTTGTGTTGGACATCCCTTGAGCCATACACATCATGATGGGAGGTTTTTGCCTACCACATATTTGTGTCTTGATAGGGTCTCATTGATCCTTGAGAAGCTTGCATTTCAAAATCCCATGAAGTGAAAAAGCAGGAATTTGATTTGGGAGGATGGTAGCCCTCATGGGAGGAGTACCAAGATGAGGAGAAGAAGGAGGCATCCACAAGTGAATGAGTGGATGTGGTTAATGAGAAAGGATCTAGGAGGCTACTTGCAGATTTATGATATCGAGCAGCAAGAGGCTTGGCTGTGTTGGTTACTCTTGAAAGAGTTTGGCCATCACTTGGCAAACACTCTTCCTAAGAGTAGGAGGATGGAGAAAAGATGGCAGGATACTTGCATCATTGAGCAGCATAGAGTATGGGTGCATGATGTTTATGTGACACTCATATCATTCATTGTGTCTTCATCACATGAGTTGTATGATGGAAGTATGGGGAGGCAGCAAAATGTCTTGTTGCTTTGCTTGTTTATGGGAGAGCAAGAGCAGATTTGGTCTCACACTTTGCATTATGTTGCAGGAGGAAGAGATTGGATTATCTCCTTGATCTTTGATGATGGCTTGGAATTACTTCCAATTTGGGAGGTATCCCACATTTGTTGTAGCATTATTAGAGGAGTCTTGGACAAGGAGCATGTCAAAGAACAGAGCTTTGTATTGACAGGAGCTTATTTGCATGAGCTCACAATGCTGTCACTTCGGAGCAGAAAATTATGGATGAAGTGTTCCCAGTGGAAATATGGTGGATCCATAACCCACAGGTCCCAGGATCATTTCATACTTGTTGCACTTGATGAGAAAAGAGGAGGTAATGATGATAGAGCCATCTACCACTATGGCATGTTCTTCTTGACTTGGGGTTCCAAGCATCTTCTTGTAGCACATGGTTCATTCTTCTTCATAGCATGCCAAAGCACTATGGAGGACTCATTTATGGACCCATGTACCATCTTACTTCCAGCATATGGTGAGAATTTTGTATATAAATTCATTGATTTTCACACTCTTACCATTCTTATGCAGTGCATTGCTTCACAAGAGGACAAGCTTGTCATATTGCTCCATGAGTTTTATCTACATGATGGAGGTAGCCATCTCTTTTGTGGCCTTGGGAAAATTTTTAATCATCACATGTATGTTCTTTTGTTGCACTATAACATGTATCATATGAAGGCATGCATGATTAACTATGTAGAAAGAAACATTTTGCCTTGTACTTTCCTCAAGCAGCAACTTGTAAAACTGCGTTGTACTTGTTTGGGAAGTTGTTGGTACCTTCTTTCATCACTTGAAACCTTCAACATTATCTTCATTATATTGCTGATCATGAATTCATTTGCTGATATAGATCAGATTTGTATTAGAATCATGATTATGAGAGAGGCACATGAGTTGGATGTGTCTTTGAGTGGGAAAAGTTCTCACAATTTCTACACTACATGTTCTAATGGGAGCATGGGAGGAGATATGGCCACTACAACCACATGTTTGTTTCCTTTTGAGGTGGGCCATGAGGTTGATATTCATCCATTGTATAGCCATGGGAAATTGCTTGATCATGTATTGTTGTCACATTCAGCCATTTACTATCTTTTAGTAGATGTGATGAATCTTATACACTACTTGCCATGTAATTTTCTGAAGTTGCAGTGGATGGAACTATGTTGTATCCTTGTGAGGCATTTTTTTCATCATGTATCATTATGTAAAACCTAAATAAAACTCCTCATTTGGATATTCCATGATTACCATGTCCTATTCATCATAGATGATATGTTTTGGGCCAGCTTGTTCTTCATTGTCGGAGGAGAATTCTTTGGAGGATTTTTCTTCATTTTTCCATCTGAGGGCAATACTTTTGCAGCCCAGGATCAGCATACACTCTACACTTTTCATAAGTGGAGAGAAGGACAACATGGGGTAAGCTATGATGCTTTCCAAGTTCAAATTTTCAGCCCACCTTCATTTCCGGAGCTTGAGGTGGAAGGAGATTTTCAGGAGTTGCCTTGTTGGGAGGTGGCTCATTTTATTTGGATGATTTCTTGGGGATGGAGGATCGACATGAGGGAAATTTTCCTCATTATATTTCAGCCTCCATGCCTTGAGAAGAGATTCTTCATTTCTATCCTTGCAGTTGCTTGAGGAAAAGAAACATTTGGGAGGGGAGGACTGTAATGTTCCAAATTTTTCTTCAATAAATTGGAACATTAATTTTTGTCTAAATTCATTTAGGACATGAATAATTGGGTAAGGAGGCCCAATGACAATAAATAAATAAATAAAATCGCTCTAAATGGAAAGGGATCAGCCATGGAACCAGATTTCACACCCTCATGTGTGAAAGTAGATATTTGCAAAGAGGTTTGACCAAGTCAACCAGCGCAGGATATGAGGTGGAAAGCACTACATGGGACAACGTAGGAGGGAAGATTCTAGAGGAAGGGAAACCCTAATTCGAAGTAGGTCCCATGGAGAACCTTCACTTTCTATATATGGAGAGGAGGAGAGCCATTGCCACTCATGCATATGTTTATGATTTCATGTCTATTCAGACATTGTGCATTCTCTGCTGTTTAGCAAGAATTGCCGGGAAACTCCTATTTAGGATTTCCTCACCTTCTTGAGAGGATTTTTGAAGGTTGGTTCTTCATTTTCCACATATCTTGGCTCAAGGCCAAATCATCCTCCTCCAGGACATCATTATTGCTGCAGCAGCATAATACTGTGTTGTAGGGTGTTGCAGTGGAGACTTCACAACACCTCTTCCATTGCTTGTTTTTCAGAACGAGAGTCTTTCTTTCCTTTGGAGGATTATTTTGGAAGCCTTGGAGCTTATTTTCAGATCTTCGCATCATGCCAACCTATATTCTTGCACCTAATGCGTAGTTTGCTCCAGTAACTGCGTTATTTTCATAGTGCATTTGCTGTGGGGGTTTGCATATTGATTGGAGGGTGAGATCTCAAGTGTAAGGATCAGCCTTCCAATTTGGAGATCCATTGGAGGAGGTTTACTTCAGATTGTTAATCATCTTCAACCTTCTTTATTGAGTTCCAAATTTGAGTTGTAGTAGCTGCCCATCTACTCCGGCATTTTGGCCATTTTGTATATTTCAGCCAATCCCTTGGAGGATTGATGTATTATTGTTTCTAAGGGTTAGAGCTTTGCTCCCCTATTGTATTTGAGCCATATATTGTCATATTCATGTATTGACATCATTTTGTAGCAGCATTTTATCATAGACTGCGTCCTCATAGCCTGGTTTTATGCAGAAATAGCAGTGTTCTTTCTTATTCATGTACATGTATTGTTGAGGCTTGCATTTCCTTTCTTGAGAGGTTGTTTCCTCAATACTTATACTCTCTTTACTGCTATAACATTATTCTTGGCTATGTGTTCATCTTCTTGTCTCACAGCTCATAAAATAATGTTGTAGATCTATTGTATGTACATACATTTGTTGTAGCCCCATTCTTTGGGCAACTCCTGAGGAAGGAATTTCACATATCTATAGACAGAGTCTGTGAAGGGCCAGGTAGCCTCTAGATCTCATCCTTTGTTCAAAGGTGACATATCTGGAAAATTCCCCCACAGTCTATCTCTGGAATAGACTTGTGATATTTCAGAAAAAGGAATATTACAATGTACCTGCTCATTAACTCGTCACCGAAAGCACAATTCATGATAAAAGAAACTCTAATTAAAAGGGTGTTTTGGTGAAGTAATTGAGAGCAGCAGTGCACAATTATTGGATCCATGAAACCCAACTAAAAATTGGTGAAACAAGAATGGTACACCTCCCTTGAATCTAGTGCAGGAACATGAGTGCAGTCCAGGAATCCTTCGGAGTGCAGGCAACTATGAATGGTGTAGGAATCTGTTGCATGGTGCAGGCAGGTAAATGTAGGTTCAAAGCCTTTATAAAAGCATAATCAAATTAATTTTTAACCCTGCAATATACAAACCTTAATTAAAATTGTATTAATGATATTTTAATCCTGTTAAAAAAAGGAAGCAATAAATACTTGCACAATAATCATTTAATCAATTGGCAGCATGAGCGAAATGAATAAAAATAAGACAAAATGGAGGCCCAACATAGCCCCTTTATTTTTATTTTTGTACCCCTGTAGTCCCCATATTGTTATTATTTTGCCTCATGAAACCCTACTATTGTTATTGTTGTTCCCTTACATTATTATTGTTAGGTCGGCTAGGATTATATTATGACCCCATGGACTCCTATATATAGAAAGAAGGTTTTTTCATTTGAATCATCCAAGAATTTTTCATTTATGTAATGTAAAGGATTTTCCCCCTCTAAATGGCTGATTTATAAGGCATCGATCTCTCTTTTCTTCTAATTTTGTATCTGGTTTCATAACATTTGGTATCAGAGCTTTGGATTCTAAGGTTTCGCTGCTTCAAACAGGCCATCGTGGAATTTTCGATATAATTTTTTTTCTACGAAGGTTCAGAGGCTAAAACAAAAACCATTCTCAAAGAGATCTTGAGGAACTTCGTGTAAAAATTTTATATCTTGGTTCACAATATTTTCAGAGATATTATCTGTGGAAATTAGGGTTTTTGCAGGCTCCCGAATTTCATCTCAAAGAGGTGACCTTGATAAATTTGTCATAACTCTCTCTCTGAGAATCGGATTGAAATTATGTAAAAATTATCCGAAAGCACATGGAATTCAGTTTTCTGTGTATCGATTTTAGAGTTGAAGGAGGAAACAGTGACACGTGGCACACCATAAAATTTTGCTCTACTAAATCATTCCATAATTAGGTCATTGAGGGAGATTGTGCATCACTTTGTCTTGAATAATCCAAATTAGGTCAGACCTGTGGCATTCGAAAGAAGATTCAGGGTGATACTAAAGGATTGAATATAAAATCTTGGGGATTCAAAATTACAGAGATACATCAGTTTCAATATCGAGCTCCTCAAAAGCAAGAAAAATGTGTGTATTTTTTTTTCAAATTGCATAAGACTTGTTTGAAAAATAAGTTTGAAGTGATTTCAAGCGCATATTGAAGCATAGATATTAGTATTGGGTTGTAAAATTCCCCCCCAAAAATATTTCAACACCTATTAAGGCCTCAAAAGTCTCTACTATGACTCATGAAGAGGAAGAAGTGCAACACGATATATCAAAATTACAAGCAAAAGTGCATCAAATTTCGCTCTCGCAAAGAGTAACAAAAACTGAAATGGAAGTTTTGAAGAAAGGCGTGAAAGCTAATATGGATGGTTTGAAGAAAGGCATGGAAGCTAGTATGGATGGTTTGAATAAATGCGTGGAAGATAATATGGATGGTTTGAAGAAAGGTGTGGAAACTAAGATGGATGGTTTGAAGAATGGCATGGAAGTTAACATGGATGACATGGAAAAGAAGATGGGTGACATGGAAGCTAAGATAAATGAAAAAATGAAAGGCAACATGGAAGACATGGAAGGTTTGAAGGAATGCTTGACAAAGTTGATACAATAAATGATTCCTAATGGTGAAAAGGTAGTAGAGAAAACTCATTATGAGAACAAAATAATTGTTAATCATGATTTCATAAACTCTAATGTTGGATTGAAGATCCACCATATTCCAAATATCGATATGAGGATTTTTTATGGCAAGGATCCTGTAACATGGATACTACAAATAGAGAAATATTTTGATCTCCATAATGTGAAAAATACAAAAAAGGTACGCATTGCAGCTTTACATTTAGAACAAAATACATTTGTATGGTATCAATGGCTTTTCTCTCGTAAAAAAATTATCACTTGGTCAATTTTTATGGAGGAAATGATAACACATTATGAGGATACACAGAGAAACACCTTTTTTAGCCAATTGATAAATATCAAACAAAAGGTTTCAAGGGTGAAGCACATTGAGGAATTCTAAAAATTGAATATAAGGGTAACTGATATTCCAGAGGAACACAAGATTGATGTCTTTTGAGGGACTTTAAAGGATAACATCCAACATGATATTTGTCTTTGAGAACCTAATTCATTGGAGAAGGCATTCAGGTTGGCAAGAAAAATTGAAAGTAAAATTATGGCAACAAGGAAGCCTACCACTCACATTTATAAAGATGGAAGTGTTGATACTCCTAGACTTCCACAACCTACAAGGTTGACACCACAAAAATTGGAAGAAAAAAGAGCAAAAGGGAATTGCTACAGTTGTGATAGCAAATACACTAAAGATCACAAGTGTTCTGAGAAGAAATTATTTTACATAGATGGTGAAGAGGAGGAAGAAAATGAACAAGAAAGTTTAAAAGAAGAGGATATACACTAGGAACCAACCCTAGAGAAAGAAGAAATGAGTCTGACCATATCATCTAATGCATTGGTAGGAATTACCACTCCTAAAACTCCCAAGATAGAAGGACATATCAAGAAGAAAAATGTAATAGTGTTTATTGATTTGGGTAGTACCCATAGCTTTATTCATTGTAAAGTGTCCAAGGAATTGAATTGCTTCCTATACCCAACACCAGAGTGTCAAGTGATGGTTGCAAATGAAGGGACTATAAATTACTCTATAAAATGCCATAATATCAAGCTAACCATTGGGGGAATATGTATTGAATTTTCCAATGCTTTCCATTCCAATGGGAGGTGTTGATGTTATACTAGGAGTACAATGGTTACAATCTTTGGGGATGATAGCTTTTAATTTTGAAGAAATTTTCTTGAAATGTTTTTTCAAAAGGAAAGGAAGTTTAATTACAGGGTATCGCAGGGAATCCAAGAAAGATAATAATCTATAATGTCATGAAAAATATTCTGAAGAAAAAAAAACGAGGCATAATTTCAAAATTATGCTCACTAGAAGTTCCAACATAAAAATCATCTATTTCTCCATAACTCCAAAAAGTCTTCAACAATCATTCCAAGGTGTTTGAAACTCCCAAAATATTCCCACCTATTTGTGATCCTTGTCACACTATTCATTTGATTCCAGGAAGTGTTCTTCCAAACATCAAGCCTTACAGATATTTGTATGTCCAAAAGAGAGAAATTAAACGTATGATTGTTGAAATGTTAGAGGCTGGTATAATTCAACCTAGTCAAAGTTCTTTCTCTACTCCAGTAGTATTGGTGCACAAGAAGGGTGGATCATGGCACATGTGTCTGGATTATAGGGAGGTCCATAAGCTCACTATTAAAGATAAATTTCCCATTCAAGTGATCGATGAATTATTGGATGAATTACATGGAGCAATTTATTTTACCAAGTTGGATCTTTGTTCAAGATATCAAAAAATTAGAATGAAGACTGAAGATATTCCAAAAACATCATTTCTAACTCATGATGGTTGTTATGAATTTTTGGTCATTCCTTTTGGCCTTACTAATGCACCTTCTACATTTCAAGGGTTGATGAATTCCATTTTCAAACCCTTCCTTAGAAAATTTTTGTTAGTATTTTTTGATGATATACTAATCTAAAGCAGGTCAAGGAAGGATCATGTTCAACATGTTGACAGGGTGCTCAAACTATTGCAGGAGAAACGATTATATGAAAAAACCTCCAAATTTTTCTTTGGAGTAAAAGAGATGGAATATCTGGGTCATATTGTATCTCAAGAGGGTGTTAAGGTAGACCCTAACACAATTAAAGCCATTAAGGAATGGAAATTCCCCACAACAATACAATAGTTGTGAGGATTACTTGGGTTAACAGGGTATTATCGCAAGTTTGTTAAGAATTATGGGAGAATAGAAGCACTTATAAAAACATTATTGAAGAAAGTTGCATTTTCATGGACTCCTGAAGAAACTAGTGCCTTTGAACATCTTAAAGAAGCAATGTGCCTAGCATCGGTCTTAGCTACGTCAGACTTCACAAAAACCTTTATTGTGGAATGTGATGCCTCAGTAAATGGAATTGGTGTTGTTTTAATGCAAGAAGGAAGACCCATTGCTTTTGAAATCCGTCCAATCAAAGGAAAGGATTTAACGAAAGCTATTTATGAGAAGGAAATGTTGGAAATACTACATGCACTAAATAAATGGCGACCTTACCTAATAGGAAGACACTTCAAGGTAAAAACCAATCATGACAGTCTTAAATACTTTTTCGAACAAAGACTATCTTCAGAAGAGAAGAAAAAATGGGTCATAAAGATGTTGGGTCATGAATTTGAAATCATCTAAAAAGAAAAGGGAGCTAACTGTTGTTGCAGATGCACTCTCAAGAAAGGATAAGGAGGTGGAAGCATTGCTTTGTGCCATTTCTATTATCCATCCAGATTGGATAACCAAAGAAAGGGAGGAATAGAAGAATGATGAAGAAGTGTGGACACTCATTCAAAATTTGCAGGAATATCCTAGTACTTTTGATATATTTAGTTGGAAAAATTATTCCTTATGGTACAAAGGTTGCTTATATCTTTGTAATAATTCCCAAATAAAAAAAAAAAATTCTCTTGGAATTGCACACATCATTTGTAGGAGGACACTCAAGATTTTTAAAAACTTACCACAAGGTGAAGAAAGAATTTTTTGGGATGGCCTTAAATCTGATATTCAAAATTTTGTGGCAGAATGTTTGGTTTTCCAGCAAAATAAAGTTGAGATAATTAAGAGCCCGAGTCTGCTACAACCTTTACCCATTCCAAGTCAACATTAGGAGGAGGTTTCAAAGGATTTTATCATAGTTTTACCTAAGTCGGAAGGAAAGAGTGTCATCATGGTGGTAGTTGATAGACTTACCAACTATGCACACATTTGTGCATTATCTCATCTATTTAAAGTAAGTACAGTTGCTACTGCATTCTTGGAAATAATTCAAAAGCTACATGGAAACCCAAAGATTATTGTAAGCGACAAAGATCCCATTTTCATTGGAAATGTTTGGACTGAATTATTTTCTTTCTTGGGTACTCAACTAGCCCATAGGTCATCTTATCATCCTCAATCCGATGGGAAAACTGAGATAGTTAACAAACGTTTGGAAGGATATCTTTGTTGTTTTTCATCTGGTAAACAAACAGAATGGGTTAAGTGGTTACCTCTAGCTGAATGGTGGTATAACACTTCAATCCATACTGCAGAAAAAATGACCCCATTTGTGGCACTTTATGGATATCATACACCGTCCATCACATCATATTTAATAGAAAATTATAAGGTTCATGCAGTGGAAGATCACATCGAGCATCAACAACAAGTTCTCCAACTCTTAAAGGATAACCTAATTGCATGAAATAACAGGCATATCAACATCGCAACGAGAGAAGTTTTGATGTAGGAGACTGGGTATTTTTACGTCTACAACCATACAAACAAATGTCCCTCAAGTAATCTAAGAAGGATAATAAATAATCACCAAAGTACTATGGTCCTTACAAGGTGTTGCAAAAGATTGGTACTATGGCATACCAATTGGAGCTTCCTTCTTCTTCTCGAGTGCACCAAGTTTTCCATGTTTCATGCTTAAAGAAGGCTATAGGTGACAAACTACAAGTTCAAACAATATTTCTAGAACTTGATGAGGAAGGAAAAATAATATTGGAACCTGAAGCAGTCACGGAAACAAGAACTCAACAGCTATGAAATCGATCAATTTTAGAGTATCTCATCAAGTGGAAGAACTTATCCGCTGAAGATTCCACATGGGAGGATGATAATTTTATATAGAAGCATCCTGAGCTACTCAAGCATTGAGGACAACACTTTTTTGAAGGAGAGGATAATGTTAGGTCCCTATATCACTAGTGTAGTCCCTTATTGTTGTTAGTGTAGCCCCCTTATTGTTATTGGTGTACCCCTGTAGTCCACCCCACTATTGTTATTGTTGTGTCCTTAAATTATTATTGTTAGGTCAGCTAGGATTATATTATGACCCCATGGACTCCTATATATAGAAAGGAGGTTTTTTCATTTCAATCATCCAATAATTGTTCATTTATGTAATGTAAAGTTGGTTTCCTCCTCAAAGTGGTTGATTTATAAGGCGTTGATTTCTCTTTTCTTCTATTTTTAGAGTTGGTTTCATAACACTTTTCCTCTTGTATCTTCATAGACATTCCTAGGAAAAAACAGAACCAACCCCTTCCTCTCTTCAGATTTCCCTTAAATATGTAGAAGGGTTGTTGTAACTATGCAAATGTCTCAACTACCCAGGGCTGAAATTCATTACCAACTAGCTTTCCTCTCATGTATAAAAATAAAATACTTATTATATTTATAATGAAATATAACCTATACAAATGTTTACTTAAATTAAATTATTTTAACTGAGTTTTGAATAACATAATTACCATAGTAACTTTAAATAAGTCTTTAAACAGTCATGAGGGTTACATACTACCCCTCTCAGTGCAAGACCATCCTCGGTGTTTATTCAAACTCATGGAATAGTTTTGGATAAGCTTGCTTCATCAACCCTTCATCTTCCAATGTGGCTTATTCTGGACTAAAGTGCATCCATTACACTTTAACCTGGGAAACCACTCACCTCCGCAACATGGCTTCTCTCAGGTCGAGAATACAGAAGGGCTCTACCCTAAATTCTCCATCCAATTCGACCTACCAATTATTACAACATTTATTAGTTTATGATCATAAAATTTGAACATGTATATATATATATACATACAGTACCTACCTGAACTTCTTTCCAATTAAGTACATGTCAGGGGTCGTATATATATTTCTTTAGTAAAGAAACATGGACCTTCACATAACTAGGGAGGGCAAGCTACTAAGCTACTGCCCCTATTCTTCACAAAATATATAAAGGTCCACAATAGGAGGTCCTAACTTAGCACATCCATTCCACTGCAGGGTACGTTTCCTGGGTTTAATCCTTAAGTATACATGGTATCCCGCTTCAAATTCCTTATGAGTTATTTTCCTGTCTGCATATGTTTTATGTTGATCTTGGGCAACTTGCAAATTCATGTGAATTACTTTAACTTATTTCTCCATATCCTTAAGCATTTCTGGTCCCAATATCATCTTATCCTCTGATCTGTTCCAATTTTTGGGTGTTCTGCATTTCCTACCATATAAGACTTCATAGGGGCTTATTTTCAGCAACTCATGGTAACCATTATTATAGGCGATCTCAACTAAATGGAGATAATCTTCTTGTTGTCACTCCGCCATATATCTAAGGTTGAAGAAGAAATCCCAACAAAGGTAACCATAGACCAATATTTTGGCTTGGTATCTAGCCCTGCCAAACTGAAGAGGGCTCTCTCCACAATTTCACAGCCAAGAGGGCTGGATGAAATTTTTTTAGGCTAGCTATGAAATTAAGAAGGGTTTGTTTTGTTTTGATTAGGTTGCTGGATGAGGATATTAGGTCAAAGAAGCAAGGATAGGGAAAATAGAATTAGGTTTGCAGAGATTCAATGGGGAAAGGTGTTTGAAATGTTGTCATTGATGGCAAAGAAGATGGCAAATAAGGAGCAAAAAGGTGACAGACAAGAAGCAGAGAAAGAGAGGCAAGGAGAGGGGCCATTAGACATGATGCAGAGGCAGTTATGGAAGGGAAAAACAAGGAGGCCTTGTAAGTAAATTCAGTTGTGAATATAAAAGGATTTAATTCAGTATTATATGGATAGTATTCTATGTGAAAGATGTGTGGTGAAATTATCTGTTAAGACAGGGTTGACTATGAGATCGAGAGTGAATTTTCATTTGTGTAAATGAATGAATCTATCATAAAAAGGGAAAATTATTTGAAAATCAGGCCATAGACCATGATTTGGAGTCTAATCTGAAATATATGGGAATTCACTGTTGAATTATGGTTGAAATTATTCAGAGGTCATGAACAGATCACAGAGGTGGAAGAAATACCATATAAGGTTGTCGAGAGCTCAATGGTAGTTTAAAGTTCAATTGAAACTTCTGTATATATACATGTAGGACTTGACTTCTGAGTCATATGAGTATTATTGATTCAATTCAGTGTGAATATGCTTGAATGATAAATTCTGAAATAGGCTCTGCGTTAAGGGAAGAATAGATGTTAATTAAGGTCGATTCTATGTTTGAATCAAATGCAATAAAGGTCTGCATACGTTGGAGAAAGCACACAGGTTTGAACTGTGACTAAAATGTGACTATTTATCAGTGAAATCATAAGAAAAGGAGCTGTGAAAGCAAAGGTGAATGAAACACAATGGAAGTAGTATCTATGTCTGTCAAAGGGGAGCCTCAAAGAACGTGTGAAGGGAATTCATATAAGTCGAATAGCAATTTAACCATGCGTTGGTTAAATGTTGGGATTTAGTTAAACCTATTCAGAATATTGAAGGCATAGAAAATTAAGAATATTTGAAGCGGAGATGAAATAGAATCGAAAGCGGAAATATGAGCTAAGATAAGGCGGAACCGTGACTTAAATAGTAACAACAATTTCAGTATTCAAAACCAGCAGTGTCGCGTGTTTGAAAAATGGTAAGTGGATTTTTGTGAAATAACGCGATATAAGTCTTTGATTGCCACGTGTCCAAAAGTGGTATTCGATTACCACTTATATCACGCAATTTTTTAGATTTATCCCCCGTGTATGTTATTCACGCGATATTACGCGACCATCGTTGGATTGTCAGCAGGAGCGAGATAAGTCATCAACAATCGGATGAGAAGGGTAGGTTAATGCCGAGACCCACCTATATTGCGTGATTTTTGTGTGTTATACCTCTATCGTGGAAAAAATGCGAAATTCCTTAGGTCCGTTCGATGTGAAGGTTGGATGATCAAACGTCATTCACAAAAGAAGTTGCGAGGGATATAAACCATGGCGAGGTAAGTCAGGTACTGTGGGCCCAGAGGTTTCATAATGTTGAATTAAGGGCATAATATGTATTAAATCTTAGGTTGGACGTGTAACGATAAAGCCGCAAGCACATAGGTATGCGATAAGTCGTGATCATTGGTATATAGAGTTTCTGTAAAGTCTGCATATTGGATTGGACTCTCCTGAGGCGAGAGTAAAGGAGATTGACTTGGGTTTAAATGTTTATTAGAACATTAATTTGAAGGCCATCCGATGGGTTTTAAACTATGGTTTCATAACCATAAACTTGGTGGAAAATCAAAGTCTCCGCTTATAGAAATTTATAAGCATAAGAGTTGCAAGGTTTGGTAGTGTTGTTGGTCATGGCTTTGAATCCGATACATTAAAATAACCCACGAAATGGGTAAAATACTATGGTTTATTACCATAAAGTATTGTTGAAGGATCCGCTTCATATACAAGGTTGTATCGATTAAAATGAGGTACTTTTGATAAAGGGCCCGAGCGCATATGGTGTAATTAGTAGAGGTTCAATGTTAAACGGGATCGAAGTATAGTTGTGGCAAGTTAAGTCGATGGCATGCTGTGGTCCAAAGTTTTCATTTTAATTATAAATGTTGGTGAAAGCGGAAATCAAAGGTTGTTATAAAGGTTCTTAACATTCGAGTGGGGGTCATATTATATAATGGATATTGATATTATAAAACGTTGGATATCAATTCAAAGGCTTTGAAATATGTTGTGGGCCAGACTTTTATGTGTAACGAGTTAAATGGTTATCTGGGTTAATTATATATGCAGTTTGATGTATATGTGGGTCCCGATATATATGGTCTCATAACCCTATATTGAAGGTAAGACGCAATTGAATTGTGTTGTGGGTTTCATCATATGACTTTGACCATTGGTTGAAAGGTAAATTTCCGCTCACGCATTTAGTGGTATGGCCTTGTAAACCATAGTGGGATGATTTATAAAAGAGCTTATGCATTTTTTCAATTAAATTTCTAGTCCATAAAATCAAGTATTGAAATTTCCCAGATCGACAGTTGTATTGAGTACAAATTTGTTGTATGCATTTTATATGCATAGAGAGAGAGAGAGAGAGAGAGAGAGAGAGAGAGAGAGAGAGAGAGAGAGAAAATGTGGGTCTGACAGAGGTAAACAAAGATTGCAGATTTGAAGAGGTGTGCAACAAAGGGATTCAAAATTGCAGTGAACAGGTGAATATGCACAAGAATGAAAATGTGGGTTTGATAGGTGTACATGCATAGGTGCACGCAATTGCAGTAAACAGCAGAGGTATGCAAAACATTTACTTAACAGCAGCAGAAAAGACAAAACCAGCAAAGCCAAAGGCTTGGAAAAGGGCTGAGTGAAACTGATATATTGTAACTGAATGTAAATGTTTTTAATTGATTTCATATTGTTTGTGATGCAATGGCAAGTCTCTGGAGGAAAACAAAAATCCCACTGTAATATTGAAATTTGTACATATATTTATAATTTTTCTAAATGAGTTGGACAAAGGAATGAGAAGGCAGAAGTCAAAGAGTCATGGCTGTTCACTCCAAATTCTATGTAGAATTCAAACAGTCAAGAAGGGAACTCTATAAATGATATCTCATAGATATGCATAAGGAGGTTTTTAATCTATCTTTGAAAATGAAAGCGAATGAGTTAGAGAAAGGAGGAGGTGATGAAAAATACGAAAGATACGGAGAGATGATCAAAGCGGTCATGAGGACGGATGGACGTGACGAGAATAGAAGGAACGGAAACGAGAGATGGTATCCCAGTCAAAAAAAAGATAGGCAAGTGTTTTTTTTTTGAAATAGTGAGGAAATTTAAGGCTTCCTATGAGTTGCGGCACCAGTAGATATGGGTTAACAGCTGAATAGGGTAGGAACACTCCTGTAAATTTGTGGCACTGCCAGAAGAAAATATGAATGGGAAGTTGGTGCTTACATCAAGTTGTGGCCCGATAAATATTGATTGCTGCTGGGTGGCCCAGGGTTCAAACCTCACCTTAGTTGGTACTGAGAAGAAAATTGAGGGAGTTGGTGCTTCCTTGCAAGTTGTAGCTTGCAGAATTGAGGTTGGGGCCTCCTGTAGGTTGGTGCCTGCAGAAAAACAGTGGTGAGAGGGAGTTGGAGCTTGCCTTTGCATCACAAAAATAATAAGATGTGGTTTTCTCCCTTTATGGGTTTCCACTTATATCTGGTGTCTCTGTGAATGATGTTTGTATGTGGTCAAGTTTTTGTCTCCTTACGCAAATTTTGTTGTCTCATATTAAGTACTGTGTTACATTATATTAATACTTGGATACATTTTAAAGGTGCTCACATATTTAGTTGAACATGAAATGAAGGTGTGAATAAGTTTTAATGAAAAAGTTTTAAAAGTCGATGAATGTGTTAAACTGATTCACCCCCCCCCCCCTCTCAATTTAACTAAGGGTTCAACAAAAGGTAGGTAGAAAAGCTAGCACATTAGGGTTCCTGGGATGGAATGATTCAGATAGGTGAGGAGCTAGGAAGAACATGAAAGATGAATACTTCATAAACTGAAAGAAATATGAACAAACTATTAAAACTTTTCCAAAACAAAGCATGTGAGATGAATTTTGTTTCTATAACTTGAAAGTGATCATAAAATAGACATGAAATGAAAAATGGACCAACAATACATTCATTCAAATGAAACAAGAGAAGAAAAAATGCTAAACATCCATACCACAGGTATCCCAAAGAAATAGTTGCAACTCTTCATTAATTTCTGGCCAAACTGATTACACTATAGTCCTTGATCAATACAACAGCATCCAATTGATTTAAACCTATGAAATGACTGAAAAATTACATGATATAGGCCTCAAAAAAACTCCTCCCAGCCTTAGGGGTCGAATACATGAGAGGAGGAGCAATTCCACCAAAAATTGAGTTGAATACCTAGAGTGTAGTGTGGTCAAACTGGCTCATCCCTCACTTTTTGCAAACTAATTCATTACACCTCATCATGAGTTTTCATCTAATGTATTTACCCTAGGTAATAGTAAAAACATGATATTTACATTTACCTCCATCAATTACATAAGTAAAATAATCATTTCGCAAAGTGAAAATAAAAACTGTAGTGAAAACTGAGAAAAATCAGACATTTGTCAAGGGCATCATTTTTTGTACCAGGGGTGCCTCAGAGTGCTAGGGGCACCCTCCATGTTTCAGGTCACTTTTGGAGGAATTCTTGGTGTCCAAATTGAGCTCAGGATAGCTCATTGGAAATATTATCCTAGCTACTTTCCAGATCTATCTCTAGTTTGTATAATGGAGTTGATTTTCCCTGTTAAAAAAGGAGGCAGAACATTGATTTTTTGTGTGTTTTTTCACCTTTTCACCTACCATTTGTCCAAAACAAGGCTATAAAATTTTCTGACTTGGATGTATTCATCATTTTACATCTTTTGGTTGTCTTCATTTGGCCAAAAAGAGCCTCAAACAATCCAACTATCACAAGACTGTCTAGGATAGTTGAAAAACACAAAAACTTCAAAAATTGAACCAAAATATTTTCAAACTTTGCTAATTGGATGTTGATGATGTGGTTAGGCATGGAGTGAGGCTTCAGCTAGTACGTCAAACCTCCTTTTCTCTTCTTGCATGTTCAAGGCTTCAATTTTTTCACTCTCTCTTTTAAGCTTGGCCCTTGCAATTTTATTTCTCTTGAAGTAGTGCAATGCCATCCTCCTTTGTATGTCATTATCTATTGTCTATATTCCCCCTCTTTCTTATCCTCCTCTCCTCTTGCATGTAGTCTTTGTCTTCTTCCACGGTGAATAGTTGCGCTAAGCATTAGTGAGATGAATTGGGAGTGAAATGTAGGTTTAGGGAGTGGGGAATGGGATGGAAAAAATTAGGGAGATGGGGGAAGGGGTTATTAAATTGAGGGAGGTGTCAGGGAGTGGAAATGTTGTGGGATTTTGGAACAGGAATTTTATTACAGGTATGGGGATTTGGGAGCCTAGGAATTTGAAATACCTAGGTCTTAGGGTTTAGGGGATAAAGGGATTTGGGATAGGGAATGATAATGGTAAGGGTAGGGATAGGTTTTTAGATATGTAGGAAGGTGAAGGGAAGTCTTGAAGCAAGTTTTTTTGAAAAATTAGGAAATGGGACTAGGTTTTTAGCAAGACCAAAATTTTAAGAACCCCCCTAAATTTATATATATAAAATAGGCGAATCCCCATGATACATAGGAAAAATGGAAGGCGATTTTATTAATAATATAATATGTATATATAATTTTTTGGCGAATCTCTCACGAGATTATATTATCCTGTAAAATCATGGCGAATCACCAATACAAATGGCGAATCACTACTACAAAATGGTGAATCGTTGTCTAGTGGAGTTCGGAGTGTTGGTTCCAATGAAGATATGGTAATTGAACCAGGAGTAGAAGGAAGAGAACCACCGAGACCAAGCATGGCACATGGTGACTCGTGAGGGAAGTAGTTCTCATGTAGTTTGGAAAACGTGTTCTTCTAGTTCTGCTTATGTTTATCTATATCAAAAGCCTGGCTTATTGTTGATAGCTTAGCCATGGATCTATTCTTTGTTGCTTCTTGTTTGATTTACTCTTTATTGTGCTTATGTACGATCCATCTTCTTATGTTGAGTCATGAGTGTTATCTTCTTTCATGGAGGGAGGAAGCTAATCTTAAATCGATTCTAGGGGAATTGCCACAAGTGGGAGGGGAATGAATTCCCCAGAGATTGTACGGGTGCTTCTTCACCTAAAATTTGTTGCTTTGGGCATATTTATTTTGGAGATGATCATAAAAACAAGGTACATAAATTCACAGTTCCAACAACAAATAAATGAACTACAACAACAAATTAACAACATAAAAAATGTTCACAAAAGAGATATTGAAGATATTAATAAAACAATTGTCGACTGAAGTTGATACAAATTTTCATTTGAGAAGTCATAATAAATCTATACCAATGGAAATAAAGAAGATAGAGAAAGAGAGAAGGCACAACAAAGATCCAAAAAAAAGGATAAGAGCATTGACACCTACACAATTGATGTGGAAAAACCTAATGTTGTTATCAATGAAGTTGTACTAGTGAAAGAGCTTACAAAAGTTGAAACTCAAGTACATATTCTCGGAATAAATAATTATTATTTAATATGGATTACTTTATATAGTTCATGATGTTCTTGTGAAGTGAATTGTTATGTTCACTTCCCTAACAATCTCATAGCAGAAACAGAAGTAGTTCTAAACATAATACAAATTACACTTAACAACTCAAGAACTAAGAGAAACAACAGTAACATCGAACAAAACCAATTGAACCCTCTACATTGTTAGTTGAATACATCTCTCTAGGCTCATTAAGGTGATTATATAATATTATAGGTGAACTTGTGATCTAGCATTTGTAATCTATCAATATAAAAGGGGCTCTACACCTTTATGAAAAATGTGTAAAGGATCTAGGAGTCTTGCTCTAGAGGCAAGCATTTGCCTTATCTACATCTACATACTTGGGCTTCTACATATTTAGATCTCTTATGATCACCCTTCTTTATTAACATTGGTTCTGCATTCTAGTTCCCTAGTCAAAAGATGGACATACACAATATTGGACCATTCCTTTCAAATTGTCCCAAGTTCATTGTGTCATCTATTATTGAAAATGTAATTATAGGAACTCTTGAACAAGGTTATCTTGCAACAAGGTGAAGAACACTTTTAAAGAGGGAGTTTTAGAGTTTGCATACCTTGATGCTCTGACAATGTTCATGTGAAAAACAGAAGCACACTAGCAATAGCAACAATTTAGATTCTGCTAGAAATGAGGAGGTGCAACAATGTTAGAGAATGGTGGGTTGTTGATGAAATCTTCCTTGAACAAGGAATGCACACTTTGAAGATTCTAAAGATATTTTAGAGTATAGAAGGGAGTAGTGGTCTAAGGTTATATTTCTTTAGGTTCACAGATGGCCAATGTGATGATGTTTCCCTTAGCAGATAGGGGGTTCAAGGTTTTGTAATAGTATATTGCCTTGGTGGAGAACACTTGTAAAGTGGGAGTTTTCGAGTTTTCTTACCTTGTTTCTTTGACAGTGTTCATGTTCAGCAACAGAGGTGCACCAACAATAGCAACAATTTAGATTCTGTTAGAACAGAGGAGGTGAAACAATGTTATAGAAGAGGTGCAGTGAAGGGGAGAGTTGGCACATGCATACGTCAACATCAGTGTTCTACTGGTATAATTTTACAGACCTCAAAAAAGTTCCTTACACCTCAGACCAATCAAGATTGGTTTCAGGACTGTGTCATCTCACAACTTAGATGTGTGTGAAGGATCACTGCAACTCAGTTTAGTGGATCTATAATATTCCTAGACTCGATCCGTGGAGGGATTCTACTAAAAATATGCAGTGACTTACTTCCAAACATAACTACTTAGCTCATCTCGGACAATAGACTTTGGTCTTTATCCTTTCGTGGCTCAAATATGTGGGAAATCTCAGTCTATACTCATATCTGGTCATGTGGAGAGGCAGTGGAAGTGACACTTGGGGAGTTTGGGAAAAACTATTTTATTGAACAGTTAAAGATCTCGAATCCTTGACAACTTGCTTGTAACGAAAGGTGATCCTGCTAAAAATTTTATACATTATGAATTTCCATAAATAGGTGTCCCTAATGTTCTTATCCACCATGAAATTTAACTAACATACAAGGTACAATGGGGTTGAAAACAGAGATAATAACAAGGTAATGCTCATAAATAAATCACGAGTTATGCTCCCACATTGAAAAACTATATATCATTCATTCACCAAGTGGATCATGTACCAAACATAATTATACCAATAAAAGTGTTTCTAGAGCATTCACATTCCATCTTCATAAGCAATGATCAATTTCAATGATTAGTTTAAATAGTGAATTTTATTTGACCAATTTACCATGAGTTCATTATGGATTAATGGAAATACAAAATGTTCTAGTAGCATACCCAAGAACAACACTTTCAACCTCGATATTTAAGAGCTTATGTGGGAACAACATGTGGCAAGTATTACCGTGTGTCCTGTCTTAACATCATGGATCTAGGTAATTGTTTCTCACATGAAAATATGATATATTAAAATTGAGTTTTCCCTGTACTGGGTCAATATAACTTCATCTAGCCTAGGCATGGTTTTGTGTTCTTCCTGTTTTTCTGCTATATTTTTTCCTGATTAAAATTATTTTAGTCAAATTTGAAATAGGTCCACACCCAACATTTTGGGACAAGTTACAACTTACTCCCACTCAATTTTGGTTTCTTTCTTCATCCTTCATCCACTCAGTTTATTGTTTCTTGTTGCTGGCTCTAGATTTGCTACTTGATAACCAAGTCCTATGGTCATGTAAGAACTGTTGTTTCTTCTTTCCGATTTCTGGATCCTTTTTTCATGATTCGTTATATAGACTCCATTCTATATTTTTTAATACTACTAAAGGTACATGAGAACCAACAATAATTCTAAATTGCAAAGTGCAGACCAAGCTATCAGAATTTGATGAAGAAGACTCCATTTGGCTCCATCCATAAGCAATATTGGATAGCATAGAGCATCAATTTCTCTAGTGCACGATCAAAAAAGTATTGACTCGATGGAAATATATGCAACCAGAAGATGCCACATGAGAACCAACAATGATTCTACAATAATTTTCCTTTAAGACCATGTTGATTTCGAAGGGGGAGGGCATGTTAGGGTCCTACCCCAACCCCCTTAGAGACTTTATTAATATATAAAGCCACCTTCCTTGAATAATGCCTATTAACTAGTTAGTTAATAGCATTGTAAAATAAAGGGGTTTTTTTAATTAATAAGGCCCAAATTAGTTAGCTGGCCCTCATTATAATTAAGTCCATAGGTAGTTAACTTTAACCCATGGATAGCTATATATTGAGTAGAAGGTTATGTAATGCTTTGTCAAGGATTGTTATTGTATTTGAAACATTGTTTTAGGAGGTCACCCCTTCAAGAGGCAAGTGAACATAGCTCTCTATTTTTTTAATTAACAAGAGATATTTCTCAAGATATATCTATTTTTTACACTACATTTTATGTGAATGCTCTGAAATTTTCAGGTTAAACACATTGCCTAAGTCCTCTGTTCAAATCTATTTGATATCTAATTAATCGAAAGCATATACTTATAGTGTTGTTGTTGTTTAACTAAACTATGCTCACATTGAAGGTTGATATTTAGAACCTACGATGATGCCACAACATTGATAGTTAAAGGGGTTGGAAGGAATTGTCGAAGTCCAAACAAAGATAAATTAACCTAGTTTGGAAATTGATTCAAAATCCAGATTCAATAGTAAGCCTCCAGTTCATAACATTTTTCTCATATGAAATTTTGCAGGACATTAACAAAACTTTCAATTATTTCAAGAGGACTTCCTTACAAGTTCAATTTTCAATTTTCTCCTCATAAGATTTCATTATTTCTCCTGCATTGACTGTGTGAATGTTAAACAACATAGCATCATGATTGCAGTGACATAAAATTTTACAAGAATTGATTCCCCTTAGGTTAAATACAACACCTCTAAATTCCAGAGTGCTATGTTGTCTTAGCAAAAAGAATAATTCTTAGACAGGGTGCAAAGCAATGGAATAAGCAAATGCTCGCTGCTTGGTTTTAGCAGCAATACCAGAAACCGCCATGAGAGTATTGTTGATATCTAAAATTCTAGAGCGGTTCGCATCTCTATCATCACAATATTGGAGATTCATTTGACAGACACCACGAAAAATGTCGTTCTTGGCAATCATGATAGGTGCCTCAGTCTTGATATTATAAAAACCAAATTTCATATGTCCAACTTTGAACTGTGGTTACAGAGGATGCTTTCCTTCTCCTCCTTATCCAGTCCATGGAGTGAAATCGTGGATCCAAGAGCATACATTGCATCATCCATCTGTTCAGCCAGACTATCTAGCATAAAACATATTTTCTCTGTTTATGGGCATGCTCAGTCTCCAACTATGAATACATGAACCCTTTTCTTGATCTCAATCCAGCTGCATCCTGGATTATTTTTCAACCTGTTGTCTTTTAACATTGCTCTTACCTTGCTTACATTCTCCCACCTTCCAGCTACATCATATATGTTTGCAAGAAACACATAAATTCCAGCATTTTCAGGCTCTAACTTGAGAAGGTTTTTTGACACACGCTCTGCCAACTGTACATTGTAGTGAGCACTGCAAGCAGAAAGTAAAGTCCCTCATACCTCACTATCAGGTTCTATTGGCATATTTTTTATAATGTGCTCCACCTCATCCAATCGGCCAGCATGACCAAGAATATCAACCATGCAAGCATAGTGCTCCAGCCTAGGTGTGAGAGAAAAATCTCCACTCATGCAATTGAAGTATCACCAACCCTCATCCACAAGACCTGCATGAGTGCATGCAGATAAAACCCCAATGAAAGTGATGTGATCTGGCTTCAAGCCTACTTGTTGCATTTGAACAAAAATTCCAAGGGCATCCTTATATAGGCCATGCATTCCATACCCTACAATCATTGTACTCCAATAGATGACATCTCGTCTAGTCATTTTCTCAAACAAATGCTTTGCAGCATCTATGTTCCCACATTTGGCATACATGTCTACGAGGGTAGTCATCACAAAAACATATGCCTCAAGCCCATTTCTAATTATCAAATTATGGATCCGGTTACCTTGTTGCAGAGCTGGTAGATCAACACAAGCTGGGAGCACACTCAGCATCATGACTGAATTAGGTTTCGTATCTACTAATTGCATTTGATGAAAAAGTACCAAAGCTTCTTTGGCATGCCCATTCTGCACATTCCCAAAAATTATTACATTCCATGTGACTAAATCTCTTTGAGATAATAAATCGAATAACTGTTGTGCTATATTTACATATCCACATTTTGCATACATGGCTACAACAGAATTACTTATAGAAACACTTGACTCCAGTCCACTTCTAATTATGTAATCATGGATCCACTTCCCTTGGTGCAAAGCAAGTAAATGACTGCATGCCGATAGTACATTCACCAAGGTAGCAGAGTGAGGTCGCACATCTTCCATTTGCATTTTATGGAAAAGCTCGAATTCCTGATCGGCACATCCATTGAAAGGGAAAATGAAGTTTGAGCTTGATGCCAGAATAGTTGAATTGGATCAGCTGTTACTTGAGGAAAAAACAAAGCATAATACAATGGGTAATTCTCTGCAAGAAATTTCAAAGTTAATGGAAATACATGAAGCAAAAAATCAAGCTGAGGCTGAGATAAAAGTTCTTCAGGTGAAGCTTGAATCATTAGAAAGTGAAAATACTGCCCTGAAATACAAGCTTCAATCACTCAGTAAGGAAATGGACTCAATAATTGATGAAAGGGACCTATGTAAGAAATCTGCAGAGGCAGCGAACAAGCATCATTCAGAAACTGTTAAAAAAACTGCTAAGTTGGAGGCTGAGTGCCAGAGACTAAGGGGTCTAGTGCGCAAAAGGTTACCAGGGCCTGCTTCGCTTGCTCAAATGAAACTTGAAGTAGAGACAGCTGGAAAGGAAGCTGGGGAAGTGAAATTTAGGAAGTCTCTTGGTAGGGGGGCCACTTCACCTATTTCTTCTACAGAGTTTTCAAATGATACTCACCGGGAACATGCTCAGAAAGAGATTGAATATCTTACAGAATGCCTGTTAGCAATGGAGGAAAAATCCAAGATGTTAAAAGACACTTTATTAAAGCGAGACAGTGAGCTTAAGGCTTCTAGAGTTATGTGTGCTAGAACAGCTCAGCTGCCAAACTTTCCATCTATTCAATATTTACCACCTGCTGGTAGAGACAGGTAGAGACAGGTATTCAATATTTAATATTTACCACCTATAAGTGCCGAAAAAATCATTGTTCACTTTGAGCAATTTCTTTTCTTATTTTTTACTCTGCATTGAAATTTTTTAGTATGCATTTTACCCTTTTGTTTCACTATTTGTTGAGTTATGAGAAGTGGATACCAGTAGCTATTGTCATCAGGTAATGCTTGAGACTTTGAGATTTGCTTTCAAACAAGGCTTCCTAGATGTTATGGATGCAATGTGCCAAGTAAGTGCTCAGGGAATGAATAATGATCAGCTTGCCATTGCGAACAAAATTGATGAGGGAATTGCATAAACTTATAGCCATTCAAACTTGGCTATAGAACTTCTCTGAGAGTGAAAAAAAATCTTGGGATTAAGGCCAAATGCTAACCTATCTAGGCATAAAATTGTGTAATTGTACCCAAGAGTTTTTGTGTCTTGCAAATTTTTTACTTTTTAGTTGTATATTTGAATTTTGAACCAGAAAAATCTAGGATTCTTGACTGGTTGGTTAATATGCAGTCATAAACTGAGCGCAAGGAGGATTGAACCAGGATTGGGATAGATAAGCACATAGTATAAGAGAGTGACAACTACATGCAGGTCATAGTGACTAATGCCAGTATAGGATGACATTATACAAGTATATATATTATAATCTATTATTAACATAGGTTGTCATCAAACAAGTAGATTGAAAACTCGTTGAGCTGGAGTGTTTTATGCTGATTGGATTGACTATATATTGAATTGTGGAGATGCAGATTGACATTGTATTGTATTGTCTCGATGTAAGCATAAAGTTTGACTTAGAAGCTCAGGTCAATGGCTTAACATAGCTTATAAAGTTTTGATCAAGAGCTGGGAGAGTGGATTTAGGGGTGATATGCTTTTGTTGGTATCATTAATAGTAATTAACTGTTGTAAATAATGGATTAAGTAAACATATATAAGACGAATGGGTCTGTACCATGAAGAGTTGAATTCGTTTGTGTGATAAAGAGATGATGTGAGAACAAAATGGAGATGGTATGAAGATGTCAGGTTATGAAAAATAGACTACAAGAAATAATGGTTAGATCTGTCAAAAGATTCTAAGTATTATGATTTATCTAATATGTGATTACTAGTACAGCAAGCACAAAGAATGTAAAACATGTACTGGTAATCACATATGATAGTTTTCTTCCTCTATAAATGTTTTTTATTCATTTCAATTTAGTAGTATACTGTATTTATAATATACACTACATAAAATTAATTTTAGTTATTGGATCTATTGCTGATGTAAACTCCTTAAACCTTTCAAACAACAAACTATCTGGTTCAATTCCAAGCAGTTTTGGTGCACTGGAGCTTAGTTTTCTTGATATTTTAAATAACGAGTTAAGTGGGCCTATGAATTGAAATGAATAAAAAACATTTATAGAGGAAGAAAGCTATCATCATGATTACCAGTACATGTTTTACATTCTTTGTGCTTGTTGTACTAGTAATCACATATTAGATAAATCATAATACTTAGAATCTTCTGACAGATCTAAGCTCCAGTGAGAATCTTCATCGAATGGGTCTGTACCATGAAGAGTTGAATTCATTTGTGTGATAAAGAGATGATGTGAGAACAAAATGGAGATGGTATGAAGATGTCAGGTTATGAAAAATAGACTACAGGAAATAATGGTTAGATCTGTCAGAAGATTCTAAGTATTATGATTTATCTAATATGTGATTACTAGTACAACAAGCACAAAGAATGTAAAACATGTACTGGTAATCTATGGCATAACATGAGTTTGCATAGGATATTGGGGACAAGACTCTAGAGGAGGGCATTCATTGGGGTGAAGCCAAAGATAAGGTAGTTGAGAATCTCTGGTTTTCCAGTATACATTCATGTGCCTGCGAAGAAGAGGACAAGGCTAGACCCTTCAAGCGAGAAGGGGATATTTGTTGGATATAGAGAGATCTAAAAAGCTTACAAGATTTTTATACTAGTGCAGAGGAAGGCAATTGTGAGCATAGATGTTAAGTTCAAGGAGATCTTGTCATCTAGGAAGGTTTATGAGTTGCTCCTTCAAGTTTTGTCACAAGACAGAGGTGGTTTGAGCAAACATTGAGGGATGCTGAGAAGCATGTTTAGGTCATAGGAGCACATTTAGGGAGAGCGGACATCTAAAGAATTTTATGAGGTATGTTTCATTGATGACTAACATCATTGATGAGGAAATAGACTAGGAAGTTTGGAGGATTGCAATGCTGAGGGAAGATGCATGGGACATTGTGTTGGGATTGAAGGGAAAGCCGATTCTAGGTGGTTCTTCGAGAAGTACCTTCCTTGCTAAGAGGGAGTATTGATGTTTGTAGCATTGGATAGGTACTTTTGCATAGGTCTATGTGCCTACTTGTGTGGAGGTTGTCCAAGGCCTTTAATCATAGAAAAATTACTTTAATTAAAACAATTATTAAACTAATTGTCTTTTATAAGAAAAAGTGAGTTAATCTAATGAATTTCAACCACTAATATCAAGTGAAGTTGAGATCTAACCTCAACTGTCAATCACTTTGGAGATTAGGGTTGTGGATTTAGTCAATAACTCAAGCTTATAAAAGCAAGGTTAGATGAAGGGGAGACATAAGAGGGATGCTGAAAGAAGTTCAGGTCCTAGGAGCACATTTAGGGAGAGCGGGCATCTAAAGAAGTTTATGAGGTATGTTTCATTGATGACTAACATCATTGATGAGGCAATAGACTAGGAAGTTTGGAGGATTGCCATGGTGAGGGAAGATGCGCGGGACATTGTGTTGGGATTAAAGGGAAAGTCGATTGTAGGTGGCTCTTCGAGAAGTACCTTCCTCGCTAAGAGGGAGTATTGATGTTTGTAGCATTGGATAGGTACTTCTGCATAGGTCTATGTGCCTAGGTGTGTGGAGGTCGTCCAAGGCCTTTAATCGTAGAAAAATTGCTTTAATTAAAACAATTATTAAACTAATTGACTTTTATAAGAAAAAGTGAGTTGATCTAATGAATTTAAACCACTGATCTCAAGTGATATTGAGATCTATCATCAACCGTCAATAACTTTGGAGATTAGGGTTGTGGATTTGGTCAATAACTCAAGCTTATAGAAGCAAGGTTAGATGGAGAGACATAAGAGAGTGAACACAAGAGACATTGTGTGTTTGAGAAACGAAGGATAGTGACTCAATTAGATCTCAGTGAGGGTGAAGGACTTTCATCTAGAGGTCAAGTCCAAGGGAGGAGAGTGCAAGTTGATCACAGCAAAGGGGAGAAAACCTAACAGCCAGAAATCGAAGGACAGATTTCTGGGTTATGTTGCAGGAAACATGCCCTTCATAGGGGATATAAATACTATCATAGGATCTGAGTGTATCCCTTGGAAAATTCAAATCACTGTATTTAATAAAATTTAAAATTTTTTATTTTTGGTTCTTGCAACTCTACCTTTGTTTTTTTACATGTTTTGTAGCAAAATTGATCCAGAGGAACTTGTGAAGAAGATACACACCCACTCTGTAGTAGTGACACTTGTATTGAAACTACTAATAGAAGAGGTGGGACCACTATGGAAAATATGGAGACTAGGGCATTTGGCTAAGTGTGGAATTGTCTCCAAATTTGTAAGTCAGTCACCCATGTTGATTTTTTATAATTATTGCAGATGTGTATTTCTCCTTGGATGAGAGGCAGAGGCAGAGTAGAGACATGATTCTCTATTTGTGGATAGAGGTGGATGTACTGTACTTAGATCTAACATGGCAAAAAAATATCAGACACCTAGAATTTGTAGACTAGACTTAGGAGGATTTTAAGATGGTTAGATGCCTGAAAGTGTTGAGGCGGAGGATACATATTGTTGCAGACATATGGGGATACCATTCTCTGCAGACAATGAATTTTGGAGATCCCTGACTTTTGTTACTTGTTAGGGCACAAATCAAAGCCTGTGAAGTGAAGGAAAATTTGACATACATATTTATAACTCCTAGTGAATATTTATGGAAATCAAAAACCTTCCATTAAGAGTGATAGTCAAAACCTGAAAGAAAATGCTTTGTCAAAAAAATATGTTTGGAGTCTGATTTTGTGATTGCTATTTGGATGCCAAAGATTTGTAGGCAGTGGATATGTTGATGTGTAAGAGCAAGCACATAATTTTTCTTGAAAAGTAACAAGTGTCTCCCTTAGGGAAGTGAAGAAAAAATGCATGATACCTGATGATGTTAAATGTTGAAGAGGGCGTTGTTGGTGATGACAAGGTGGCGACTACCTATTTAATTGCAATCACTGTGATTACCAGTACAGAAAGCACAAAGAATGTAAAACATACATCGCTAATAACCTTTATCAGTTTCTGTCCAAAGGTCTCTGCGGAATTTGTCGACTTCATGCCTTCGTCTTCTGTCTCTGCAACTTCTGTACATGCAAGCAGACAGACCATAAGGAAAACCATGCACAAATAGAGGAAAAAATCAAACCCCTTACAGCAAAGCAAAATCAATGCAGACTACCCACCTCGAGAATGCCCTTACAGCGGAAGGGATCTTCACAGCCAGTCATGTTTCAAATTTAAGATCACGCACCGGTACATAGAATAACTTTGGCATAAACAACGTGAGGATGAAGAGGCGTGCGACGGTCCTTTGGATCCAGGAAAAGGATGCCCAACAAAGAAAATCCTTAATTGGTCACTGCGCAGATCTATGACTGATACGGACCAGAGAGAGACGGACCAGAGAGAGTCGGCCTCGCTCAGCCAGCAAGAACTTGAAACTCTGTGTGCACAAAGCCCAGCCACCTCTCCGAACCATTGAAAACTGAAAAAATGGGGCGAATGGCAAAGAAATCTGGAAAATCGGGGGCGAATGCCAAGGAAACCTGGAAAATCGGGGGCGAATTTCATGTTTCCAGTTGTGTGCGCCCTTTTTTTGTGGGCTAATGTTAAATAATTAATTATTTTTAAAATATTTTTTGGGCTAACTTTATTAAACTATAAAAAATGGGTTTTATATAAAAAATTCGCCTTTGGGCTAAAATTCGCCCCTAAAATTATCCCCGAGTAAGACACCAAAGTTTTATAGAATATTCAAACACTACTAAAATTAGCCTTGAAGAATGCTAAGAGGATGCATTTGAGTGTTACATACTTGCTAGATGATGAGGACAACCAATTCTGAAGTTTTTAGAGCAATGGAACGTTTTTTGGAGCTTACTGAGCAATTTTTTCCAGGAGCACATCGTACAACACAAATGGGTGACGTAATACACAATGGCGCAACGTAATACACAAGGGTGCCCTCCTTCAACAAGGTGTGCAATGCCATCTTAAAACCAATTTTTGAGTTCCTTCCCGGAGTCCAAATTGAGCTTATGATAGCTTGTTGGAAATATATATATCTTGGATACACAATGGACCTATCAAGAACTGAAAATGATCTAGTATATCCCCTCAAAAATAAATTCTCCCAAGACTGGTCAAAAAGTGAAAAATGAGGGTGCAAAAATGAAGAGTGGTATTGTAGGCAACTTTTGGAGTCCTTCCTCAACTCCACATTGAGCTCATGATAGCTCATTGGAAATCTCTTTATGTATCCTTAGCATTGGACTCATCAAGAACGTCATTTGGACACTCCATCTAGGTGAAATATTGATTTTCCCAAGGTCGCTCCAGAAGTGCAGAAAACCTCTTGTAGCAACTGTATTTTTAAAATTTCTCCAAAACCATGACACATGTGTAAAAACTGAAGGAGGTGTTTCTTCCTTGGCCTATGAGGGACAAAAACCACTCTCACTTTTGTCAAAATCATCTTTGTTTGGTCATAAACATAGTTTTAATAAAAACTGGACCTATGTTCGGCAAATGATTTGTCCCTTGGAATGACTTCTTGAAAAATGATGGAGACACGATTTTTATTAGTTGGAATGGCCTCATACTTGCTAAAATGACCTCCCTTATGCCTCCTCTACTCAGATGTCTCTGATTCCATAGTAAAACCTAGCTGAGTGGGAGAGGAAATTAGGGTTTGGTGTAGGAAAAAACAGGGGATTTAGGACTACCTTGTAGAGGGAGGGGAATGAAGGGGTTAGGGGTTGTCTAAATTTTTGGGGATATTTTTGGGGATAGGGATAGATGTTAGAGAGTATGGGAAAGTGGAATTTCAAGCGGGCTAAGGGAGTGCAAACTAGACCTTTTGATATACAAATGAGCTTGAATGGGATGTCTTGGTGGTCTTATACTTCATGAAATTGATGATTTGGGCCTTGTGACCCACTTTCTTCCTTTGTTATTCACTTAACCTTTTGAAATTTTAACTTCTACTTGAATATTTTCTTTGACAATTTGATCTTCTTATGACCTTTGAGAACTCTTTGAATTTGACTTTTTGGTGGTTTGGCATCTTTGGAACACTGAGTTATCAGCTTGGGATGGTGAAATTATTACATTTTGAAAAACATAAAATTACATAATGAAAATATAAAAAACTACATTTGAACTCAAAATTACATGATGAAATAAGAATTTCTCTTTACAAATCATCTTCACATGGCAAAGAGAAGTTTATTGGATCACCCTTTCACTTGCTGGCCTTATGCAATGGAATGGAGTTTTATTGGACCATGACAACCCTAATGACCTAGTGAAACCTTGAAAAACCCTAAAAGACCTAATGAGACCTTGAAAGACTAAACATCAAGATGACATGATTGATATGATGACATGATGAGTCTGACTTTACGAATTATGTAGAGTCAAAGGTATGAAGATATGCCAGCAAGTAATCAAATATAAGGAAGAGTGATGTTTTTGGACTAGGGCTACCATCAGTGACTAAATTTTTGCATGACCTAGTGGAATGATAAAAAATTCCTGTGTGGGACTCCTAAAATTATATGAAAAGAGGATTTTGATTACTGATGGAAGGATGAAAATATTGACACTACCATTGGCCTCATTGGGGATGATAGCTCTGAAAGATGTGTCAAGAACCACAGAACTCTGGATTTTGTAGATCAGTTCCTTATCCATTGGGCCAATACGGTCAAAAACTCAAACTAATAAACATGACTGAAAACTGATAACTCATATGAAATAGACTAACTCAAGAAAAATGTAAATGACTGAAAATTTACTGAAAAATATGCTCAGAATTGAGCTTATTCAACAAAACCTACTCTAACTAATCCATTCATCACCTGATCAAGTGAAATGGAAGAGCCAATGAAACCATGTAAACATGTTGGCTACTAGTTGAATTCTTTGCAAGTGCTTGCTTATGAATAAGAAGAGATAACTACTGAAAGGAAACTCCCATGAAAACTTGTAATCAGATTGAATCTTAACGAAATTGCAAAGCATGATCCCACCCGCCAACCTCAAGAATTTTGCAAAAGGATCTTCATAGGAATACATATTGATTTCTAGCCCATCTAATTCATTACTGCTATGCTCTCGTTATTCTTCGTACCTTGATTTTAAAATTTTCCCAACATTTGTGCATTATTCCTTTGATGACTGCAGCAAGTTGATAAAAGGATCTTGAAACTCGTGAATGAATCATTTTTCTTGATGATAAGAAACAAAATAAGAATCTTCTTCATTACTATCTTGATATGACTGTAAATATTTGTATGAGCTTTGTAATGATACTCCTGTTGAAAAAGACAATGAAACTGGTTGTCAGATCAAGTTTATATCAACACTCTTTTCAGGATCACAGTTAGCTAATGGAGAAGGACTTTTACTGTAGATATCATCCAACACATCAGCTACAGGGTCATGAAAAACTTGAAAATACTACTAGAACCTATTTTCCATTGGTTCTAATGAGACTGCATGACTTTCTACAGGTTGCTCATCCTTTGATTTAGAGATATTATTAAAATTTTCCTTTAAAAAATGAAATTCTTCAAAACATAATGGTACATAATCTTCTTTCATCATTTGATCATATGTTTTAGCTTCTAAGTCTTCATCTGGAATTTTAAATTCAATGGAGCTTGGTGGCTGCAAATCTAGAGCTAAGGAGGATTCTACGTCGCAAATAATTTCCTCAACCATTTCAGGAGAAGGTTTATAATTTATAGTATTGACCACTTGCTTATCTTTTGCTTATAGTTTTCTCTTATTTTTTCAAATGAGGAGAAACACATGGGTATGGAGCTTTTATCAATAATTTCATTATCCTTTTCATTTTCAAGACCAAAACTTAATGACTGTTGATTTCTGATGTTGCCTTTGATGAACTGAAACGAAGTAAAACAAAGAGGAAAAAATACTTCACTTACTTCCAAATTTTCTAGATTTTATTCATCAATGCCATAGCTGATATGCATCGGCTGATCACTGTATTTGAGCTACTAAAACTAAACTTCCTCCTCCCACAAACCAGTTGTTGATTAGTATGCAAGATTAGCTTCTGTTTGGAGAACATAATCTTCGTCATACTGACCAAACTTAGGCAAATCATCAATATAAGTAATGTCACTAATTATACACATTATATCAGTATATGTTTCTCCTTGGATCGATCTACAAATCCATTTTTTGATCTATGGTAGCTGGGATTAACAAGAAAGTGTTTAAGGCCAACAACCTCTTCTTCTTCTGCAATAAGTGAAACATGGTGATCTTGAATGGAAAATCCATATCTCATGGTGATATTTTGCATCATTTCCTCTACTATACTTACCAAAATGTGAAGCTTTACCTCTGAAGATGCCAGGTGCTCTGCAATGTTCTCCCTCTCTTCTTCCTTTAGCTTTTCCCTTCTGATCAACAGATTAGCCTCTACATCTAGTGCATTGTTCTACATCTCTTCAAGTGTTGAGAGGTTCCTTTATCTCAGCTAAAACTCCATTTTGGATCAAAGGCATCCGGGTAATGTAAGAGAGTTGAGCCAGGAGGAAGTCTTATATTAGCAGGTATCGAATAATAAACTTTATTAAATCTGGTAGAAAATTGTTGTACTGTCTCCCCTAGATGTCTTTTCAGCTGGTTATAATTTTATAAAATCGAGAAAGGGTTTTCTTTGACCACCCACTTGTCGAGGAAAACTTTGACAAACTGTGGGAAATCTGAGATGCTCACAGCAGGAAGGTTTTTGAACCAACTCTTCACTTTGCCTTGCAAATAAAGAGAAAATAGCCTGATACTGAAATCCTCTTCGTCAACTTCAAAAAGGTCGAGGAAAGTCTCAAAATTCGGCATATGTATCTTAGCAGTGATGTTGTTGCATTCACCATCAAAACTCAACAGAATTAGGTAATGACTTTCAGGGAAACCATGGAGTATAGGAGGTAAGATAAGAGGCTTATATTTATCTAGGACTGTAGAAGGTGTGAGACTATGTACAACAGTTGTAGGATAAATTTTGGTCTCTTTAGGCTCATCAATTTGAAGATGGTCATCATATGATTCGGAAAAAGGGTCTAGACCAAGAACAAAGGCGGATAGGGAAATTTGTATTTACAACCTTCAAAGGAGCAGAATCCAACGGAGTTCTGGATCTTTTCTCAAACATAAGATACCTTGGAAAACTTTCTGGACATTCTTAGGAAAAGAGAAGAAATATTTTATGATAAAGAACATGATGTCTTGAATGAAAGTGCAAGTTGAATACCTGATCTTCCCATGTTGCCCTTTCATATTTCTTTGCAAGGTTCATCCTCCACTGGGAGTCTTTGCATTTGATTTCAAAACTGATTTGGAGTCGTCAGGTGAATGATGCACGGCCTTCTTTTGCTTGATCATTATTCACCATCAAAAATCAAATCTGATCTTTATCATTCTTTCCCAGGGAAGATTTGTCTTTCATTCCCAGGAAACGGCGTCAGTATGTTATCACCCCGCCAGATCTCTACAGCTGAAGAAGAAATCCCAACAGAGGTAATCACAGACCAATATTTTGGATTGGTATCTAGCCCTACCAAACCGGAGAGGGCTCTCTCCACAATGTCACAGCCAAGAGGGCGGGAAGAAAAGGATTTAGGCTAGCTATGAAATGCATAAGGGTTTGTTTCGTTTTTATTGGGTTGTTGGATGAGGATATTAGGTCAAAGAAGCAAGGTCAAGGCAAATAGGATTAGGGTTGCAGAGATTCAAGGGGGCGAGGTCGGTAGAAATGATAGCACATTAGGGTTCTTGGGATGGAATGATTCAGACAGGTGAGGAGCTAGGAAGAACATGAAAGATGAATTCTTACTAAACCGAAAGAAAGATGAACAGACTATGAAAACTTTTCCAAAACAGAGCATGTGAGATGAATTCTATTTCTCTAACTTGAAAGTGATCATACAATAGAGATGAAATGGAAAAGGGACCAACAATACAATCTTACAAATGAAACAAGAGAAGAAACAATGTTAAACATCCATACCACATGTATCCCAAAGAAATAGTTACAACTCTTCATTAATTTCTGGCCAAATTGATTACACTATAGTCCTTGATCAATACAACAACATCCAACTGATTTCAACCTATGAAATGATTGAAAAATTACATGATATAGGCCTCAAACAAACTCCACCCAGCCTCAGGGGTCAAATCCATAAAAGGAGGAGCAGTTCCACCAAAAACTAAGCTAAATACCTAGAGTGTAGGGTGGTCAAACTGACTCATCCCTCACTTTTTGCAAACTGATTCATTACACCTCATCATTAGTTTTCATCTAATGTATTTACCCTAAGTAACAGTAAAAACATGATATTTACATTTACCTACACCAATTACATAATTAAAATCATCTTTCCCAAAGTGAAAATAAAAATTGCAGTGCAAACTAAGAAAAATTAGACATTTGTCAAGGGCGCCATTTTTGTGCCAGGGGCACCCTCATAGTGCCAGGGGCACCCTCCATGTTGCAGGCCACTTTTGGAGGCCTTGCCAGTGTCCAAATTGAGCTCAGGATAGCTCATTAGAAATCTTATCCTGTTTAATTTCCAGATCTATCTTTAGTTTGTAGAATGGAGTGGATTTTCCCTATCAAAAAGTGAGTCTCCCACAGCTGATAAGGGGCACAGCGAACAGGAAAAAAAGGAGGCAGAACATTGATTTTTTGTGTGTTTTTTTCACCTTTTCAACTGCTAGTTGTCTAAAACAAGGATAGAAAAATTTCTGACATGGAGGTATTCATAATTTTACATCTTCTGGTGGTCTTCATTTGGCCAAAAAGTGCCTCAAACAAGGGCACAATGCCTAGGGCGATGCGCCCTTGACAGTCCAAATATCACAATATTGTCTAGGATTGCTGAAAAACACAAAAACTGCAAATTTTGACCCAAAATATTTTCAAAAATTGCTAATTGGTTGTTGATGATGTGGTTAGGCATGGATTGAGGCTTCAGATAGTATGTCAAGCCCCCTTTTCTCTTCTTGCATGATCAAGGCTTCAATTTTTGCATTGGCTCTTTTAAGCTTGGCCCTTGCAATTTTATTTCTCTTGCACTAGTGTTTTTCCATCCTCCTTTGTATTTCATTCTATGTTATTTGTATTCCTCCTCCAATATATCTTCCTCCTCTTGCCTATCCTCCTCCTCTTCAATGTAGTCTATGTATTCTTCCATTATGTCTAGGTCTGAAAACTCCAGGGATATGAATTGGGAATGAAATGTAGGTTTAGGGAGTGGGGAATGGGATGGAAAAAATTAGGGAGATGGGGGAAGGGATTATCAAATTGAGGGAGGTGACAAGGCGTGGAAATATTATGGGATTTGGGAATAGGAAATTATTACATGTATGGGGATTTGGGAGCCTAGGAATTTGATTTACCTAGGTCTTAGGATTTAGGGGATAAAGGGCTTTAGGGAAAGGGAATGACAGTGTGAGGGTTGGGATAGGGTTTTTAGATATGTAGGAAGGGTGGTGGAAGTCTTAGGAAGTGTTTTTGAAAATTAGGAATGAAACTAGGGTTTTTAGCAAGGAAGACACCAAATTTTTAAAGAAGATTCAAACACTACTAAAATTGGCCTTGAAGAATGCTAAGAGGATGTATTTGAGTGTTACTTACTTGCTAGAGGATGAAGACAACCAATTCTGAAGTTTTTAGAGTAGTGGAACATTATTTGGAGCTTGTTGAGCAATTTTTTCCCGGAGCACAACGTACAACACAGGCGCGTAGCGTAGTACACAAGGGTGTAGTGTAATACAGAAGGGCGCAGTGTAATACACAGGGGTGCCCTCCTTCTGTTAGGTACACAGTGCCATATTCAAAGAAACTTTTGAGTGCCTTCCTAGAGTCCAAATGATCTCATGATATCTCATTGGAACTATATCTCTCTTGGCTACACAATGGACCTATCAAGCACTGAAAATGATCAAGTAGAGCCCCTCAAAAATTAATTCTCCCAAGATTGGTCAAACAGTGCAGAATGAGGGTGCAAAAATGAAGTGTGCTCTTGCAGGAAACTTTTGGAGGCCTTACTCAACTCAAAATTGAGCTCATGATAGATAATTGGAAAGAGAGTATTGTCTAGATATCATTTGACTCATCTAGAAAGTCATTTGGACACTCCATCTAGGATAAAAAAATATTTTCCCAAGGTCGCTCCAGAAGTGCAGAAAACCTCTTGTAGCAACTATATTTTTAACATTTCTCCAAAACCATGAAACATGTGTAAAAAATGTATTTTTTTCTTCCTTGGCCTATGATGGACAAAAAATTCTCTCACTTTTGTCAAATTCATCTTTGTTTGGTCAGAAACACAGTTTGAATAAAAACTAGCCCTATGTGTGGCAAATGATTTGTCGCTTGGAACGACTTCTTGAAAAATGATGGAGACATTATGTTTATGAGTTGGAATGGCCTCATACTTTCTAAAATGATCTCCCTTATGCCTCCTCTGCTCATATTTCTATGATTCCATAGCAAACCCTATCTCAGTGGGAGAGGAAATTAGAGTTTGGTGTAGGCAAAACAGGGTATTTAGGACTACCTTGTAGAGGGAGGGGAATGAAGGGATTAGGGGCTGTCTAAATTCTTGGGGAGATTTTTGGGTATAGGGATAGATGTTAGAGAGTAGGGGAAAGTGGAATTTCAAGGATTGAGTGAGGGGAAGGAGTCCAAAAGGGAAAAACACAGGCCTAGTCTAAAAAGTATCAAATTGACTTCTTCGGGCTAAGGGAGCGCAAACTCAACCTTTAGAGTTGCAAATGAGCTTGAATGGGATGTCTTGGTGGTCTTATAATTCATTAAATTGATGATTTGGGCCTTGGGACCCACTTTCTTCCTTTGTTATTCACTTAACCTTTTGAAACTTTACCTTTTATGTAATATCCCAAAAGGGAGAATGCAGTAATACTGAAACACAATATAAGAACTGCATAAAAGTAAACAATAAATATAAATACACATCAAAATGAAAAAAAGTAGCTGAGCCACTTTATTATATAGGAGATGAAAAATAAAGTACAACAATGCTCAAAATATGAGATACTCAAGCCAAAAGGATGGCCTGCAATGACCTTGCAATGATCCCACAAGAGGGACTACGTAACTATTGAACTGCTGGAAGGTATGTTGAGATTCAACAAGATGATGAGCTTAGTGAAGAAATTCGCCTTCAATAAGTGGGTCCGCAGGCTATTTTGGCGCAAGTATATTTTTAGACTATGTCTATTTTTAGACATGGTGATCATATTTCAGAAGTTGCAGGATGCTATTTGTGGATGGTTGATCAATTTGGAAAAATAGATGAAATTCTATTTTTAGAATATTGGGCGAAGTCTATTTATAGATCGTTGATCTAAAAATAGATGCATGTCAATTATTATTAGCTCTTAATAATAATCAGACTCTAAACAGCAACTTATTCTCTTGAAGCACTTAATTTCAGTATACAGATTTGTCAAATCAGTGGACTGAGGGAATTACGCAATTCCCAAGGGCAACTGGAGGTTCATGCATGGAGGACTCAGTTAGAACTGAAGTGGAACAGCTATGACAGAGTTGGAAGAGAATTTTATGGAGTTGTATTTAGTTTAACTCAGTTTATCTCAGTTGAGCTAGTTGTATCTAGTCTAACTGAATGAAATACTAGTGAGACTGGAGTGAATTAATTAGTTAATTAATTCACAAATAATAACTCATTAATCAACTGAACAATACAGCAGTGAACTACAGTGCATGTCAATTCCAGTGGAAACCCTGTGGAGAGATAGGTGAAAGGGCAAGATGGACTATCTGTTGTGACTATAATGATGCAGTGATTGCATCACACACACATTAGAGTTTCCAATGAGGATTGTGTAGTAAAAAAAAAGAGTAATTCGAATTCATGCAGAGCTATTCTTCAATAGGGATTGCGCAGTGGAGGTAGGCTAGCAGGAGGGCAAAGATCGATGCATGGATTTGCATATTTTTCCTGATTAGTGTATGACGATTGTACTGTACTGAGAGCTTGATGTACTAAGCTTTGTATGAGGATTGTTACATGATATCCATGATACATAATATATGATATTTTTGGTTTTCAAATTCAGGCTTTCCCGTTAAACAACTGTATGATCTCCATGATATAGAAGATTCTTGGTGCAGTAGTTGAGTATAAATTGAAATGGCCTTAAATGGGTTGCGATTGGAGTATTCCCTTGATGGGAGCTCGAATTACATAGCCTGGAAGGATAGGATGGAGGTGGTGCTAGAGGATAATGGACTAAAGGAGTTCATCGATAGCGATGTTCCTAAGCCGGGATCTAGTGATGCTGCATTACTTAACGCATGGCAAAAGAAGACAAAAAAGACGAGAAGAATTCTGTTGGAAGGTGTGAAGGACCATATTGTGTCCAGCCTTCACGAGAAAGCCACTCCATTATTAATGTGGAAGGCTTTGACATATTTTTTCCAAAGTAGAAGTGACCAGAGGAAGTTGGCGAATAAAGACAAGCTCAAAAAAATAAAAATGGAGAAGGGTGATAGTATTCCAAAATACCTTACGAAGTTTGTCCACTACAAGGATGAACTGGGAAGTGTGGGGGTTACTGTTGATGATGAAGAATTGGTGAGCTTGGCTCTCCTTGGGCTTCCGAAGAGTTGGCATAGCTACAAAGACTCTGCCAATGGATGGGAGAAACTTTCGGGATGGGAGTGACTTTGGTCGGATCTTGTGCAGCAGGGGATAAAGCGGGGTACCGGGGATGGATCTTCATCGAAGAATGAAGATGAAGAGAATTTCACTTTGGCTGCCAAAGCAAGGAAAGGGAAAGGGAAGAAATTTCCTTCAAAATTCGAAGCTAAAGGCAAGAAGCAGGATTTGTCCAAAGTGAAGTGTTTTCACTGTCACGAACATGGGCATTTCGCCACTAATTGTCCACAAAAGAAGGAGAACAAGAAGGTTGTTGGAACTGCAGCTGGAGAGGCCTTGGCCTTGCAATTTGAACTTGATTTCTCTTTGATCGCATGCTTGGTTTCAAGCTACATGGGATCGGTGTGGTATCTTGATAGTGGTGCATCTTTCCATATGATGGGAGACAAGGAGTTGTTTAGTGACTTGGAGGAGAAGGACCTCCAGATGCATATAGAGATGAGCGATGATGGTCGGTATAGTGCGATTGGCATTGGGACCATTACCTTTGAGAGGGATTCTGGTAATCCATTCTTGTTGAAGAATGTTATGCATGTTCTAGGTCTGAAGAAGAACTTGGTCTCGGTCACAATGCTGGAAGACAAAGGTTATGATGTTGTTTTCAGTGAGGGAAAATCCTTCCTTCGACATAAAACAACGGGTCAAACCAAGAAGATAGGGGTTCAAATTAAGAATATCTACAAGCTGGAGGTAGATGGTTGTGCTGCAATGGTGGGCAAAGTAGAAGAAGTGGTGAGCCGGGATGAGGGAAAATTATGGCACAGGAAATTGGGCCATCTTCACCATGGCGCTTTGAAGATTTTGCAGCAGATTTCTATTGGAATTCCCAAGGGTACTCTTGCGCAGTCAGATCAGTGCAAGGGATGTACTATGGGTAATTTTGTGAAGACCACCTTTCATGAGAAGGAGAACCGTGCTTTGGTGATCCTGGAGAGAATTCACACAGACGTGTGTGGACCTTTCTCGGTTGATTCAACAGAAAAACACAGGTATTATGTTATATTTGTTGATGATTATTCTCGTAGATTTTGTATATTCTTCATGCATAAGAAGAGTGAAACATTCTCAAAGTTCTGTGAGTTCAAAGCATTGGTGGAGAAGGAGTCGGGGAAGCAAGTGAAAGCTCTACGGAGCGATAATGGTGGTGAATACATCTCGAGCGAATTCAAAGACTTCTGTAGCAAAGAAGGAATTCGAAGAGAACTCATAGCGCCTCATAATCCAAAGAAGAATTGGGTCGCTGAGAGGAAGAACAGAATGATTGTGGGTGTTGCACGAGCGATGCTGCATGACTAGGGCCTACCGATGCACTTGTGGGCAAAATCATGCAACACTATGGTTTATGTTCAAAACCGTTGTCCTCATAGAGTACTTGGCATCAGTACACCTGAAGAAGATTTTACTGGTAAGAAGCCTGATATTTCTCATTTGAAGATTTTTGGCTCATCTGTTTACATTCATGTGACAAAGGACACCAGGAAGAAGCTGGAGCCGACTATAGAAGTTGGGATATTTGTGGGGTACACAAAAACACCCCATAATTATCGTGTGTATTTTCCAGATAGTCGAATGACTGTTGTGCGACGGGATATAAAATTCAACGAGGTGAAATCCATGAAGTTGTCGCTTGAGAGGGAGCTACACTTGCATGCAGAGGAGGAACTTCTTGTTCCCAAAGATGAGCCTCTAGATGTGGATCAGCCACAGGAGGAGATTCATGGAGTGGAGGATTCCACTTATGTAGAACCAAACATCAAACAAGGCAGAAAGCGTACCACAGAAGCTGAGAGACTGAAGCTTGATGCGACATAGAATGTAGGAGTTCCTACATCACAGCGCACATAGAGACAGTCACCTGACCGATTTACTGGATACATGGCTCTTATGAGCATGTGTATCGTGACAGAGCCATCTTCTTTTGAATAAGCAGTGCAGGAGCCCACATGGGTAGATGCCATGGTGGAGGAGTATGACTCCATTGTCAGAAACAGTGCTTGCGAGATTGTTCCAAGGCCAGTGGGAAAATCAGTTGTAGGATCAAGATGGATCTACAAGGTAAATCAAGCTGCTGATGGGAGCGTCGAAAAGTATAAGGCAAGATTTGTTTCTCGGGGCTTCTCACAGATCGAGGGGATTGACTATGAAGAAACCTTTGCACCTGTTGCATGGTATTATTCCATACGGACCATCCTTTCTCTCTCAGTGCAGATGGGTTGGCACATTCATCAGATGGATGTGATGACTATGTTCCTTAATGGGATCATTGAGGAAGGGGTGTAGATTGAGCAGCCTGAAGGATTTGAGATCTTCAGCAGTGAGTTGCATGTGTGTAGGCTCAAAAGAGCGTTGTATGGGCTGAAACAAGCACCACGTGCTTGGTATACTCAAATTGACAGCTATTTCACTGGACTTGGCTTCACCAAGAGTGAGGCGGATGCAAACCTGTACCAGATTGTGGTGGAGGGTAAGATTTTAATTATTATTCTCTATGTTGATGATTTAATACTAACGGTTGATGAGCAATTGATACACTCATGCAAGACAGATCTTGAAAATGATTTTTAGATGAAGGATCTGGGCCTCCTCCATTATTTCCTTGGATTGGAAATATCGCAGCAGGAAGGTGAACTATTTATGTCTCAAGGAAAGTATGCCTGAGAGATACTGGAGAAGTTTCACATGAAAGGCTGCAAGCCTATCGACACTCCTCTTCCAGGAAATTGGAAGAAATAGGATGCTACATCGGCAAAGATAGTGGATGCCATTGTTTATCGACAGTTGGTGGGTTCGCTCATGTATTTAGTCAATACAAGACCAGACATATGCTATGCGGTGAACCAGCTTTCACAAGCGATGATTAAGCCTACCAAGCTCTTTTGGAAGGCAGGAAATCATGTCCTGAGATATCTCAGGGGCACATCTAAGTATGGTTTATGGTACAGACAGATGGATGAGGTGAATTTGCATGGCTTCACAGATGCAGATTGGGTAGGAAGCCCAACAGACAGAAAGAACACATCAGGAGGGATTTTCAGTATCGGATCTACGGTATTTTCTTGGTACAGCAAGAAAAAAAGATCTATGGCACTGATTTTAGTGGAAGTAGAATACATGGCAGCAAGTCAAGCTACATGTGAGGCTATCTGGATGAGGAATATTCTGGTTGGTTTGTTCGGTTCACATTTAGATCCCACAATGATACATTATGATGATCAAAGTTGCATTAAACTCTTGGTTAATCCTGTGTTTCATGATAGATCTAAACATATTGATATTCGGTATCATCATATCAGAGATTGTGTGCAACGAAAGATCATGTTTCTTCAGTACATTCCTATGGAGGATCAGGATGCAGACATTCTGACAAAGGCGCTCACCAGGAGAAAATTCTAATACCATAGAGACAGGATCGGGGTGAAATATAATCCCTATCTTGTTGAGAGGGAGTGTTGATATTCAACAAGATGATGAGCTTAGTGAAAAGAGTCACCTTCACTAAGTGGGCCCGCAGGCTATTTTCGGTGCAAGTCTATTTTTAGACAATGTCTATTTTTAGACATGGTGTTCATAGTTCAGAAGTTGTAGGATGTTATTTGTGGATGGTTGATCAAGTTGGAAAAACAGATGAAATTCTATTTTTAGAATATTGGGCGAAGTCTATTTATAGATCTTCGATCTAAAAATAGATGCATGTCGATTATTATTAGCTCTTAATAATAATCAGACTATAAGCAACAACTTATTCTCTTGGAGCACTTAATTTCAGTATATAGATTTTTCAAATCAGTGGACTGAGGGAATTACACAATTCCCAAGGGAAACTAGAGGTTCATGCATGGAGGAATCAGTTAGAACTGAAGTGGCATAGTTATGACAGAGTTGGAAGAGTAGTTTATGGAGTTGTATTTAGTTTAACTCAGTTAGACTCATTTGAGCTAGTTGTATCTAGTCTAACTGAATGATACGCTAGTGAGAGTGGAGTGAATTAATTATTTAATTAATTCACAAATAATAACTCATTAATCAACTGAAAAATACAGCAGTTAACTACAGTGCATGTCAGTTCCAGTGGAGACCCTATGGAGAGATAGGTGAAAGGGCAAGATGGACTATCTGTTGTGACTATAGTGATGCATTGATTGCATCACACACACATTGGAGTTTCCAATGAGGATTGTGTAGTAAAAAAAAATAGTAATTCGAATTCATTCAGAGCTATTATTCATCAAGGATTGCGCAGTGGAGGTAGGCTAGCAGGAGGGCAAAGATTGGTGCATGGATTTGCAGATTTTTCCTTATTAGTGTATGACGATTGTATTGTGCTGAGAGCTTGATGTACTAAGCTTTGTATGAAGATTGTTACATGATCTCCATGATACTTAATATATGATAGTTGGGGTTTTCAGCTTTAGGCTTTCCCGTTAAACAACTGTGTTATGTGCGATTGTTTTTATTTATGCTTTACATGTGTGTGCAATTAATTTTCCACAATAGATTAGTAGTGGAATGATTCTGTATCTTGCAAGAAGTTAAATATTGTGAGTTCAGGGGAATATAGGACATATGCATGCTTAATGTATATAATTTATACAAGGTAAACTGCGTTGACCCTACTACAACTGTTGGTACTACAACTGCCTAAAATATAGAAATTCATATCTAGGAAAAATGGGAGCTCCGATGATGTTGAAAATGTAGATCAGGGCTCAATGATGGATTCCCAAGATAACCCAGAAAGGGTTTCTTAGGTCTGTCAATCTAAGAAAACCACCCTCTTAGGGCTTCACATATATGTTGTTGGGGATGTAGATCTGAAGATAGATCTGATGATATGATGACTACAATGATGCACGATCAGATCTATGCAAGAAGGGCTAAACCCTTCACTAGATCCTTGGGCTAAAATCTCAAGATCTAGCTCCTCCAATCGCCTCCACTGAAAATAGTTGCTGGATGAACAACAGCTTCAGAAAATTACATTGTCAGAGAGGGAGGCTCAATAGCCTACTGCTAGATATGTCAAATCAGCTCCTGATGAAAACTACAGATCCAATGTGAGGAGATGATCCCTCACAGGATTTCCAGTAGAAATATTGGAAACTTCCTTCCTCCAATAGATCTACAGGACTAGACCGCACAATCCTTGAAGGGACTTCTGCTGCATGGAGGTAAAACCCAATGGCCTGAATGCCAGATATAGATATGTTGCTCCTGAAAGGATGATTGTGAAGAAAAAAGTGGTAGGATGAATCCTCCACCAGTTTCCTAGCTGAATGCTAGAAACAACCTCCTTAAGATGGCACCAATACCTAATTACAACTCTCTTCCAAGAGCTACTCAATGAAAGAGGTGGGATTCTCACTCGGGAACACCCTGTGCTAAAGAGCACTATGAACTCTAGTAAATAGCCCAAGCCTATATAGAAATGTCCTAAGACAAATCTAGATCTAAACAGATCAAGAAATGAATAATCCAAATCATGCCTTCCTTTGTGCCTTCACCTTCATTATATAGATATGAGCCTTCCATAGCCTAGGCCCACTCCAAAAATGTGTTGTACATGTGGACATAAGTCTCCATGGTTGACTACGTTGTTTCTCCATGTCCTCCATCATGTTCATATGGTTTGATCACCCTCTCCATCATGTGTGCATTAAATGCATTCCTCCACTATCTTGTAATAAGTGTTTTATGATCTTCTTTGAATGCACTATGTTCTCAATTGACCTTATCAAATATCCTCATGATTTTACATTTAAGATCCATGATCTTATTTAACTGTTTCATCCTCCATAATCTATCTCATAAATGAGACATGATCTACATTAATGGAGTTGCTCCACTACTCCATGATTTAAGATCTAGATCTAAAATATCCACATACACACATAAAAGTGGATTTTATTCATATTTGAGGATTATGGGTCCATCCACCCTTTTATTTACTTGATTAATTAATTTATTTAAGAACTCTAATATTCCAAATATCATGTGAAAATTTGGGAATATTACAGTCCTCCCCAGAAAAATGTTTCCTGTCCTCAAGCAACTGCAAAAGTAGATGCTAGAGCAATCTATCCCCCTCCAAATGGCATCCACACAAGGAAGGTCTCCCCATTTGCTGCAATGATTTATTTATGCCCAACACCAAATTTGCCTCTCTAGAATATCTAGAGTGATTTCTAACTGTGTAGCTAGATACCCCTCATCAATCATGAAGCTCCAAGTGACAACCACAAGCTGTCCAACATCCTCCACAATACATGAGATACATAAAGATAGATGGTTCCTTCCACAAGAGGAAAGCTCCAACTCACAAGGTATACCTACATCCCATGCTACATGAAGTAAAGAGAGGTTTTTCATGCCTCCATCCTTAGCCATGTTGGCCTTGTTGGACCTAAGCATCATCCCAACATTGTACAAAAGAAGAAGTGGAGATATATGGGTAGACAAAAATGTCAAACCATATTCTCCCAATAGTACCCAACGCAAAAATTCTCCCTACTGCCACACCACACCATCAAGATACAAATTATGGTGTCCATACTCTCCAAGTAAGAGCCATCAGAGGAGTGCCTCTTGTTGCCATCCTCCAAAACTATCATGAAAAGTAGGGGATTATGTAGGACCAAAGACCCCATCAAAAGCCATAGCAACAAGATCTCTTGCTGCCTCTTCACATCATCATGTGAATCATGGAGCAACAATAACATACTGAAGGACGTGTGGAATGTCATTTCAGCCCAATACAAACAAACTCCATTATCACACAACATGAGAGTATTATGCCATATTACAAATAATATCAAACACATAAACATGGGAGATGTCATCTGATGGCCAAAATCTCTCAACCAAAATGAACATGCTTTCTTCTGCTGCATTTTATCATTGATACCCAAGGCATGAATTAGAAAAACATGAGCTATTGGGTGGTAACCATACTCACCCAAGAGCATCCAGTGCAGCCATGCCTCCTTCTTCATTTCATGAGTGTTTTTCAAGGCATGGAAAAAAGAAATAGGAGCTTTTGGGTAGTAACAAAACTTTCCCAAGAGCAACCAACATAACCAAGCTTGCTGGACCATGTCATATAACTGCAAGTGGTCATGCAACCCCTCGCTTATCATCCTCACCCACTCATCCCCTTGTGGATGATGAATGATGTAATGCATAATCATGGTATCCTCACTTTATAGAATAACATCCTCCCCAAATTGATGACGAACCTTGCACTCCATGAAATATTTAAGTGCACCTCCAATGAGATCTCTCAATGAGATTCTCTTTTCACCAAAGGCCCTCCAAAACCAAAGAGGTCTTGGATCTGCTGCAGGTAGAAGTTTCTCTTTGAGCTGTGAGATGCTCATTGAGAAAGTGTCATCTAGAAAGGAGAAAAGATTCCTCATCTCAATATGTATACCATTTATCATCTTTACCTCCATTGCTTCATGAGTGAAGCTACCTTTAGAATGCTCCAAGAATAATGGGGCCCCTTGATTATCACTTCTACTAAGTGACAATATTGTAGATCTACATGGTAATACATGTGCTGTCTCAAAGCAAGGCACAATGCTGATCTCATAACCAGTCATTATACATAGGATCATGCCCATCCCATCTTCTAAAACTCCACACTTCAACTCAAAGGGTTGAATGTAGCTCATCAATGATGAACTAGGATAGCTCTTCTTCTCCTCCTTGATTAGATCAAGGGTCCTCTGCACTGTGATATGTTGTTGCTTCAAATCAGAATTTTGATCTAACCCTTGGTTATGCATGGGCCCTAATGGAATGTTCCCATAAGTTTCAATAAGATCTACTGAAACAATATGTGATGAAAGTTCATGCATACCTTGGATCAACTGATGTGTGGGGACCTCTTTCCAGAACACAAGAGTTCCTCCAACCAGGACAATGGTGTCTCCAACTACTGGTAAGAGAGATGGTTGCTCTTATACCAATGTACCAGTGGTGGAATCTTCCTCCTCTTCCTCATGCATCTCTTGAATCATGCATGGGACTCTATGTGTTAAGAGCTCAAGACTATCTTGCAAAGTTGCAAGTGTCTCTTCTCTAGATGCAAGTACTTCTGCAGTTAGTGGTGAATGTAGTGACTCCTAGAGTGACAAGATTAACATCCTCCTCTATTTCCTTAGGAAATGTCTCTTTGTGACACATCTCTAGTTTTCTCACATCAAACTTCTTCCTCAAACTGTGAAAGAAATATGAATATTTAGACACCTTTTCATGCTCCATGTGACCAAACCACCAATCATTGGCTTCACCATAAAGATGAAGTGTTGCAATCTGGACAACCTCTTTTTCAACCACAGGAATTAATTGATAATTCTAATCTAAGAAAGTAAATGACGGAACAATAAGGAAAACTAGATAACTATGAATTCTTATTACTTCAAACTTAATTCAATTTGAAAATAGGAAGATCTATCTTCATGAAATGTTTTTATAAGAACAAGGCTTACACAGTTATGATTTAACGTTATGCTACTGATCAAAACTAGAATGCAACATTAGTCTATTCAGAAAAAAGAGTTGATAAAAACAGAGTAAATAAATTTAAGCTAAAACAATGCACGAAAAAAATCTCCTCCACTACAGGCGCCCTCTGCAACTGATTCGGATGAAATCCTAGCTGGTTAAAGATGCACTTAAGAAATCATTGGAAACACAATATTTGTATTATGATAGAACAAAGTCTTAATACACAGCGTATCAGCAAAAGCTTAAAAATTAACTTACAACTTAATTGTGTTTTGTTTTGTACAACCAGTATTTAAAGAAAATAAACATAATTGTATATGAGATAATTCTTCTAAAGGTGGATAATTCGACTTATAGAATTGCAATTGGATTATTTAACTCTTGATTTTCTATGATAGAGAAAATCAAGAGTCCTTCTGTTCTTGGCTAACGTTCTTGGACCACGATCTTAGGCCTTCTTTTCTATCGATCTCGACCAAGTGAATAGGACAAAATCCATGTGGAGATGATTCTGGAAATGCCAATGTGGCTTAATTCTCCATTTGACACCTGGAACCTGTCAGAACATGAGAGTAGCTATGGAATCCACGATTAGCTACAGAATAGGCTATTCCTGTAGCCAAATTACAAAAATCTATTCTAATATCAAGAACATGAGAATATAACATGAAATCATTTAAATGCATTCCTTGAGACAACACATGGCATTTATCATTGATTGGGGTATTTGATATTATGATAAAGTAAGGGAAAAAGGTGAGAAAGGATGACAGAGAGAGGATAATTCTGAGGTTCGACATAGCCCCACTGCGAAGTCATTGCATGTCCTCATGCAATTTTCCAAAAATGTGAATTCTCCTCTCCTACTGCATCTGTTCGAACACTTCTACTAACACATCCAATTTCCTTCTTTTGTTTTTATTTGAAGCTATTTTTGTTCTGGTTTTTCTCATAAGAATCTTGTATTTGAGATTAATGACTACCTTGTTTATTGAATTGTTCTTTCTTTTCAACTTCATGTTCTTGTTGTACCAAAGTCCTAAATGTAGAATGGTATTGTCATGAATTACCTTTTCCAACTTGTTTTGCTGCTTCAAGGTCTCATTCTCCTACTTCATATGTCTATTCAATATCTCTAGTTCATTAATTTCTTGTTTGAGAGTTTCAACTAGAGGTTCTTATGGACTGGTAGGATTCACTATTGCACTTATCTTCTCCAATGATTCTATGTAATCATATATTTCTTGTTGTGCTGGGTCTATGCCTGAAGATTTTCTGTTAGGGCTACCTTCAAAATTATGAATAGGAGAATTTTGAGGACTGTGTGGAGGAGAAATATTGATAAGAGATAGTATTGGGGTTTCTTCATCTAAACTTATAAGCTCTGTCTCTTTTGATAGTGTTTTATTCAACGAACCTCAGAGTCTGGAGCTCCTTCTCAGTTGTGGAGGATTTACATTTTCCTCATCTGTATCCTTACTCCTCTTTATTATCTTACCTCTTGTCTTGATTTTATTTTTCTTTCTGATCTCTGTCAACTCTTCAGAGATGATTTATTCATAATTCTTCTGCAATGAAGATGTAGGTCTATCTTCAATGTTTTTATCAGTCTTCTTCCTACTATTTCTGACATTATCTTCTTTGGGTTATTCTGGTGCTTCTTGAAAATGGTTTCTAATAAGAAAACTCTCCTAGGTATATCCTATGCTTTTTAAATGAAACTCGACTAGTATCTTTACCAACCCATGGTGATGCATGGTGTTATCTATAAATTGTATTCTCTTCTGCACGTTTGTGGACATCCTTTTTAAGCTATTTAGCATAAATAAGGGGAGATTTATTTCACCATTCTCTAAGAAATTCATCAGTAAACGAATATGGTATACATACATGCAACCAAACCTTCCTTCACAGGTGATAAATTTCTGTAAAACCAAGAGCATGTTCCTCCATTTACTTTTAAGAGCAGAGCTAGGAATACCTTTTCTAAAAACAGAGACATCCATACCTGGGTTTTTGAGTATAACTTTCCATGATTCATTGTGGAACTCCTTGTTTTTGAACCATCTTTCGCCAAGCCTTAGAATTTTGTCACTTCTTCCATGAATGACTCAGTAACCATGAAATTGATGTCTCTGATTTCCACTATGTGCCATCAAAATACCGAGCAAAAGATTTTGTAATTTCCTTGTCGAAACCATCGAATTTCTCTATAAATTTGAGCCATGTAGCTTTCTACAACATTTCCTTGATTTGAGGGTATCCTTCCATATACTTTGTTCCCACTGGTTCTGATCTAACTATCAATCCCATGCCTGCAAAGTTCTCAACCTTCATAATTACCCTTCTCTGTTTATGAAATGAATTGGACTACGAATCTAATGAAAGGTATTGAGGGTTTGTAGGAATAAATAGGCAGTAAGGGTTTTGAAGAAACCTAGATGGGTATGTCATGTCAATCGGTCATGACCGTTAATCATCAATGAGGGATTCAATTATGAACCGTTATGAGACATAATGTGGAGGATGTGGTTGATCTGTGGTATGATGGAAATCAAAATCAAATCAAATGATGATCTATCAAGGAAGCATATGACCATCCATATTATACATGCTAATGTTTTAACCTTGCTATTAAAATAAATTTTCTCACTTTACCTTTTAGAACTAACCTTTTCATTTGTTTTTTCTTTGGTGTTGATCCTTTTGGTACCCTTTAGCATGTTGGTCTTCAAAACATAATCCTTCAATTTCCTGTAATCATCATTTGTTTGTAGGTTGTGCAATTGTGTCAGAACTGCTAAATGAAATGTAATGTGGTTGCAGAATAGAATTAGCTGCAGAATGGAATCAGCTACAGAATGTGTCAGCTGCAAAATGTGATCAGCTGTGGAATGTAGTCAGCTGCAGAATCTAGTCAGCTACAAAATGTGATTAGCTGCAGAATGCGATCTGTAAAAAAATTAAATATGGTTGTGGAATGAAATGGAAGTGGAATATGACTGTGAAATGGAATGAAAGTGGAATATGACTATGAAATGGAATGAAAGTGGAATATAACTGTGAAATGGAATGAAACTGTAAAATGGAATGAATTTGCAGATTATGAGCTGCAAAGATGGAATATGAATGTAGTTATAATATCCCCTTTTCAGGATTTGCTAGAATAAGGTCCAGAAGGACGCTATATAAGGAAGCCAATGCAAGAATAAGCTAAAAAGGGACTTGGATCCCTTTCTTTACCCTTCATACATTACTCTTCCAGAAGATTAGCTCAAATAAATAACCCTAGGAGGGTTATTCAGATCCTCCAATCCTATGTATCTCAAACAATGCTCGAAATGGAGAGTCACGGCAATTCATGAAATTCAACAAGTTGCAGCAGTGAAATATCAATACATATGGTGCAAGAAGAGTGCATAGCCATTATATTATGTGCAGCTGCAAATATATATACAAGAACTTGAGGAAAGTCCTCTCAAGCTGAGCTAGATCAAACCCAAGACAATTGTACATGCATTAGGGGAATTTTGAGGTCTAAAATGGGCCTCCTAAGGAAATAATAAAATAATAGCTAAACCAAGAAAATAATATTTATGAATTTTCAATTCACTTTTTGCACCATCCATGTAACCATAGTTAAATTCATTTCAAAAGTTGTACCAAAATAAAATTAATAAAAAAATTGTATTGATGTGACTATAAATAAGAATGAATTTTTCAAGAAAAAGTCATTATCATTGAATAACTAATGCATTTGTCCTTTGTACTTAAATAGATTAAAATAAAATATAAATATAAATATAAATTTATAAACTCTTAATTATATTATATGCTATTAATTAAAATTTATATTATTTAAATTGTATAATAACATGTAATTAATATACTATATAAATATTTTTTTAGCCAAGATGAACGGCTCTGCAACCTAGGGTTCCCTGTCGACCTCTGCAACGGCGCAGTCTACTCTCCCTCTGCTACTATTATCTGTTCGCAACCCTACTGGCAACTGCAGCCCGCCGGTATTGTAAATCTCGTCCAAGGCTGACCCTCAGGGGGGGGGCGCCAAGCCTTCCCCTTCAGCTGAAAATGTGCATCAAGCGCAGAATCTGACAAGGACCTTTGCTCCAGAACAAGGCCACGCAGCATCCAAAGATTCACTAATGCAAGAAATGACAAACGCCTCCACTGTTCAGTCTGATAAGGGCAGTGAAGAACAAGAGGTCGAGATTGGACAAAAGGAAACACCCAAGGTAAAATCAACGACATGCAAACCCATAGCAGCGGAACGGCCCAAGATTGAACTTCCTAGCCACAAGATCAATGGACGAATCCAGTACATGAGGGACCATGCTCTCATTGGAAATTTTATTGGGTTCTGGCCAACTTAGAAAGCTCTACAAGGATGGATCTCAGAAAAATGGAAACCCAAAGGGCATTTCACCCTGCAGTTAGGTCCAAAAGGGTTTTTCACCGCGATATTCATTCTCCTCGAAGATAGGAACAGGGTCATAGATGAAGGCCCTTATTTCTTTAACTCGGCAGGTCTGTATTTAAGGGAATGGGTTGAAATATTTAACCCCGACAAGGAGGATTTTAGCTGGGCTCCAGTTTGGATCCAGATGTATTCACTCCCTCTGGAATATTGGGATGAAGATTCACTGAGAGACATAGGCAAGGGCTTGGGAGAATTCATCAAAATAGCTGAGGAAACGAAGCTGCACAGATACACCTCCTATGCCCATATTTGCGTTTTCATGCGCCTGGACAAGCCCCTTCAGGATTTGGTAAGTCTTTACCATGATGACTTTGAATGGATTCAGCCCTTAGATTTTGAACATGTTCCTTTTCGCTGTCACAAATGTCATGCACTTGGTCATATTTTCAGGGACTGCCCTTTGAATGCTCAACCCCAATCCTCTGACCCCTCAGATAAGTCAGCCCAAGATGGCTTCACCAAAGTTGCTAACCGAAAAAGAACGCATAAAAATCTTTCCTCCGGGAAAAAACCCATGTAGAACGGCGCCTCTACCCCTTCCACAAGCAATAGCTTTGAGGTTCTAGCAAAAGCCTCGGCAGACCCTATCTAGAACTCCTCGCCAATCCCACAGAAGAACCCTCCTACCTCCCCCCCTCCTCAATCCGGCACTACTCCCCTTCCCTCTTCCCTGAATGATAACTCTGAAATCCCTATTGCGACTCTAAAGGATCCGGAATGGAAACCAAGTGGCATGGATGTTGATTGCATCCCAAGTCAGCCTTTGCAATCCGTATTCACTTCCGCAGACATCAGTCAATCACAACATATGGAGGAAGAACCCGAAAGTATTGATTTGAGAGGTCTTGACATTTTTGAACTAGAAAAAGCATGCAAAAGGAAAGACTATGAAAAGATTCCAGAGCATCAACTAAACACCCTAGAAGTCATCATCTCCAGGGCTTATCAGCAACAACAACTGGGCATACAACCGGGCAGTCAATGGGATGGAAGTTACTTTCCTAAAGACTCCAAAAAATGAGGAAGGAAGACCGATCTTCAAAGAACTATCACAATAGGGAAAATCCTGGTGGACTCAGGAAGATATGCTAAGTTGACAAAGTACTACAAGCCAACCACCACTAGTGAATCATGAAGCTCACTTCATGGAACTTAAGAGGGCTCAATAGCCCCAGTAAAGTCAGAATGATAAAGAATATGATAAAGCAGGAGCAACCCCAGATCTTCTTTATGTAAGAAACAAAATCTAATAGCTATACTCTTGGTCAAATCCTCTCTAGAGCATGGCCAGGTAGTCACTCGGTCGTAGTAGATGCTTCAAGCACCTCGGGAGGTCTGGAAATAGCCTAGAACGCGCAAGCCATCATGCTCTCAGATGTTCATGCCTCCCATCACATCATTCAGGCCACTTTCCATATCCTCGGCACTAATATTCATGGACATCTAACCAATGTCTACTTCCCTCAGGAGGCGGGAAACAAAATCGCTCTTCTTAACACAATAGAAATGCTCAATCTCAATAGACACCATCCTCTCTGGATCATTGGAGGAGACTTCAACATGATTACCAAACTGGAGGAAAAGCAGGGAGGTCGAGCCAAGCTGGATCAAGAGAATAGCCACTTCAAAGACTTCCCCCATAACAATATGCTAATCGATCTGCCATTTTGCAATGGAATGCACACTTGGAGCAATCGAAGGCCAGGACGACAACAAATCGCTTCCAAATTAGACAGGTTCCTCATCTCTGACAATGCGATTCATCTTGGCGGCGATCTCATGGCCTCCATCCTTCCCTTATCTGGCTCAGATCATTGGCCGATCTCACTCCAATGGCAAAGACCAGGAATTTCCACCAGGCGCCCTTTCCGCTTCGAAGCTTTTTGGCTCACCAACCCCGCTTTCAACGACCTCATCAGATCCACCTGGATTAACTCCCCTTCACCAGAGGGATCAAAAATGTATCGCTTTCAACAGAAACTCAAATTTCTGAAAGCCCAAATCAAACGATGGAACCAAGAGACTTTCGGAAACATCTTCCAGGCACAGCAGGTTCTCGACAAAGAGATGAGAGAGCTCTAGCAAAATATTATCGCAGAGGGCCACATAGAAGGGACCTTGGAAAAGGAAAAGCTCATTCTTAATCAATTGGAGGAGCGCAGAAAACAGGAATAAATTCTATGGAAGCAAAAATCCCGAATCAGATGGCTGAAAGAAGGTGAAAGGAACACCAAATTCTTCCACAGAACTACAATTCAGAGAAGAATGCACAACACCATCACTTTCATTCAAAATCGAGAGGGGGAGCGATTTGAAAGCCATGCAAAGATCGAACAGGAGTTTATCAATCACTTCAAAGAGGTCCATCAGGAACCCCTAATAGATAGAAGGCCAGCAATCGACAAGATCACTCAAAATGTACCGAAGCTCATCACAGAAGAACACAATCAACTTCTACTTCGACCTGTCCTGCTTCAGGAGGTGGATCAAGCAATGCACCAGCTAAAGGAAGGCAAAGCCCCTGGCCCGGACGGCTTCACCACGACCTTCTTCCACTCCTTTTGGGATCTCATCAAAGAGGAGGTTTGGCAAGTGGTTGAGGAATCTCGCACTCTTCATTGGCTTCTGCCAGCTCTGAACTCAACTTTCATCGCCCTTATCCCTAAGGAAGAGAAAATCAGAACTTCGGACAAGTTCCATCCCATCGCTCTATGCAATTTTATTTATAAGGTGATATCCAAAGTCATTGCTAACAGGTTGAAGCTGCTCCTGCCCTTGCTCATATCTTAGGAACAATCTGGATACGTCGAGGGACGTCAGATATTGGACGGCATCATTTTCACTCATGAAATCATTCACTCTCTCAATCATTCCAAATAGGCAAGTATGCTTCTTAAGATTGACCTCTCCAAAGCCTTTGATAAATTAATTTGGATCTATATTGAAAAAATGCTAACAGCCTTTGGTTTCTCCCCAATGTGGGTCCGGTGGATTCTAAACTTAATTTCCTCTTCTTTTTTCTCGATACTTTTAAATGGAGTGCCCTCATGACCTTTCAGCCCCTCCAGAGGTATTCGACAAGGAGATCCTCTCTCCCCATTCCTTTTTGTTCTCATGGAGGAAGGTCTAGGGTGACATATTAAACATGCTCTTTTTTCCCAGCTCCTTAAGGTTCTTTCTATTCACAACTCTCCAGCTATCACTCATCAATAATTTTTCGATGACAACATGCTGTTTGGGTACCCCTCTGTTCAGGAAGCCACCATCTACAAATCCATTCTTTCTGACTTCTCGGAAGCCTCAGGAATGAGTATAAACACTACCAAATCACAGATTTTTTTCTTTCACACCCCACCTATCACTCAGCATGCCATTTCCTGCATCCTAGGCTTCTCCATAGCCTCCCTACCCTCCAAATACCTAGGTGCTCCGTTAATAGACTCTGCCATTAAGCACACCTCTTGGCGTTTACTCCTGGAGAAACTTGAATCTCGTCTCAACCTTTGGACTCATAGAACTCTGAATATATCCAGCAGGTCAGTGCTTATTAAATTTGTGCTTCAAGCGATGCCTCTTTATCTTTTCTATATCTTGGCAGTGCCTAAATGGGTCCTGAAAAAAATTAAAGCTCTTCAACGTAATTTTCTTTGGGGAACAACAGGCAGTCATCGCAAATGGGAACTGGCTAAATGGTCGACAGCTTGCCAGCCAAAGGAAAATGGGGGCATAGTTCTGAGAGATCCTCAGCACAGCAATGAAATAATGGGTGCTAAAATATGGTGGTAATGGCTCTCTTCACCCAACAAACCATGGGCAACTCTCTGGACTGCCAAGTACGCTAATCACAGACCAACGAAAGAGCTAATCAGATTCACTCCAACTGAAAAGGGATCACTAATATGGAACGCTGCCAGACAACATTACTATCTCATCCAACAACACAGCTTCTGGGAAATACGGGATGGCAGCTCTGCTAGGTTCTGGACGGATGCCTGGCAACAACTACCTAAGCTCAACAGTATCCACAGTCAGCCTCCTAGCCAAGAGTGGGAGGAACAACAACAGGAATCAGTACAGCAACAATGGAATCTGAAGCCAGCATAGGGTTACAGGCAATGGAAATAGATCGAAAGACTGATCAGAAACGCAGACATTCAGGCCAAGGAGGTCTTGGGGCGTGAACTCCAGAATCGGCGTATAAGAATTTCCGAAGGCAGGGACATCATAAGATGGGGGTACACCCCAAAAGGATCCTTCTCCACCAAAGAGGCTTACAAAATAATATGTAATGACCCAAGGCCCATGGATCCTATTTGGAGCAAAATTTGTTCGCCGGGCACCTGGCCCAAAGTCTCTTTTTTCCTCTGGCTTTTGGGGCACCGGAAAATTCTTACTTGGGACAATCTTAGGAAACGAAACTTTCATGGGCCATCCATCTGTCCCAACTGCTACTCTCAGGAGGAAATGCTCCAGCACCTCATGAATTCCTGCCCTCTTACCATCCAACTGTGGGAGAAGGCTAGTTTACATTGTCAAAAGAACTGCAAAGGGTTCGATTATATCATCAACTCCATACGACATTGGCATCAAAACCCTTATCAAAGCGAACTTCTCAACCAACTATGGAGATTGATTCCTAGTCTTCTCCTTTGGACAATCTGGAAAGAAAGGAACAGGCGCATATTCAAAGATCAAAGCACTCATGTAGATATCATTTGGGGCAACCTTTGTCTTAATCTCAAAGAGACCTTGGATCTTCATACCTGGCATCCGAAGGATTATCCCACACTTGCAAAGGAGAAAGCCATATGGGAGAATTGGAACATACAACTTCCTCAAAGAACGCACAATAACAGACCCTCCCAAGGCCATAACAATAGCAAGCTCTCTTGGATTTTCCCTCCTAAGTTCACTTTCAAACTCAATTTTGATGGAGCCTCAAAGGGCAATCCCGGCAATGCTGGTTTTGGAGGCATATTCAGAAATCATGAGGGAGTGCCTATGCTATTTTTCTATGGTAACATTGGATGGGATACAAATAATTCCACCGAATTGGAGGGACTCTGGCAAGGTCTTCTCCTTTCCCAGCAATATGGCTTCCATCCTCTGGAAGTAGAAGGTGACTCCCGAATCCTCATCAGCATGGCCAATCAACTCCTCAATGGGACACGAGCGCACAAAATTGCCAACATTTGGAGACTTAAAGCCAGATTGGAAGCAATTGAAAATTGGCTCCATACCAATCAAGCCATCATATTCCAACACGTGAAACGCGAGGGCAACAAGGTCGCTGACCTTCTAGCCAATGCAGGGGTGGATAATGGACAAAATATTCTCACTGGTGACATTGATATAATTCATAACCATGCTAAAAAACAGGAGTGCAAAACACTTATCCAAAGGGATGCGACTCTCCCGGATGTAGGTGTACAAGTGGAGGTTTAAAGCGATGGGACAGAGGCGCGGCGAGGTAAGTCGACACCTGCTTGATCAGTACATGGAGTTTAATCGACCTCTGTGCGACGGATTGTTGCATTTAAACACTACAGATACCAAAGCCATGGGTTCAGAGGATTCCAGACTTCACGCGATGCCCACCGCGCAGGCTCCTGCCCTCGCATGCTTCTGCTCGATTCGCATCAATGTTTCAGTAATGAGGGGTGATCTTCTTTGCGTGAGAGGGACGGTTAAAGGGCGGGATGGCAATGAGCCCTCGGTGGGTTTGTTTCATATGCGCCGTGTTCGCATTCTACAGGTCTTGGGGCGGATATTGCCCAAAACATGAATATCCAGATGGGAAGGGGCAGAGAGTCGATGCAGACTCTGATGGTTTATGCTAGCAGTGTCCCTGATGAGGTTATGGTTCCAGCTGATCCTAGTCCCTCAGCTTTCAAAGATGCGCTTGCCAGAGAGATGCTCACCTCAGGTTGGTGTCAGATCGTTGAGGAACCTCCAAAAGATTAGCTGGCTTTCTGTAAGGTTTTTTTATTTTCCTGCGGCCCAAACTATTGGGTTCATTTCAGTGTTGATGGTTATGGGGTTTTTGGCTTCTTTTTGTATTTTTTTGGTTCCAAGCAAGCTCTAGAATATCACATCATGCTCCCCTGCGTGGGTTATGGAAATCTTTTTCAAACCGGTTTCCCTGTTAATGGGCAGTCTCCATCTCTGTTTTTTCTTGAAAATTCTTCGTCCAAGGCAGTATTTTTTGACTCCGGTCACGATGTAACTTTATCCCTTTGTTAATAGATCAATTTTACTTAGAAAAAAAAAATACTATATAAAAATAATAGAATATAATATAATAAATGTATAAGGATATGCATTGTTTATTTCAAGAAATATGAAATGAAAATAATATTATTTTATTCAGAAAGTGTGAAATGACATTTATTATGAGTATTTTACTTTGAATTTAAAATTACTTGGAGCACCACCATGGTTAACCATAATTTTTTATCCACCATTGAGAATGTGACAAGTAAGTACCTTTAACTCAAGCAATTCCACCTCAACTATTAGGGATGATGGCATCCCATAAAATGTGATTGGTTCTCCTAAAGTGAATTTTGATTTTACATTTCCTTAGGAGGCCCATTTTAGACCTCAAAATTCCCCTAATAAAGAGAAATCGAGTAGTTTTTAGTGCGACTTTTTGAAGGATTTTACGGTGTAATTTCTCTAAATTCCGGCAGGAATTTATTGAAAAAAGAATTTTGATTGCTAAATTTGCACAATCGAAGTGCCCTAAAGGTTTTTTAGGGTGCTGAATCCATATATAGAGTCAAAAAACCAGTTTTAATAACAAAAACCAAGATTTTACCTCAAAAATTTTCACCAGATTCCGGCACCTGAAACTTCAAAAAGTCGCACTAAAGACAACTCCAAGAGAAAGTACATAGCTACACAACCCAGCAACAAGCTATGACTACACAGTCTATAGTGAGAAATGACTGCAAACTAATATAGATACAATGTTATAGCAATAATAGACTCAAATAAAGTGGGGGAGCAATAACTCAACCCCAGAAAACAATACTACAAAAATCCTCCAAGGGATTGGCCAAAATACACTAGATGGAAAAATGCCAGAGTTGTTAGGTAGCAGCAGCAAATCAATAAAAATACAAAAATGGAGAAGGATGGAAATGTTTCAAATGATGTATAAACATCCTCCATTGATCTTCAAAGTGAAAGGTCGCTCCCTTCACTGAAGATTACACCCTCCAATCCACAGTGTGAACCCCTCCCGCAAGTGCCCACTGAAAATAACGCAATATGGGGAAGAGATTGCGTTGTGAATGAGATGAAACATATGGCCCAATGATAAAATCTAAAATGAAGCCTCGGTATCTTCCTTACTGATCTCCCAGAGAAATAATGAGCTCCTCCTCTGCAAAACTAGCTTCGGAAGTGGGTGATAATGAATCCTCACTGCAACCCCCAGCAACTCAACGTTTCTACCAAGCTGGAAAAATTTGTAGCTGAAGATGGTTACCTTGGCCTTAATCCTATATGTGAGGAGAATGAAGATAAGGTCTGCCAAATCTTACCAATGAAGGAGATGAAACTCCTAAACAGAAATTTCCCTTGTGCTAAGCAGCACAAGCTATCCCAGTTGCACAACTGGAGGGAGCAGAGCAAAATCAAAATCTTCAACATAATGAACAATGGCTCTCCTTCCCTCTTTTATGCCAAGAAGAGGCTTCTTTTCCATGGACCCCGCCCATTAATTTTTCTCTCATCCAATAATATCCCTCCTATGAAAACTACGTTGTCCCACTTGGTGACTCACTGCCTCCATGCAGCGCTATTTGACTTGGTCAAACTGGGCCTAGTCTTCTTGTATTTTCCCCTTTTCACACTAGGAGATGAAAAATAAGCCACTTAAGTGACCCCTTTGCACATTAGGAGTGTTTATTAAGCTTCTTCATGGGCCCCTTTACCCATTTTATTCTTTTTATTAAAAGGAAATCAAAATTAATGTTCCAATTAACTTAATGAAAATTTTGGAACATTGCAGTCCTCCCCTCCCAAAGATTGCTTGTCCTCAAGCAAGTGCAAGGGTAGACTGATTCTTCTTCTCCTCTCCTGCAGCACCCATGTATGATGATCTCCTCCAAGAAATAGGATGCTATTACATCAATAAAGCTCGCACAATGCCTCTCCTCAACATGTAAATTAGCTACCAAGCTATCATCATGAAAAAGTGAGGTGCTCAAGAGAGTGGAAAAGTATTATCTAGAGGTCATCCCAAGGTATGGATCTGAAATGTGTTGGGAGACATTCTCCCCATGTGTATCCTTCATCCCCAAGCAATCAACCATGCAAAATGAGTCACCTTCCAACTAGGAAACTCTGGGAAATCATCCTCCACCCTGGGCTCATGTAGAATAGGTGGGCTGGAAATCTGAACATGGTAGGCTTCATGGCCTACCCCATGCTATCCTCTTCTCCACTTATGGTAAGTGTGGAGTGAAAGCTAAACTTGGGCTGCAATAGTGTTTCCCTCAAGTGACAAGATGACGTCTAGATCTCCAAGGATCTCTCCTCCAACGCTGCAAATCAAGCTGGCCCAAATCATCTCATATGTGATGAGTTGGAAGTCATCATCATATGGCATCCCATCAATCATATGGTTCACCTTATGGAGAAACAATTGCCTTATCATGGTGACCATATCATCTTCCATACTCCCCTTAGAGCATGTACTCCAAAAAGTATGGAGGTCTTCTCCCCCAAAGAGCACATCCTTCCAATGTGTCCCTCCTTCCTTATGATACATATGGGGCTGCTGCTGATATATGGATGAAACATAATGATATTCAAGAGAGACCCAAGCCATCCCATCAAATCCAACACCCATGGGGTGCCTCTCCAAAAAACTCAAGCTCTCCAAATGGCTCCTCCCATTTGAAAGCAAGAGGTGTAACATGGAAATCAAGGTTGGCCCACTTTTTTTTCTAAAACATGCAATGTGAGAAGTATGGGGAACCATACTCCCTATGGGCATTCTCAACTCTTGTGCCACTCCTCCAATGGTGCTTCCTGTGTCCAACGTTCTACTAGCATAATATGGAAGCATAAATCTATGAGAGCAAGGAGGTGAAACATAGCTCCACACATGGAACCAATGCAGGTCATCATTGGCCTGCCTCAATATATAGTGCAACAAGTGTCCTTTCAGCCACTTTTTTGCTGCCACATTCATCCTGCAAGATGAGATCATGAAAACATAATTTGGTGCCAATGGTGCACACCGAAAATCCTGTGGCTTTCCCCCACAATCCACCAATAAGATGGCCATCATAATTGTTGCAATTGACCATAAGTACAACAAAACATATTGTGAAAGAAGGAAAGATCCTCCTTGGTATGATATGCTACTCAAAAATATAAGAGAGTGCAAAACATAAAGAAAATAGTTACCTCCCTCATCATGTACTCTGGGCTTTGAGCTAAAATGGCTCAAATGAAAATTATCCCTTACTGCAACAGAGTAGGGAAGTGGTTGTGCCAACCATATCATCATCTCTCGGGCTATGTATCTATCCATATGTTGATATACATCCACTAGGATTCCCTCTCAAGTGGACTCCTCCATCAACAAATAGTATGCATAAGAATGCATGAAAGGAGAACCCATAAATACTGCATGTAGGTGTCTCCCCTTGTGCTTGTGAACCCAAGCCAAGAAGATCAAGATATAGTAATGGATGCTGCCATCCATGACTCCCTCATCCTTATCTCCTACATGTCTCCAAGGTACATGACTTGTGAAGTGGTTTTGGAAACACTTCAACAAGTAATCCCAAGTTTGAAGTGACAGCGTTGCTGGCCTGTGGAGTAGGGCCACTGTCATCTCAAAGCTCAATTATTTGACATGGGTCTTGTCAAAGACTCTACTCATCATGTTGTTGCACATATAGAGTCCCTCCCATGAATAAGGTACTGCTTTGGCATCTAAGGCCAAGTAGCAACCCCTTTTCACTATGCTACTGCCTCCTCCTACTCCTGCAACATCTAAATATAATCTGAGCAACAAGAATGTTTACTGCTCCTCCATACTTCCACCATAACTAATATGTGAAGGTGGAATAGTGAGTGGTAAGAAGAATTTCATCTCATCATACTTCACCCATGCTCCTCTCTGCCCCATGGTGTAAGTATCCTGCCAGTCCTCCTCCTTCTCCATACCCCATGAAAAGGATAGGTCCTATGTCGGCCAAACTCTCTCAAGAGTAGCCAACGCAGCATTGCCTCTTGCTGCCCTGTATCATAAACTTTCAAAAGGCTCACCATCCTCTTGCCTCTCATCCACATCCACTCAACTCCTTGTGGATGTCCCCCTTCATCCTACATCATGGTATCCTCCGTACAAGGGCTACCATCTTCCCAAAACAAATTTTGGCCTTTGCATTTCATGGGACATTGAAATGAAATCTCTTCCATGACAAAGCTTTTAAACCCAAACCTCAATGGTGGTACACAACATATCAATGATGTATGAGGATGATAGTACAGTGCAATGAAAACTTCCTGCTCTAGATAATCAATATGCAATGATATACAATCCTCCATGAGAAATAAAAACTTAGGCATACCTTGGAGAGTTTTGGAAGAATCTTGTGTTGCAGCAAGAGCCTCTCCCTCAATAGTGCTGGATGCCTCAATTTCTGGAGATGAAGGTTTCTTCTCCATCACTATGACAGTGCTGGTATGTGCCTCTTCAACAAGTGGTGAGGGCTCCTCCCTCCTTTGACCAAATCTCCTAATCATTCTTTGAGAAAAATCAGCAAGAGTAGAAACCCTTGCATGCTCCCAACGGTTGAACCACCAAGTCTTTGCTTCATCCTCAAGGTGCAGCGCTACAAATTCTACAACTTCTCTATATACTATAGGATGTAGCAGGAATAAATTCTCTAGCTTCTTCACCCAAACCTCTACTGCACATGTGAGTGATCCATCAAATGTGGACAATAGAAATCTATTGCCTCTCATCATCCCATAGCTGTGGGGTCTTCTCTCTTCTTTCTGCTGAATACATTGGGGAAAATATAGAGTCTCTTGGAAGGCTCTAAGGTTTTCTTGGTACTCAGCAAGATACTCACTTAGAATTTCTAATTCCAAGTGTTTCTCATGCTCCATTTCTCCTCCTTGGTGAGAGTAGGAAGTGCATGGTCCTTCCTCTTCTCTTTCTTCAGTCTTCTCAACCTCCTTGGAGAGGCTTTTGCTGGATCTAAAAATTGATGAGAGTAATCTCATCCTCTGCATCATCTTGATCTCTTCTATCTCTACAATTCAAACTTCCACAGGTCGAGCCAAGTTCAAAGCTCTGATACCACTGTAATATCCCTTTTTCAGGATTTTCTAGAATAGGGTCCAGAAGGACGTTGTATAAGGAAGCCAATGCAAGAATAATCTGAAAGGGGACTTGGATCCCTTTCTTTAATCTTTCAAAATATTATCTCAAAAAAATAACCCTAGGATGGTTATTCAGATCCTCCAATCCTATGTATCTCAAACAATGCTCGAAATGGAGAGTTACAGCAATTCGTGAACTTCAACAAGTAGCAGTAGTGAAATATCAATACACATGGTGCAAGAATATTGCATAGCCATTATATTATGTGCAGCTACAAATATATATATAATAACTTGAGGAAATTCCTCTCAAGCTAAGCTAGATCAGCCCCAAGACAATTGTACATGCAAAGAGAAAGTACATAGCTACACAACCCAGCAACAAGATATGACTGCGTACGCCGTAGTCTATACTGAGAAATGACTGCAAAATAATATAGATACAATGTTATAGCAATAATAGGCTAAAATAAAGTGGGGGAGCAAGAACTCAACCCCAAAAAACAATGCTACAACAATCCTCCAAGGGATTGGCCAAAATACACTAGATGGCAAAATGCGGGAGTTGTTGGGTAGCAGTAGAAACTCAATAACAATACAAAAATGGAGAAGGATGGAAATGTTTCAAATGATGTATAAACCTCCTCCACTGATCTTCAAAGTGAAAGGCTGCTCCCTTCACTGAATATTACACCCTCCAATCCACAGTGTGAACCCCTCCTGTAAGTGCCCAATGAAAATAACGCAATATGAGGAAGAGACTGCGTTTTGAATGAGATGAAACATATGGCCCAATGCCAAAATCTGCAATGAAGCTCTGGGATCTTCCTTACTGATCTCCCAGAGAAATAATGAGCTCTTCCTCTGCAAAACTAGCTTCGGAAGTGGGTGATAATGAATCTTCACTGCAACCCCCAGCAACTCAACGTTTCTACCAAGCTGGAAAACATTGTAGCTAAAGATGGTTACCTTGGCCTTAAGCCTGGATGTTAGGAGAATGAAGATCAAGTCCTCCAAAGCTTCCCAATGAAGGAGAGGAAAATCCTAAATAGAAATCTCCCTTGTGCTAAGTAGCACAAGCTATCCCAGTTGCACAACTAGAGAGAGCAGAGTAAAATTGAAATCTTCAACATAATGAACAATGGCTCTCCTTCCCTCTTTTATGCCAAGAGGAGGCTTCCTTGCCATGGACCCCACCCATTATGGTTTTTCTCATCCAATGATATACCTCCTATAAAAACTGCGTTGTCCCACTTGGTGACTCACTCCCTCCATGCAGCGATGTTTTACTTGGTCAAACTGGGCCTAGTCTTCTTGTACTTTCCCCTTTTCACACTAGGAGATGACAAATAAGCCACTTAAGGGACCCCTTTGCACATTAGGAGTGTTTATTAAGCTTCTTCATGGGCCCCCTTACCCATTTTATTATTTTTATTAAAAGGAAAGCAAAATTAATGTTCCAATTAACTTAATGAAAATTTTGGAACATTACAGCAGTTTTATGTCACTACTTATTACAGAAAAGAAATGGAAAATATAGGATGTCAGAAATCTCTTATTTTCACCCTGTATTTTCTGTATAAGTATACCAATTATTGATTGGTTTTCATACTTATACACTTTATTTATTTTATTTTTTTATAGGAAAAATAAAAGCTAAGTTAGTGAAGAAGAAGAATTCTTCTTCACTAACTTCATATCAGTATTATCTTGGAAAATCTTGATAAACTCTTCTCTTGAAATTGGCTTATGATATATTTTCAACTGATGACCATTCACAAGAAGAGGTACCTTTTCTTCATCTATTGTCATTATCTTCACTGCTCCATTATAAAAAAAAAATCTATCTCATATGGCCCAAGCCAATGGGTCTGAAACTTTCCTTGAAAATATTTGAATTTTGAATCGAAAAAAAGTGCCCATCCCCTACTTGAAACTTCTTCTCCTTGTTATACTTATCATGCCATTTAGCCCTTTGCTACTGGACTATATTGGTTCTTTGAACTGCATCTTGCCTAATTTCATCAAGCTCATTTAGTTGCTCCAATCTATGTTTATGTGCTTCTGATAAATCAAGTCCCAATTGGACTGCCATCTTGAAGGTTCAGATCTGAAACTCTATAGGGAACAGAACTTGCTTCCCATAAACAAGTTCATAGGGATTATGTCCTGTTGTATTCCTCCATGTAGTTCTATAGGCCCATAAGGCTTCAGGAAGCCTTTCTTCCCAATATCTTATATGTAGATTCACAATCTTAATGGGAATTCCTTCAAGTATTTTTTTTTTTTAGCATATTACAAATATCAGTTTTAATCTACGTGGAGTTTCTACACCAATTAGACCATATGAAAGAACATGTTTATTGCTTCTTGTCCTTTGATGATCTATTTACTATGTATATAGTGCACATATTTCTAAAGTTGTTAACTATTAGAAATAGATATTCATGTCCTTTCCTAGTTGTTGGAAAACCACCTTCAAAAGGAAATGTTATCCTAGGGTCTAGTGTGTATAAGGGATGTTATAAACCCTATTTTTTCGTTAGGCTTTCTATACAAAAAATGTGCATATGTTGGATGTTAGGCACCAGATTTATAGTTCATATGCCAAAATATTTGCTTAATTGCAAAGTGACTATACATATAAACTAATTTAGAAGCTCGGTTAACATAAACATGTATGCACATGACATAAATTAAACAATAGAAAATCAAAATTGACACATCATAAATATTCACATAATACACAAATATTTTACCCTAGAAACCCTTAAGAACATAAACTAACCAACTATTTTAGTTGATACAACAACCCCGAATTTTGAAAATATCAAAATTTGGAGTCCCCCTACTTGAAATTTTCTCAAACTTTTTGTAATATTCCAAAATTAATTGGAATGTTAAAGCTTTTTTTGTCACTTAGATAGGTGAATAAGTGGGTAGGGAGACCCATAAATTTCTTTATAAGGAATAAAACCAGTTGTCATGTGAAAATGGATCATCTTTTCAGTTGAATAAAGCACCCGTAGGTATGAAAAGGGGCTATAGCATGTGTACAGGTTCGAATTTGACGAGATCAACAAAGTTGTTGTGGAGCTAATGGATGATTAATGGAGGATAGTGCAGTCACTTAAGAGGAGTGTATACAGCAGAGTGGCTCCTTTAATGAGTGGGACCTAGGGTGAGGAATCTCACCAAGCATAAAAGGAACATGATGGCAGCATTAGAATACATGATTTGTATTATTGATATTTTATCTTCTTAGATCTAGATCTATCATGTGACATGTCTATGCATGCTTTAGCTATTTAGCGGAGTCTGCGGTGCTGTTTAGCACAAGGGTGTTTCCGAGCGGAAATCTCACCCTCATCCTTGGGGGACTTCGAGTGCCTACTCAGGAGAGGTATATTGAGCATCATGTCCACCATTCATCATTTGGCCAAGCTTCAGCCATTATTCCTAGCACAGTCTCTTTCAAGATTGTGTTGTGTTACAGGGTTGCAATACTGGAGGGTTGAGAAACCCAATTTCTGAGCTTGTTTTCAAGTGGAGGGAGTAGCCCTTCAATCGGGAGGCTATTAAGGAAGGTTATTGAGCATAATTTTGATATCTGGCAGTAGGCCAAGTAGCTACCATCATCTACAACACATTTTCCTTCAACAATTGTGTTATTTTATTGAGAAGTTGCAGTGAAGGGATTAGTGCCCTAGTTTGTGAGATAGATTTCCAGTGAGGGGACCAGCCCTTCACCTATTGAGTTTATTGAGTGCCATTGTAGCTGATATATCATTCCTTCAGACCCATATCTTCATTCATTTCCAGGGAGTGCGTAATTCAGTCAGCAAGAATGTGGTGGGCAACTCAAAAAGGGCCGAAAATCTAAACTTAAAATCTGGCCAAACCATTTATGGGTTTTTCTGGGTGTTTTTAGTAGAATCCATGGTTAAAATCCCAGATCATTTTGAGCACTCCAACAGCCTTCTGCACATGGTTCTTCTTCTTAGTAGCAGCAGTAGCAACACACATTTCCAGTGCTAGTTTTCTTTAGTGTATTTCAGCCATCTTGTGGCTTGAGTGCATCCTTTTGGAGCACTGTCTACCTTACATTGTTGTTGATGCATAATGATATCGGTTAGTTGTTCCTGATAACATTTTAATGTCTTGATGTTATATTCCGGCATTTCCAGCATTTTACAGTTTTGTGCTTACATTACGATTATTGCCTAGATTGAAATGATATAAATGTTCTATATTCATGTCTTTTCCATTTTGGAATATTACAGTGGTATTAGAGAATAATCTTGGCTCAGCCTGTGAGACATTATATCTATGTCATCAAAAGAAGAAGAAGCTTCTCACAGAAAGGTGAAGATCTATAGAAGAAGCAAATGCAAGACTCCATTATCAGGAGAAATGAAAGGAAATGAGTTCTCAAAACTTCTTCTCCAAACTATGACGGGTATTAAAAAAAAAATCAAAGAGATGAGGATGGAGAGATATAGAAAGTATCCAAGAGTGTTTTCACATGAAGAGAGCTCCAATATTTCACATTATGGGTGTGAGCATTCAGCTTCACCATCAGATCTACAATGTGGTACCATGCCTACATTCTTAGCAAGAGAAGAAGAGGAAGGAGACACACCAAAGGAGGAGACTCTTGGTGACTATCTCCAAGAATATGAATCTCAGTCTAGAAGATTCAAAGAGCATCTCAACTTCCAAGGGTTTTTTCAAATCAAAGAAAATTGAAGACTGTAATGTTCCAAAATTTTAGCCTCCAAGCTAAATGGAACGTTAGAGTTAGCAGCAGTTGTAGCCGGTAAATAAATGGGTAGAAAAGCCCATAAGTATCCTAAGGAGGAATAAAATACTCCAATTTTGAAAGGGGGACACTCTTTAAAGCATAATAATACACCTCCATGTGTGAACAAGGTTAAATTAAAGCTGCTTTGACTAAGTCAACAACGCAGTTTTAGTGGAGGAGGAATCCTAGGTTGGAAAACACAATTTTGGAGGGAAATGTAACTTGGGTTAGAAGTAACCTAAGTGAGTGGGGCCAAGGGAAAGAAAACTCACTTATTATATAAGGAAGAGGATGGCAGAATTATTGATCATGTTTTATAATTATTATTCTTGGCTGCCAAGAATTGTTGCTACTTGTTGCTTAGCAAGCTGCAGTGTTGCTTAGCACTGGGTGTTCCCGGGCGGGAATCCCACCTCTTTCCTTTGAGTAGCTCATTGGGAGATTTTGTACTCATATTTCCACATCAGGTTTTCAGGCCAAGCTTCAGCCATCTACATTAGCACAACTTTTCCAAAGATTGTGCAGTGTTGCTGGGTGCAACAGTGGAAGGGATTGGAATCCCAGCTTCTGAGCTAGTTTCTCATTGGAGGAAGGTTTCCTTCATTTCAGAGGTCTGTTTGGAGATATCTAGGACTTATTTCAGATCTTTGGTATCATACCATACATTTCCCAAACCCTCCTAGTGTTGTTTCTGCTAGGGAGTGCGTTATTTTGATGGCAGAGTTCATTGCATGATTTGGTGGCTCCGTTGCAGTGTTTCCTTGTGATTGAGAGGTTCATCCTTTCATGGGAGGAAGCCCTTGAGGAATATACAGAATATCAGACTTCTTCCAGCCATATACACTCATGTACTTCATTGTTGCAGTGGTTATTCAATAAATTACTGAATTTCCCATTTTGTATGCAGAGTGTTTGCCAAGAAACCCTTACCGGGTTGTCTTGTATTTTGTATGAGGAGACTAGATCTCTGTTCTTCATCATTATTTATCTATATATGAGTATATATATTGTTCTCCCATCATTTTATGTGTTAACCCTCTCTTATACTGTGTAGTCCTTTGAGCAGTTGCTCCGGCATTTTGCAGTCTTGGGGTTTTTCACCCTTTTTAGCTAAACTAGTGTGGGAGGTCTGTTTAGCCCACCTAGTTTGATTTTTTTCAGCTATATTCTTGGACTTAGAATGTATATTGACTAATATATGGGATCCAAGAGTCAATTTTACTGTTTTATCTCATTTTTTGTTGGAAATTCATTTTTGATACATGATTTATGAGCAGTTATGAAAAAGGAACATTACAGTGGTATCGGAGCAAGATCTTTGGCTCAGGCTGTGGCTTCAAGCCAAAGTGTTGAATCCCTTAAGGGGGAATATTTCAAACTCTATAGACAGATTCTGCAGATGGCCAAATAGCCTCTGGATCTCATCCTTTGTTCAAAGGTGACATATCCAGTAAATGCCCCTACAGTCAATCTCTGGAATAGAATTTTGATATTCCTAAAAAAGGGAACTTTCCAGTGCTATCAGAAGAAGGAGGGATGGAAAAAATCCATAAAGCTTCAGTATGTGCAGAAAGAAAGGAAGACAAGCTCACAAAGCTTCTTCCAAAATCTATGAAGAGCTTTCAAGGAGAGCTGAAAAAGTTGAGATTGGAGATGGGATCTCTAAAAGAGATTGATTCTAGAGCTGAATCTAGATTTTCACATGGTGAGTGTGAGCATGTAGCTGCACTCCATGATGCACAGCGCAGTCAAATGCCCAGAGCTATCCTGAGATGGATGGGAGGAGGAAGAATGCCTAAGAGAATGACTCTTAGTGATTTGTTGCGAGAGTATGAATCTCAAACTGAGAGGTTTAGAGATCATACTAATTTCCAAGATTTTTTTCCGGATCACCTACATGTTTAGTTGGAGCTTGGGCGAAGGAGCTAAACTCCTATTTGCAGCTACACCATATTTCTGAAGATGAAACTATTAGAGTTGCAGCGCTGAATTTCAGAGGTAAGGCTCATGCATGGTGGATTTTTGAATCTTATTCCTTAAAGAATGTCAATACTTTCTCTTTTGCAAGATTCATAAGAACATTGATGGAGAGGTTTGGTGAAAAAATTCCTAAGACACGTGAGCAAGGAAAACTTGAGAAAACAAAACCCTTGCATGTGATGGGGAAAACTCCATTTCAGGAAACCATGGGAGGAGCTGATGTCTTGCATTACACATTGTCGGAAGCAACACTTCCAGTTCATATTCTTGAACAAGAGGGCATGGGGATCACTTTTTCATAAAGGGATCCATTGGTTGAGATGTTGCCCACGCACATTGATGAAGAAGAGGGAAACAGCGTTGTCACATCTAGAGCACATCCAGTGCCTCATGCAGAGGAAGGAGGAGCACATGCTCCAATAGGAGGGATTCTTGTGCCTTTGCAAGAAGTTCCCCAGGATCTCATACATGGAGGTCCAAGCACAATCAATGAGCAGCATGATTGTGCAGCATTGCAGCTGGAAGGAGAAGGAAGGGAGGAAGAGCAACATCATTTGATGAGAGGCACACACCCTTCTCTATTTCAGAGAGCCAGTGCAAGAAAGAGGCAGACTGTATTGTGTTGTGAAAGCAAGGGCAAGGTTGCCCAACCATCTGAGCAGTATACTCTTGACATTGATGTCTCACTATATGGAGGCATTCCAGCGGGGAGGCCACCTGATCTTTAGTTGATGAGAGATGTCTTGTCTTTGGGTTCACCACTCTTGTATTTTGGAGAGGTGAAGAGTTTTGAGGAGAAATTTGGCATGGGGGATGTCAAAGTATTAGGCAATAGCATGAGTGGAGCTTCACATGCCAGATCACCAGCGCTGTCACTAAGAAGGATTGATCCTTATTGGAGGTCTCGGCTTTTTGTAGAGTACTCCAAGGATCGTGGTACATGCATGATTCTTGATGACCCGGATGGAGATGATAGATACATGGTGGATGATGTGGTCATCTATTCCTATGGTGGGATCTTCTTGACTAGATCTTCTAGTCTCAAGGAGAAGCTGCTACATGCAGCACATGAGGACTTCTCTTCTATGCACTTTGATGCATATTTCCAGTTGATGGAGGATTTCACTTGGGAGGGCATCCAGCATGACATATATCAGCATATGGAGAGATGCATAGCTCGGATGGTGATAGAGAGGATGTCACAGCCACCTTCCTACTCATTGAGAGTGAGGGAGAATTTCCAGTTGAGCCATTTCAGCTCAAGACCTCAAGTACATGATGGAGGAGGTATCATTTCATGTTTTTTTTTTACTTATTTTCATTATTTGAGCAGCATGATGTAACAAGGAGAATCATCTCTTCTTGCACATTGTATGATAATGTACTTGCAGCTACTTGTAGCATTGGTCTTGGCTATCCTTTTGATGAGCTGTGGAGGAAGCCATATGTCGCTTGGTGTGTACCAATGACACCATATTGTGACCTCATGTTTTCATCTTATGAGATGACTATGGCAGCAAACAAGTGGCTGGTAAATCACTTGTTGATTCTTATTTTGATGCAGGCCAAGGGTGCACTACGTTGGTTCCATGAGAGGGACCAAGATTCAGTCCTCGGTTGTCATTTGGCAACTTGTTTTTATGGTATCATGCTTCCATGTATTGATGATGTGTTTTTGTTCAGAGGAAGCTTGTATGAGGGAGAGATGAGGCAACAACAAAAGTTTTTGTTGCTATGGTTGCACTTGGGAGAGTATGGGAAAAATTCGTCCCATAATTTTCATGATATTTCTGAAGAGAAGAAATGCACATTCATGGTGCAGGGAGGCTACCCTTCAGTATTGGAGGATCATGAGAGACTTCCATGTCAGAAGATGATCTTCTCACATAGTAGCATTATGGTGGATGGCTTTGATATTTGGAATGTCAAAGGGAGAAATCATGGAGCCTTATTACAAAGGCCTATAGCACTGTCACATAGGAGCATGTTCTTATGGATGATATATTCCAAAGGGAGGAGGTATCCCTTCTTCTTGCAGATTTTTATGAGTATATTCTCATGGGAGGACTTATTGGAGGATCTCACTTTCATCCCACTCACTATGTATGGTAGAGAATGAATTTTTGTACTTGTTGATTACTCTATTGAGTACTTGTACTTTCTCACCATGTTTGCACAGTGCATTGCTCCTCAAAAGAGCAAGAGTATTTTTGGGTTTCATGGTCACTTTAGGGCTAATGTTTATGATGATAGTAGCCCATATATACATGACATTGGGCAAGTGTATTTTTATTTTGTATATGTACATCTGATATACATTTATGCTTACTTCCCCATGTTGGGAAAACATACATATCCAGCTTGTAACTTATTGCAGGAACACTTGCCATATGACATTCTCAAGCAGCAGTTGGGAGAAATGCATTGTATCCACTAGAGAGACCATATGTATCATCCAAACTTGCACATAACCTTCAGCCATTTTCTGATTTGGATGCCATATGGTGATGATGTGCCATTCATCTTGAATGGAATGGATTGGGTTGGCATGACTCATGATTTTGGAGGAAGAGTCTTTGGAGACTCAATCTTCTTCTTGCCATTGGAGGGAAATCATGTCTCAGCCCAAGATCAACATGCCCTCTACACTTATCATGAGTTGAGAGGAGGACAGCATGGGATAGGCCCTCTTTCCTATCATGTTCACTTATTCAGCCCACCTTCATTTCAGGAGCACAAGGTGGAAGAGACTTTTCATGAGTTACCATGTTGGAGGGTGACTCACTTCATTTGGATGATTGCATGGATGAGGGAGGCACTCATTCACCATTATTATCATCACTCCTACTTTATGGAGACCATGGGACATATAGCATGTTTCCATTCACACTTTCCACCTCTGATTGATGTAGACACTTTGGTTTTTCACACTTGGGAGGAAGCATTGGATGAGAGTTTATTTGCAGATTCTCTTGATGCAGTGATGGAGGCTATTGATGGAGGCCACATGAGGAGGAGGGGAGAAATTTTTTTCTCCTTATGAATTTTCTTGAGGACAAGCAAATATTTTGGAGGGGAGGACTGTAATGTTCCAAAATTTTAGCCTCCAAGCTAAATGGAACATTAAAGTTAGCAGCAGCTGTAGCCGGTAAATAAATGGGTAGAAAAGCCCATAAATCTCCTAAGGAGGAATAAAATACTCCAATTTTGAAATGGGGACACTCTTTCAAGCATAATAATACACCTCCATGTGTGAACAAGGTTAAATTGAAGCTTCTTTGACTAAGTCAACAACGTAGTTTTAGTGGAGGAGAAATCCTAGGTTGGAAAACGCAATTTTGGAGGGAAATGTAACTTGGGTTAGAAGTAACCTAAGTGAGTGGGGCCAAGGGCAAGAAAACTCACTTCTTATATAAGGAAGAGGATGGCAGCATTATTGATCATGTTGTAGAATTATTATTCTTGGCTGCCAAGAATTGTTGCTACTTGCTGCTTAGCAAGTTGCAGTGTTGTTTAGCACTGGGTGTTCCCGGGCAAAAATCCAACCTCCTTCCTTTGAGTAGATCATTGGGAGAGTTTGTAATCATATTTCCACATCAGGTTTTCAGGCCAAGCTTCATCCATCTACATTATCACAGCTTTGCCGGAGATTGTGCAATGTTGCTGGGTGCAGCAGTGGAAGGGATTGGAATCCCGGCTTCTGAGCTAGTTTCTCATTAGAGGAAGGTTTCCTTCATTTGAGAGGTCTGTTTGGAGAGATATAGGACTTATTTCAGATCTATGGTATCATACCACACATTTCCCAAACCCCCCCAGCATTTTTTCTGCTAGGGAGTGCGTTATTTTGATGGCAGAGTTCATTGCATGATTTGGTGACTTCGTTGCAGTGTTTCCTTGTGATTGAGAGGTTCATCCTTTCATGGGAGGAATTCCATGAGGGATCTAAATCATATCAGACTTATTCCAGCCATATACACTCATTTACTTCATTTTTGCAGTGTTTATTCAGTAAATTACTAAATCTCCCATTTTGTATGCAGAGTGTTTGCCAAGAAACCCTTGTCAGGTTGTCTTGTATTTTGTATGAGGAGACTAGATCTTTGTTCTTCATCATTATTTATCTATATATGAGTATATATATTGTTCTCCCATAATTTTATGTGTGAACCCTCTCTTATACTGCACATTCCCTTGAGCAACTGCTCCAGCATTTTGCAGTCTTGGGGTTTTTCACCCTTTTTAGCTAAACTAGTGTGGGAGGTATGTTTAGCCCACCTAGTTTGATTTTTTTCAGCTCTATTCTTGGATTTAGAATGTATATTGACTAATATATGGGATCCAAGAGTCCATTTTACTATTTTATTGCATTTTTTTTTGGAAATGTGTTTTTGATACATGATTTATGAGCATTTCTGAAAAAGGAACATTACAAAGACCCAATAACCACAATAGGAGAAGAGGGTGCATGCAGCACACTTTGGGTAGGTTCTTCCTACCTAATTTTGATGGGTCACCCAAGTGCACAGCTAACGCTTGGGTCAAGAAGCTAGACATGTATCTTCAACTGCATTAAGTTTCAGAAGAGGAGGCCATTAGAGTAGCAGCGCTGCATCTTGAAGGTAAGGCTTATGCTTGGTGGTTTCATGAATATTCTTCATTGAATCATGCAAATATATCTACTTATGCAAAGTTCACTGAGAGGTTAGTAAAAATATTTGATCAAAAACATTCAGAAACTTCCTTGGGTGAGCTAGCCAAGCCCAAGAAATCAGAACCTTTGCATGAGTTGGAAGGATCCATGAAACCAACTCCATTTTAGAATATTGTTGAAGGGGTTAAATATTTTCAAAATTCTTTGCCAAGGGAAAAAGCCCCACTTCAGCAAGAACTTTCTTCTCAAGAAGAAGACATGATGATTCCCCCTTCAAGAGGGGATCAAGACAAAGGATCTCTTAATGATGAGGAGAAGGATGAAGAAGAGCTGGAAAGAGCCTCCAGCGTTGTAAAAGTAGGAGGAGATCCTCCACCATTTGGAGATGAAGATGAAGCAATTGCTTCAACTAGAGGAGCTTGTGTATCTTTGCAAGAAGTTCCAAAGGATCTTACATATGAAGATCAGGAGCATCATGTGTCTGTGTTGATAGGCAATCATAAAAAACAATGGAGGAAGTATATTCCAACATTGACCATAGTTTTGGGGACATACACCATGATAGATCACTTCTTTGTGATTAAGACTCTTGACACTAATATGACCTTGGGTGTGCATGGGTTGATTACATTAGAGAATAACACCTTAAAATGTGAGATCTTGAAGAAGGTAGGAGAAGATGAGAAGGAGGGCCAGCATCAAGTGATTGGGAACATACACACCCATCCTTTTTAGAAGGTTTATGCACAGAATCAGGAAGATAATTTGCGTAGTGAGGGCAGGGACAAATCAGTCCACTCACATATACAACCTGCTATAGGCCTTGATGCTTTATTACATGGAGGCATTCCACCAGGGAGACCCCCTAATTGGAAGATGATCAAATATTTCTCTCAACATGGTGCATCATTGATATATTTGGCTAAGGAAGGAGCCTTGGGAGGAGCTAGCACAGTGCAAAGAACCTTTGATGGGTTCAAAGGAGGGATGAGAAATTTTCTAATATGGACATTTCCATCTCCCACTCAGCTATTTGCACTGAAATCTGATGATTCAAGAATCTGTGATGATACAAGCATGGTTTCAAAGGGCTACTCCATACCCTTGGAGAAGCAAATGATACTTCCACACATGAGGAATATTTCTGAATATGACAAGAGGCTATTAACACTCTTGCATACATTGACCAAATTATGGAATTTTTGGATGGGTAATACCTTCCAAGAGGAGTTTGACTTCCATGTACTTCAATCTTGCCTTGGGAAAGATTAGTTGCAAGGGAGGCATCAAAAGTGGGGTAGCAATACTCCAACATGTGGCTTTGGCATTGAGCATGTCAAAGAGAAGAGTTGTGATGTGACAGGTGCTTCATTTCAGATTTCAACAGCGTTGTCATTGTTGGGAAGCATAGATCCATATTGGGAGTCCCAACTATTGGTGGAATATTCCAAGAACCTCTTCACAAGTAAGGTTATTGATGGGCAAGTGATAGATGGGAGGTATATAGTGGTTGATGAAGTTATTTATTTCCATGATCAAATCTACTTGACTAGAGACTCCAAGCTCAAGGATGAGATTCTACATGCAGCATATGAGGCACTCTTTTCAGGACATGTAGGGATTCTATTGGGAGGATCTCAAAGAAGATGTGCTCCAACATATCAAGAGGTATGTAGCTTGTTTGGTGAATGAGGAGGAAAGCAACCACCTTGCAAGATTGTTTCAGTCACTTCCCCTTTTGATGGAGAGATGGGAAGGCTCATCTATGGACCTCTTCACAAACATGTCTACAATATATGGTAAAGATTGTGTTTTGATGCTTATTGATCAACTGAAAATTTATATACATTCCTTTACCATACATTTGTAGCACATTTCTCCACAAGAGAGCAAGCCTCTCTTTGGATTTCATGGTCCTTTTGGGACTACATTCAGTGATGGGATTGGCCACTTTCTAGAGGACTTTGGGCAAGAATGTAATATTCCCAATTACTCCTAAGCTAATGGGAATATTCATTTTTGTTTTATTTTTCTATTTGATGAATAAATTTGTAAAGGAGGATCATAAAACTCCTAAACAGTAAATAAATCAATGCCAAATGTGAAAAAGGCTATATCTTGGATAAGTAAGAAGGCACCCTTAGTTGTGAAAGGGGCTGAACATTTTGACTGGGTCAACCATGAAAAAATCTATAGCATTGTCTTGGAGAAGTGGCCATCAATGAAGCACAACACAGTTTTAGATGGAGATGGCTCATGTGAAAGGGGCTATTTCATTGAAGATGGTTTATGGTTTTCAAGCTCTCAACTTATAAAAGGAAAAGGATGGAAGCATGAGAGGGTTCTTGATGATATTGTATTTTCTGAATATATTGTATGTTTAGAAATATTTCATTCTCTTGTTGTTTAGTTGAGAATAGTGATGTTTAGCACTGGGTGTTCCTGATCAGGAATCCCACCTCTTTCCTTAATAGGCCACTTGGAAGAGCATTGCATTTCTTGTCCACTATCTGGCTGAAGTCCAAGCTTCTTCTTCCAACTACAATGCAGATCCTTTTAAGGGTTTGGTTGTCTTTGAAAGTTGTAGCAAGTGGAGGCTAGATCTACTCAGATCTAGACCATTCTAGTGCTCATTTTCAGTGGGGAAGGCTTCTATCCCATTGGTGAGAGAGTATTGGATTAGTGGAGCATCAGATTCAGATCTTGGCATGTGGCCAAACATATCTTAAACCCTACAACACAGTTTTACTTCCAGATCTGCGTTTTTCTGTAGGTACTGTTGCAGGGTCTTTTGGCATAACTTTCTGGAGAAGTGATTTTCATGTGTTGGGGATCTGCCCTTCACCTTTGAGATACATTGGAGAGGATCAACATATTGTACATTTCAGATCTGATCTGCATATATTTGAATATTCCTGAATATTTGAAGACTTATGCAAATCTACAGCTTTAGATCTCAGATCTACTCCATGTGCTTCATGTATTGCTGAAAACCCCAAGGGGGTTTTGAAGAAGAGTCTTTATACTGTATGGATCTGTCATAGATCTGACTTTTCATGCATTATTTTTCTCTACATCTAAGTTGTAATCAAGAACTATTGTAGCTCAATAAAAATAACGTTGTTAAGGCAATTTATGTTCATATACATGGTTGCAGCACCTCTTTTTGAGGATGTTCTTCTATTGGAGTCTTCTATTTCCTGTTGTACATTTCATGAGCTATCTTGTGCACATATTTTTCTGATGTAAATGTAAATAAAGAGCCTCCATATTGGCCCCCTGCTCTTACTTAGATGATCTGCACTATTTCTCTGTATAACTATTTAATATTGCTGCATTTCCCATTTGGGAATATTACAGTGGTATCGAAGCATCATCTTGGCACAACCCGTGCTTTCTAAGAAGCCAATATGTCTTCATAATAAGAAGAACCTCTTACTGATAGAGAGAAGAGGTATCTAAAGATAAGACCAAAGAAATTTGATTACACCAATGACAATGAAGACAAGGGTAAAGCCCCTGTATCTGGAAGTGATGAAGAAGGAAAGGACTTTGCTAAGATCCTTTTGAGAGCCATGCAAGATCTTGCTAGAGAGATCAAACAGATGAGATTGGACAAAATCAAAGAATCTCCTAAGAGATTTCATCTTGGAGAAAGCTCTGGCATGTCTCACCACTGGAATGATCAACCAGTGCATCAGCCACAAGTTTCCCAGCGCTCTACCATGCATACCTTTTTGGCTGTGGGAAATGAAGGGTTTCAAGAGAAAGAATCCCTTGAATACTATTTTGAAGAATATCAATCTCAAAATCAGAGATTCAAATATCACTTGATTTTTCAGGAATTTTGTCACCTCAAGGACAAAATAAGACCAAGGCATCATCATAGAGAGGTTGGATTCACTCATAATCATGAACGACATCACTGTATGGGAAGATTATTTTTACCCAATTTTGATGGGTCATCCAAGTGTTCTGCCAAAGCATGGGTAGAAAAGCTTGACATCTACTTTCATTTGAACAAGGTTCTAGAGATGGAGGCTATCAAGATTTCAGCTCTGCACTTTGAAGGTGAAGCACATGACTGGTGGCTCCATGGCTTGTCTACATTGGGTCATGCCAATGTGACTACTTATTTAGAGTTCAATAGAAGGCTGGTGGAAAGGTTTGGCAGAAGAGATCCAAAGGCACCATTCATGAGCCTTGCAAAGTTGAAACAATCAGGTAATACAGAGTCTTACATTTCTGAATTTTTGAGATTATATGTTATGGTTCCTGATTTGTGTACAGCAAGAAGGGTGTACATGCTCATTGATGGTTTAGATGAACCTCTTCATGGGTTGGTTAAATCTACCAAGCCCACTACCTTGCATGATGCTATTGAGAGGGCTAGAGACATTTAAGATGCCTTGCCAAAATCAAAGGCAAACTTTCAGCATAAGCCCTCTTTTCCTTCTAAATGAAAGGAAGAGAAAGTTGCTCCTTCAAAGGAGAGCTCATACGAGAAGCCTCTTGATGATGAATTCTGGAGAGATATAAGAAAGAGGAAGCTATGCTTCACTTGCTAAGAATCATAGGCACCTAGACATAGATGTGATGCTAGAAAAGCACATTACATAAAGGTCTTCTCAGATATTGAGGAGGAAGAAGAAGATGAACCAAGAAGAGGTCACAGCGCTAACATTGTTGGAGGAGATCAGGAGATGGGAACGGAGCATTTGCTCCTATTGGAGGTACTTTTGCATCTTTGAGAGGAGTACCGAAGTACTTGACCTTAAGATTTCAAGGTTCAATCTTGAATCAAAGGGTTTTTGTATTGATTGATAGTGGGGCCACCCACAACTTCATCAATGCCCATCTTGTGCAAAGGAGGGAAATACCCACTGATACTTTTGAGGGATTCTCTATTTTGGTCCCAGGAGATAGAACAATGCAATGCATGCATTATGTCCCATCACTTTCAGTCACCATGGGAACTTATACTTTGGTTGATCACTTCTTTATGGTTGACATACCAGACACCAATGTGATTTTGGGTGTTCAATGGTTGATTACATTGGGGAAAGTCACCACTGATTGGGAGGCTTTGCAAATGGAATGGGTGGACAATAAGAGTGGTGAATCTCAAATGATCAAAGGCATGCATACATAACCCTCACATACCACTTCCACACAAAAATTAGAGATGGATTTGCGCAGTGGAAGCAAGGACCTTACAGTCCCATCTATCATGTTCATGAGATTTATGCATGGGACACTCTTATCTAGTGGCAAACCACCTGGGAGGCCACCTAATTCAGATTTTGTGGGGAAGACCTCACAACATGATGCTCCAACCTTAGACCCAGGAGGGATTGGAGCACTAGAAGACAAAGCTACAGTGCTGGGAGTCTTGAGTAAGCTCAAGGAGGAGAGGGATCTTCTTCCCTTATCATCATCACCCACTCTCATTTCTAATTTTGCGCTGTGGGAGGAGAAGAATGGAAGGAATGGCCTTCCAACACATACCTTTTGCATGGGAGATGTCAAGGAGAAGAGCAACAACATGAAAGACATTTCTGTTGATACATCATCACTGCTGTCATTGTTGAGCAGTTTAGAGCTATATTGGAAACCCAACTATTGGTGGATTATTCCAAAGAACTTCACACGTATGATACATGATGACCAGCTGCATGAAGAGGGCTATTTAGTCCAAGGATGAGTCATCTATCATCATGGTAGAATCTTCTTTTCTAGATCCTCCAAGCTCAAGAATAAGTTGCTACAAAGAGCTTATGAAGAGTTATGTTTTAGCCACATGTATTCCATGGAGATCTACAACATCATCATGAGGAGCTTTGATTGGGAAGGCTTGAAAGGAGAACTAAATCAAAATTTTCAAGAATGCATGAACTATGTGGAGTTGGGGCAGCAACAAGACTCTATGAAAGAGTTATTTCAGCCATCTCTTACTTTTTTTGAGAGAGGAGATAGATCTATGCACCACTCCATTTGTATGAGTATTGTTGGTGAATAATATGATCATGTAAGACATGTTTTATTTTTTGATTGTATGCATTCTTTCACCATGTTTATGTAATCCATGGCTCCAAGGAGGAGTAATACATCTTGTAAACCTCATGGCCAACATTGGGCCACAAAAATTTCTGAATTTGGCCACTCCCTTAATGCAAAGGGAGATTTTCCATCATGATGGATGCTTTCCTAAGGCACCAAACATATCTCACACTTTCAGACATAGTGAGATAACATGGGCAGCAAGTAAGTGGTGGGAAAACCACTTACCACATCTTGATCTGATGTAGGCAAGAGATGCACTGTGCTGGTTCCATATGTGGGACTATGACCTACCTCCACATGCTCAAATTTCTATTTGTATGTATGTAGTTTTTCTCCCATACATTGATTATATACTTGTAATTTTTATGGGAATGTATGGAGGGAGGATGGGAGGTATGCATGTGCCTAATGGGCTGGATATTCTCCATGTATCAAGGAGTACATTATGCTACATGTTTCAAGGAGGACATTGGGCAAGCCATGTTTGTTTCATTTGAATTATTGTCTCCTTGTGGGATGGATTATTTACATCTCATAAGAACTTTGGAGGAACAATTCATGGAGGGTTGGATTGGTGAACACTTAGATTATCGAGGAAGCTTAACACATGATGGTGTCACCAATGGAGGAGGAGAAGAGTTGCAGCACTCACCTTATCAGTTGCTTGAGGACAAGCAACATTTTGGAGGGGAGGACTGTAATATTCCCAATTAGTCCTAAGCTAATGGGAATATTCATTTTTGTTTAATTTTTTGTTTCATGAATAAATTTGTAAAGGAGGATCATAAAACTCCTAAATAGTAAATAAATCAATGCCAAATGTGAAAAATGTTATATCTTGGCTAAGTAAGAACGCACCCTTAGGTGTGAAAGGGGCTGAACATTTTGACTGGGTCAACCATGACCAAATCTACAGCATTGTCTTGGAGGAGTGGCCATCAATGAGGCACAACGTGGTTTTAGATGGAGATGGATCATGTGAAAGGGGATATTTCATTGAAGATGGTTTAGGGTTTGCAAGATCTCAACTTATAAAATGAAAAGGATGACAGCATGAGAGGGTTGTTGATGATATTGTATTTTTTGAATATATTGTCTGTTTAGACATATTTCATTCTCTTGTTTTTTAGCTGAGAATAGTGTTGTTTAGCACCTGATGTTCCTAATCCGGAATCCCACCTCTTTCCTTGAGAGGCCTCTTGGAAGAGCATTGCATTTCTTGTCCACTATCTGGTTGAAGGCCAAGCTTCTTCTTCCAACTACAACGTAGATCCTATTGAGGGTTTGGTTGTCTTTGAAAGCTGCAGCAAGTGGAGGCTAGATCTACTCAAATCTAGACCATTCTAGTGCTCCTTTTTAGTGGGGAAGGCTTCTATCCCATTGGAAAGAGAGTATTGGAACAGTGGAGCATCAGACTCAGATCTTGGCATGTGGCCAAACATATCTTAAACCCTACAACGTAGTTTTACTTCCAAATCTGCGTTTTTCTGTAGGTATTGTTGTAGGGTCTTTTGGCATAACTTTCTGGAGGAGTAATTTTCATGTGTTGGGGATATGCCCTTCACCTTTGAGATCCATTGGAGAGGATAAAAATATTTTACATTTCAGATCTGATATGCATATATCCTAATATTCCTGGATTTCTGAAGATTTCTGCAGATATGCAACTTTAGATCTCAGATCTACTCCATGTGCTTCATGTATTGTTGAAAACCCCAAGGGGATTTTGAGGAAGAGTATTTATAGTGTATGTATCTATCATAGATCTGAATTTTCATGCATTATTTTTCTCTAAATATAAGTTGTAATCAAAATTTGTTGTAGCTCAATAAAAATAACGTTATCAAGCAGGTTCTGTTCATATACATGGTTGCAGCACCTCTTTTTGAGGCTTTTCTTCTATTGGAGTCTTCTATTTCCTGTTGTACATCTCATAGGATAACTTGTGGGTATATTTTCTGATGTAAATGTAAATAAAGAGCCTCCATATTGGCCTCCTACTCTTACTTAGATGTTCTGTGTTATTTCTCTACATAATTTTTTAATATTGTTGCATTTCCCATTTGGGAATATTACAAAGAACTATTTTTCCAGGTGCATATTCAGCCAACACCTAATGTCCTCTACTGTTTTCAAGCTTTTGAGAAGCTTATGGAAACAATCAATTGGTTGGATGTCCACTTATCATATCATGTTTTGAGACAGCTAGAAGAAGAACAACATTGGTCTCACTTGAGGGACTATATTCACCATCCAGCATATTATATGACACTTAGTCCATATGTCTTTTGGAGCCTTTATGGTGATGACATTCTATTCACTATATGTGGGATGAATTTGGCAAGAGAGGTTCCTAGAACCAAGGAGTGGGATCATGATATTCCAAGTACCTTTTGGCTTCCCGGGGACTATATTATTGTAGCCCAAGATCAACAGCTCCATATCTATCCTAAATGGAGGGAGAGGCAGCGTGAGTTGAATAACTTGATCTCTCATTTTCAGCCGTACAACCCCTATAAATTGCAGAAGTATAGGATTGATGAGTTTTTATATGAGCTTCCAAGGGTGACTCACTTTGCTTGGATGATAGCGTGGAGATTGGAGTTTCCCATTGGGAATATTTTTCACTATCCTTGCATTTTCTTGAGGAAAAGCAACATTTTCGAGGGGAGGACTGTAATATTCCAAAATTAATTTGAATATTAAATATTTTTTTTGTCACTTAGATAGGTGAATAAGTGGGTAAGGAGACCCATAAATCTCTTTATAAGGAATAAAACCACTTTTCATGTGAAAGTGGATCATCTTTTCAGTTGAATAAAGCACCCTTAGGTGTGAAAAGGGGATAGAGCATGTGGACAGGGTCAAATTTGACCAGATCAACAACTTTTTTGTGGAGATAATGGACGATTAATGGAGGACAACGCAGTCAATTAATATGAGAGTAGCTCCTTTAATGAGTGGGACCTAGGGTGAGGAAGCTCACCAAGAATAAAAGGAAGAGGATGGAAGCATTTGAAGACATGATTTGTATTATTGATATTTGATCTTTTTATATCTAGATCTATCATGTGACATTTCTATGCATGCTTGAGCTATTTAGCGGAGTCTGCGGTGTTGTTTAGCACAAGGGTGTTTTCGAGCGGAAATCCCACCCTAATCCTCGGGGGACTTCGAGTGCCTACTCAAGAGAGGTATATTGAGCGTCATTTCCACCATCCGGAATTTGGGCAAGCTTCATCAATTATTCTCAATGTAGTCTCTTTCAGGATTGTGTTGTGTTGCAGGGTTACAATAGTGGAGGGTTGAGAAACCCAATTTCTGAGCTTGTTTTCCAGTGGAGGGAGTAGCCCTTCATCCCGTAGGATATTAAGGAAGGTTCTTAAGTGTCATTTTGATATTTGGTAGCAGGCCAAGTAGCTACCATCAGCTACAGCGCAATTCCCTTCAGGAATTGCGTTATTTTATTGAGAAGTTGTAATGGAGGGCTTAGTGCCCTAGTTTGTGACATATATTTCCAGTGAGGGGACCAGCCCTTCACCTATTGAGATGATTGGGTGCTATTGCAGCTGATATTTCATTCCTTCAGCCCCATATCAACAATCATTTCCATGGAGTGTGTAAGTCAGTCAGCAGGAATGCGGTGGGCAACTCAAAAAGGGCCGAAAATCCAAACTTAAAATCTGGCCAAACCATTTATGGATTTTTCTCGGTTTTTTTAGTGGAATCCATGGTTAAAATCCTGTATCATTCTGAGCACTCCAACAGCCTTCCACACATCGTTCTTCTTCTCAGCAACGATAGTTTCCAGCAGCAACAGTAGCAGCACACATTTCCAGTGCTAGTGTTCTTTAGTGTATTTCAGCCATCTTGTGGCTTGAGTGCATTCCTTTTGGAGCATTGTGTACCTTACATTGTTGTTGATACATAATGATATGGCTCAGTTTTTTCTGATAAAATTTTAATGTCTTGATGTTATACTCCGGCATTTCCAGCATTTTATAGTTTTGTGCTTACATTCTGGTTATTGCCGATTGAAACGTTATAAATGTTCTATATTCCTTTCTTTTCAATTTTGGAATATTACACTTTTTCCCTATGATATTCCAAGTCAAGGTGATACATCAAGGCAATAATGAAATCAGGTCATATGAAAGGTATAAGGTTATTGGGATAGGATTTTCCAATGATCCATCAACAGTTTGTGGATGGCATTATGCTCTTCACTGAATCCACTCTACAAGATATGAGAGCACTAGATACTATCATCTCCGACTTTCTGGACGAATCCAAAATTTTGATCAATGAAGATAAATCGAGTACTTAATTTTTCAATACTCCCAGTCTAATTCAAATAAATTTGACTCAAACATTGGAAAGGCAGGAATATTCTTTTATGTTGATAATTACTTATGATATCTTTGTGTTCTTCTTAAATTTCTTATGTTCTTATTTTAGCTTTATTTCATCAAGAAATTATCAAAAGAAAAACATGATGATCAAAGACACCAGATGTAGGCACTCAGCCATGGCTAACACCCCTCTATAGGGGAAAACCTAGTCAAACTCTTCCACTAGAAAATTCAAATTGAGATAGACCAAGACCTTAGACCAAAATACCTTCCTCCTCCACCAAGTCAGCCCTCGAATTGTTCTTCTGACCTTCAATTATTGATTGCAACAATATTGCATCAACATTGCTTCAATATTGCATCAATATTGCATCAAGGACAAATTTTTGTCCCTACTGCATCAAAATTTCGGCCCATCTTCAAGACTTCAATTTCAGCCCTCATGCAACCTCAGTTCCTTCGCATGTGTGAGACAAGATAGAAAAAAAGTTCTACTTCCTTAGCTAGACAATGACCTCCTTCTCCTTCACTAGCCCTTTCCTTATTTCTTCTTGAATTTCACACTTTTTCTCCTTCCAGCTACTGCAATTAAAAAAAATTGAGTGAGTGCTCCAAGTGAGGTCGAGTAGCTCCAATATATAGTGAGTTTGTGAGGTCGAATTCCCTTGTTGAGGCCGACTTGGTGGAGGAGGCCTAGAAGACCTAATTTACATAAAAATAAATATCTTTATTGATATGAAGCCCAAGAAGGGTCTTTTACATTATGACATGGAAAAGGAAACTTGACATATACCCTAGAAGCCTACAATGGAGGCTTTGACCTAAAAACATTAACCAATGCTCCATGACCAACACCACCCTCCCTACTTTGATAGCTAGACATCAACATATAGGGGATATAGATTTTTTTAGTAGACAGTGTAGTAGCTAGTAGTATTTATAGACTCTATTGGCATATGCATCATATTGATCATGATTGATTTAGTTTGGATGCTTTTTAGGTTCAAAAGTTGCAGTAGCAACAACATTAGAGAGAACTGTTGGATGCAGAAAATTTCAAAGGTACCGTATCGAGATAGCGTTGAATTCCTTTCTTGTTGAGAAGGAGTGTTGAAATTTGCAACAAGAAATATTGAAATGGAAACAAGAAGAGGCTTCTAATTTAATTTTCCCTTAATTAAATTAGAAGTAAATCGTAACTCCACATCACATGATAGCTTGTACAATTTAACTAAGTCAGGAAGACTTAGTTAGCTTAGTCAATTCTAGTTGAGGGTCAAACTAGAGGCATGTATAGTGTTCCCTAAGTTTTAGGGGGTCGAGTTATAATTTATTTTGAGTTTTAATTAATTAACTTAATTTATTTGAGTTAAAATCAGTTTAACTAGTTCTAACTGATGGAGGAACTAGTGAGAGGTCGAGTGAATTAAATTCAATTTAATTCACATGTAGTGATTAATCATATAGTTGATAACTCACTCATAAATAATTCATGCATGTCAGTTTTGAGAAAGACCCAGTTGATATTGGAGTTAAAGGGAAGTGTACTATCATTCGTATAATCATCCAATTGTATAGTTGGTGCATGGAGTCAGAAGAAGAGCGTTGATGTACTGTGTAGCCATTAGTAGGGATTTTCCTCATTAAATAGGGTCTTAATTCCTCATTGAACTTCACAAGGAAGAATGAGCTTGGAAGGCTAGGAAATTGGCTAAGTATTGGCCATATTTAACATAGGAAGCACTAAGATAGACATAGATAGTGCAGAGAGCTCTCAAGCCTGAGAGAAGCATTGTATTGTTCCATATTCTTAGACTTATGAAAAATACAGATAGCATAGTTTTTAGTTGAGGCTTTCCTTAGATAGATAATGACCTCATTTTCCTTCACTAGCCCTTTCCTTCTTTCTTCTTGAATTTTACACTTTTCTCCTTCCAGCTATGCAATTCAAAAAAATTGAGTGAGTGCTCCAAATGAGGTCGAGTAGCTCCAATATATAGTGATTTTGTGAGGTTGAATTCCCTTGTTGAGGCTAACTTGGTGGAGGAGGCCTAGAAGACCTAATTTACATTAAAACAAAATTTCTTTCTTGAAATATGAAGCCCAAGAAGGGTATTTTACATTATGACATGGAAAAGGACACTTGACATATACCCTAGAAGCCTACAATGGAGGATTTGACCTAAAAACATTGACCAACGTTGCATGACCAACACCAGCCTCCCTACTTTGAGATCTAGACATCAACACATAGGTGAGCTAGATGTCCTCCAAAGCATCTTGCCATAAGATGCTTCATCTCTCCTAATCAACTAACTTAGATATATCCATCAATCCAAGCATGCTTCAAACATTCCATATTTTATGGAGAGATCCTACATTATCACAACCCCCAATCAGTAATAAACTTCAAATATATATGCAAGTAAACACAAATCTTCGGGTTCCTTAATTATCTTGATGTTATTCATATTAACATTGTTGGGTGTGTGTTGCATTGTTTCTACAACTAGTTCTACATGTTGTGTGTTGTGTCGGGAGCAGTAGGGGGCTCATAAGGGGGGCAACATCCCCCCCATGTCAAGGGGTTTGCAGGGGCGTTATTACCCCTTGCACAGGGTCCAGGGAAGCGCCCTGACAATTTTTTTTTATATGGACATAATAATATTTGGGTGTACCCAAGGATGCGGGTGGACCCAAATATGGTGGGTGGACCTACCCATGCTTTTGTGCATGGGGTTTTTTCATCGTTTTGGGCATGAGATTTTTCTGCCCATGGTATTATGTATATCCAGTCAAGGGAACTATGGTTATGTTCTAATACAAGGTTAGTGGATTGGGGTTTGTGAATGCTTCAACAAGTATATATATGTATTGTGACATTGAAAGGAATATAATGAAAATACAATCTGGTAGTCCCGGTTTTGGGATCCAAGGGAAAATATTTGTGTATTTTTTTTATGTTCTCTCCATTGTATATTTTTCTATTTTAAGAATCCGTTTGTAGGTAATTTATGTACAGGGTTAAAATATATAAACATCAAGTTATCCAAAGGCATATTCTCAACAAATTTATTCTTTTACTTCTTTAGCAGCATAAAATACAACCTCAGTACTTCTCAAGTCTTTGTTTGTAATGTCATAAATCATGAACATCTATCTGTAGTACTTTCATTCTTTAGTTTCATTGTTACTTCAAGGTATTCATTATGACTATCATAATATGCCCTCCCTCTTAACTAGGGAGATATACCCTTTCTTCTATCCAGACTTCCTCTCAACTTATGGAGATCAACAACTCCCTTCTTTTATAATATTGGAGTAACTTTATCTTTTCATGTCTTCATGGCATCAAGGTTATCTTGCATATCATTATTCTTGTAGCTTCCTTCATTATGCTCATCATTATTATCATCTTCTATTACAAACATCTTCAAAATATTGAAGATTATGTACCTGCAAAACTTTAATAGCAAGTACAACCAAATACAAATATATGGAAACATGAAGTCAAATATATCAAAATCATGTCATTACAATGGAAGCGTCAAAACATTCAAATTTTAGACATCATATACCTAAAATTAGTTAGGTTCATAATCAACAAGGGTCACGTCCTTTTACATACTAGATTTCAACTTCTTGCTAGGGTCTTTTCATAAACCTTAGACTCCATCTTCGAGACAAAAATCCTTCGATATTATAAATTCAATCAAATAAAAATCAATCATAGTATAATAAATCTAAAGTTTCAACAATATGATTTTTAGAATTACATGTTAGACTCTGCTAGGGTTTGTTGCAAAGATTACATTTTATCATCTAAACTAAATCACATCGAAAAAAACTATCATCATATCCTATAATATCAATCTCTAATAGGGTTTTGTTCCAAACCATATATTTCACAAATTAAGACATGAGTATCAACATTTAAGTTAGCATACTCAAATATACATATCTAGGATGCACTAACATTCAATATTTATACCTACTATGTAAACCCAAGACACAAATATTAATACATAAAAGTTAGATATACAACGATTTTGACCAGACTAGGGTTTCAGTCATGTGGAAGAATATACACCTATGGTTCCATTCCTAGGATCTTACTATATTTATTACAAGGCTTTTGTTCATAAACCCTAATTCACCAAACCCTAAAGATCTAGGGTTTCAATATATAACTTAGATATTGACAACAAACCCTAAAGGACTAGGGTTTTTACCATGACATTATCAAAACTATAAACTTCAAAAGAATAGTATTTCTATACTTTATCAAACAACCCGTAAGTAGATAAGGGTTTCATTATTTCATACCCTTAAAATTATGAGGCTAGGGCTTTAAAATGAACCCTAAATTATAAGGTTTCACAAGAATAACAAGAGATAGTATAACGAGCATAGATTCAATCAAATGATTAATCACCCTAACAATAATCTTTGTGATTCAAAACCCTAGACAGAATGATGTTAGAAATGTAAAGCAAATTTCAAAAGAGAATGAACAAAATAACTTTTCTATGAAGTGAACCTTGTAGAAAAACTTATGGTTTAAGACATACCTTGAATTTTTCTTTAAAAACCTTGTAGGACATTAATTCTTGAAGGGTAGAACTTCTTATATGCTTCAAGTCTCCTTCATATACTTTGTGTATCTTGTAATCTTTCCTACCAAGTAAAATACAAAGAAAAGGTTATTAGTATACAACACAAGCAAATCTCGATATGAGGAGGAAAAAAAACATAAAAGAGGGAGCAAGGAACAAGATACTTATCTTTTAGTAAAATGGTGGAGGCTCCCTAGTCCCTAAAATGTCCTGAATATTCCACTGGATAGTTCGTCACAATAGATCTGACAATATTATATTAAAAATCTGAAATTGTACACTATTATAATTTTATTTAATTTATGGATCTGTAGATTATATTGTAATTAGTGCATGCATGCGAATGGAAATTATGCATAAAATTAGAGAATGACAAAAAAATATCTCACACACACATAATACAAAAAATATGCTATGGGAAACCCTTTTGGGAGAAAACCCAACTAGAAGGTGAGGTTGCTTCACTATCTTTCTTTGTCTGGAATATGGCTACAGGTACAAGGAAGTAAGGCTTGTGGCTTGTGGGTTGCTATAGTGCACAAATAATCTCTATTTTCTCTACCTCCTATCTCTCCTGCGTATATTTGCTGAGATATGGAACAAAATTCTCTCGAAAGAATGGAATGCCTCTTCCTCCTAGTGGCCCGGTTATAACACATCCTGATAGCCTACTAGTGGTTAAGTTTGACTACATTGAATCTTAACTAGAGTTACAATATAGACTCTTCTAGAGTATTTTACAAATAAAACATGTACCTAGCCCCTTTTCCATGAATAATGCGGGCTGATGTGACATCCTCCCAAATTATAGGTGTGAAAATAGGAAGGTCAACTTCTGAGTGGCATAAATTTTCCATGCGATCTCTAATTGACGTGTTTCTTATGCCATAGGAAATATATTTGTGTGTAGAATAGCATGAATGGCGAAAAATTGAAGTGGAAAATTTTTACCACCCAAAAACGTCGTTTGATGCCTCAAAACACTCCTGGAAGGTTTCATACCGCATTTTGCCAAATTGGGTCCCGCCAATAAAAACGCTCTTGCGAGTTGATTCCTCCACTTTTTCCACTATGAATGCATTGATATGGATGACAAACAATGTAATGATCCAATCCGGATCACACCTCCCAATTTTTGGAGGCTTTTGTTGTTGGAAATGTTGTCATTGATGGAAACGGAGCACAAAGAGAGCAGCATAGAAGCAGAGAGAGGCAAAGAGAACAACATAGAAGAAGAGAAAGGAAAAGAGAGATAGAAAAAGAGGCAGAAAATATGTAGAGAGATCTGAAGAGCTGCAGAGGGTCGAGCAGCTGTAAATACAGAGAATACAGAGAATACAGTGAAACAGTGAAACAGTCATGCACTGCCAATGAAACAGAGAATATAGAGAATAAAGAGAAACAGTGAAACAGTCATGCATGGCCATGCACAGGAATTGAACATAGCAGATCAATGCAGAACAATATTTTAGAAGCAAAGGTGAAAGGGTCCATATGATGGAAGGGTTTATATGCGATGGTGAGAGGTGGAAGTTACAAATAAATGTATCCGAGGTTAAATCAAAGGAAGGAACCTTAAATAAAGGCATGACGCCGTTAATAAATCAAATGTGAAATGAAAACCGAATATGTGGAACCATGCAAAAAGGGTGGAACCGAAAGGCAAAAGAACAGTGGGGTTATATATATATATGTTCGAAAGAAATTGATAAATATATAATCTAGTTATAATGCAGGGTTAATGCACAAACTGTGTATTTAAATGAAGAATGGAGGACAAATAAACATTGACGTGGAATTATAAGAACCAGAACCCTGAGTCAAGAACGGAACCTTGAAGGAATAGTAAATCCGGAGTTGAGAAACCAGCAAGTTTGCGCGGTTCATAAGTGGTAATTAAATTTTGGTGAAAAAACACGATCCCACTAGTCGGTGGATGCGTGGAAAAAGCGGTAAAGCCAAAATAGCTTTTATCGCGTGATTTGGATGTGTTAACCCTCGGCCCTATAAAAAACGCGATATGTGCTATAGTCGTTTGATCTGGAGCAGAGGAAATCCAACGATCGCTGTATCGCGTGATGGATGAAGATTAGTGGCAAGGTACGTTATAAGTTGTTGTGGGCCCAGATGCTTTGTAATATGATGCGATGGTTTGTTTGAAAGCTGGAAGTTAATAAACTGTGATAGACTCAAAGGTTATATATGTTATCGTTTGCGTTAAATCCAAGGGCATGGGTTTTATTATAATGTTACTATGGAGGCTGTGATATATGGTGCACGATGTATAAAGGTTAACGTAAGGCAATATGCTGTGGGGCCCAGAACTAATATATGTTGGTTCTTGTGATTAATCAAAGTCGGTTTTACCATGAACTCAGTGTAATGTTGATATGTCGGGGTTTAAACCAAAAAGGTTAAAGGCTCTTTAATATCTGTTATCCATTGGAAATGCATTAACCCAATCACACCTTAATATGAATGAGGCGAAGGTTTACGTTAATGAAATATATATATATATATATATGTTTTGAAATATATTGTGGGCCATCATATTGAGTTATCTGAAGTCGAGAATTTATAAAAACGTGGGCCATACCATATTCTAATATATTATGGTTGAGGTGAAATATCAAAGTCGGGAGCATGTATTGGTTAATATGTTGTACACCATTATGTAATAGGGTATTTCAATGGTCTTATAACCATTTTTTAATTCATCGCATCGGCAGATAGAAAGAGAATTGTATATGCGCAGTGGGGTCTACAGTGAACCATCACATCGGCGGAGAAAGAGAGATGAACAAATTGAAGATTGCGATTGCGATTGAGTGACTGAATGTCAGCCGTCGGATTTGATGAAGAATGGACAGTGGATATGTGAGTTGCTTGATTACATGGTGGGACCTTCACAAATCGCATCGGCGAAAATCAAATGACCAAAGGCACAAGAGTACTCTAAATGTTGCGATTGTGATTGGAAAGATAAATGAGGCAGAGTGTAGTTGTAATGTGGGCTCCATACAAAAGAAAAGGTTAATATATGTTTGCTCCGAGTTTTTAACCAAAGCCGAAGAGTAAAAGGAAAGTAAAGCGGCAAGTATATATATATAAAACAATATATATATATATATACATATATCTATGAACAGTGAACCATCGCATCGGAGTAAAACAGAGCAGTGGCACATACCATTGAAAGTTGCGATTATGATTAATCACGTCAGAACTATCGCAAAGGAATTAATCGCATTGGAGTAAAGGGAGAACAGCGGAACATGTTAATGAATTTTTTGATTGCGATCAATCGCATCGGAACCATCGCAAGAGGAGTAATCACAATCGGAAATCATCGGAGGAGGCTCATTGCATCGGAGAATAAGAAAAGTTTGGCTAGTGGGCCCGAAAGGGTGTTTTCTATATTAAAAGGATCTATTATTATTTCGCTGAGAGTTATTTGCGTCATATAAAAAGGTAGTTATATATGCAGAAGTTACACAACTGCAGTGAACAGCAGAGCATGCAGAAACGGAAAAAGACAGAGACAGCAGCAGAAAAGACAAACACACGGTGATCCAAAAACTGAATGGGTTGATTTGAAATCCATATTGTAACTGAATGTAAATGTTTTAATTGGTTTTATATTTTTTGTGATGCATTGACAAGTCTTCGGAGGCAAAGAAACATCCCACGGTAATGTTGAAATGTATACATAATGTAATATATTTTTTCTGAATGAGCTGGACAAAGGAATGAGAAGGCAGAAGTCGAAGAGTCAAGGCTGTTCATTTCGATTTCCCAGTAGAATACAAACAGTCAAGAGGTAATCTCTATAAAATATATCTCATAGTTATGAATAGAGAGGTTAGAGAATCCAGAATTGAGGCAGAGAAGATAAGAAGAAGGAGGAGCAGAAAGAGATGTTGTGAAGACAGATAAGAAAGCTGGAGGACAGCAGTGAAGAAGGCACATAACATAGCTAATATCCAAGGTAAATCAGCAAGTGTTTTCTTTTGAGAGAGTGAGGAAGTTGGAGCTTCCCTATCAAGTTGTAGCTTGGTAGATGTCAGTTGTAACTGACTGAGGTTGGAGCCTCCTGTAGGTTGGTGCCTACAGAAAATTGATGGGAGTTGGAGCTTCCTTGCAAGTTGTAGCTTGCAAAATTGAGGTTGGAGCCTCCTATAGGTTGGTGCCTACAGAAATTCAGTGGTGAGAGGGAGTTGGAGCTTGCCTTTGCATCACAACAATAATAAGATGTGGTTTTCTCCCTTTATGGGTTTCCACTTATATATGTTGTCTCTGTGTGTGATGTTTATGTGTTGATATGGTTTATTCAATCTGCTTAATACTTGTTGCTCTCATGTTAAGTCTGTTGTCACATTATCTTAATACTTGCTACTCACATATTAAGATTGCTCACATATAAAGTTGATCATGAAATTAAGTTGTAAATAAGTTTAAAGGTCAGTTTAAAAGTTCATGAATTTGTTAAAATGATTCACCCCCCCCCTCTTAGTTTAACTAAGGGTCCAACATTTGTTCCCCAAAAGAGTTTACCGAATTGTAATATTCCAAAATTTTCCTTCAATAAATTGGAATATTAATTTTGTCTATTTTCACTTAGGAGATGAATAATTGGGTGAGAAGGCCCATTCATAATAAAAACATTGATAAAATCCCTCTAGTATGAAAAGGGATCAACCATGGAACCGGATTTCACACCTCATGTGTGAAAGGATACATTTGCAAAGAGGATTGACCAAGTCAACCAGCGCACGGTATGAGGTGGAAAGCACTACATGGGACAGTGCAGAGATAGAGGAGGGAATATTCCTTTATGGAGGAAACCCTAATGGATGGGCCCATGGAGAGAGAGCCTTCACTTGCTATATATGGAGAGGAGGAGAGCCATTTTTATGCATGCATATGTTTATGATTTCATGTCTATTCAGACATTATGCATTATCTGTTGTTTAGCAAGAATTGTCGGGAAACTCCTGTTTAGGATTTCCTCACCTTCTTGAGAGGCCTCTTGAAGTTTGGTTCTTCATTATCCACATATCTTGGCTCAAGTCCAAAGCATCTTCCTCCAGGACAGCGTTATTGCTACAACAACATAACTCTGTGTTGTAGGGTGTTGCAGTGGAGATTTCACAACACCCCTTCCATTGTTTGTTCTTTAGAGAAAGAGCCTTTCCTTCTTTGGGAGATCAGTTTGGAAGAATTGGAGCTGATTTTCATATCTTGGCACTTGGCCATAATGTTCTATTCCACTCACTGTGCAGTCCCTCTTAGTGACTGCGTTATTTTCATGGAGTATATGCAGTGAGGGGTTGTTGTATAGTTTGGAGGGTGAGATCTCAAGTGTAAGGATCAGCCTTCCACTTTAGAGATCCATTGGATAAGGTCTACTTCAAATTGCTCATCATCTTCAACCTTCTCTATTCAGTTCCATATTTGAGTTGTTGCAGCTACCCAGCAACTCTAGCATTTTGGCCATTTTGTATATTTCAGCCAATCCCTTGGAGGATTGATGTTTTACTGCTTCTAAGGGTTAGAGCTTTGCTCCCCTAATGTATTTGAGCCATATCATTGACATATCCATGTATTGACATTATATTGCAATAGTATTCCATAATAGACTGTGCTGTCATAGCTAAGGGTTTCATATATGCAGCTATGTTTTCTCATTTCATGTACATGTATTATTGAGGCTTGCATTGCCTTTCTTGAGAGGTTGTTTCCTCAAGATATTGTACCCTTTCTGCTGCTATAACATCATTTGTTGGCTGATCAGATCTTCATGTGCTCATGGTTGTAAAATAATGTTGTTGCTTCATTTTTGGCTCATGTAATTGTTGCAGCCCCATTCTTTGGGAAATTCCTGAGGAGGAATATTACAAAAACTATAGACAGAGTCTGTAGAGGGCTAGATAGCCTCTGGATCTCATCCTTTCTATAAGGTGACATATTCAGTAAATGCCCCTATAGTCAATCTCTGGAATAGATTGTGATATTTCATAAAAAGGAATATTACAGTGGTATCAGAGCAACTTTATTGGCTCAGCCTGTGAATCTAAGCCCAAGAAGATCAGAATGTTGAAGAAGATGAGTTTATTCTCATCTATTTTTAGATCCAAAGGGGACCTCTCCAAGGAGGTCAAGAAGATTGAAGAAGAAGAAGAGGAAGTACCATGCACTTCCTATTCTCATCAAGAAGAAGACATTGAGCATGGAAGATACTTGGATCATCAGATTCTAAGTGATTACCTTGTTGAGTATAGATCTCAACCTAGAGGCTTCAAGGAGACTCTAGATTTTCCTCATTTCATCCAGTTGAAGGAAGAGAAGAGACCATGTAGCAATAGACTTCTGTCGTCTACCTTTAATGAGTCATCTACTGCAAGAACTTGGATGAAAGAGTTGGTAGAGAATTTGTTGAAATCTCATCACTGCACTTGGAGGGTGAAGCCTATGATTGCTGGAGCAGCCACTTGAGCCATGAGAGGGAGAGAAATTTTGCAAATTTCATCCAAGGGTTGGTCAAAACCTTTGATGGTGAAATAACAAAGGAAGGGGAGACCACACCACCACTTGAGGAGCCTTGTGATAACGTTGTCACACTCATGGAGGAGTAGCCACATGCATCAACAGTTGGGGCAGCCAACACTTTTGAGGAAGGAACTCTTGCAGCCCTACAAGAAGTTCCAAATGTACATCAAGGTATGAAAGAATTTCCATAATCTATTGTTGCACCAACTTCTTTTGAGAATTTTGGAGATTTACTTTTGCATGACCAAGGGTCAAATCCCATTGCTACCATAGAGCAACTTGGTTGCATTGCGCTGTGCAACATGAAAAATTTTAAGGAGGAAACAAACCATCATCTTCATGATCCTTTGTTGGATTGCATATCACATTGGAGGTCAGGGTTTGAAGCCTTCAAGGATGATAGTAGACATATTGCAGTGAGAAACCCTTTCTCCCTTCAAGATGACACTTTCTCAATGAGCTCCTCCCAACTCAAAGAGGAATTTCTACTTTCAAATCCAAGACCTCACTGGTTTTGGAAAACTATTGATGAGAGGTAGGTCTCAAGGAGAGATCTCATTAGAGGTGCACTTCAACACACCATGGAGTGCAATTATTTTCTTCCTTTCTCACAAGATCAGATAGAAGATGGAGGATATCTTAGGATGGATAACATCTCTCATGCTATTTTTGGACATTCCTTGAGCCATACACATCATGATGTGAGGTTTTTTCCTACCACCTATTTGGTTCTTGATAGGATCTCATTGATCCTAGAGAAGATTGCATTTCAAAATCCCATGAAGTGCAAAGACAAGAGTACCAAAATGAAGAGGAGGAGAAATCATCCACAAGTGGTTGAGCGGATGTGGTTGATGAGGAAGGAGCTAGGAGGCTACTTGTAGATCTATGATACCAGGCAGCAGGAAGCTTGGCTGCGCTGGTTACTCTTGAAAGAGTTTGGCCATCACTTGGCAAACACTCTTCCTAAGAGTAGGAGGATGGATACTTGCATCATTGAGCAGCATAGAGTATGGATGCAGGGTGGTAATGTGATACTCATATCATTCATTGTGTCTTCATTGCATGATTTTTATGATGGAGGTATGGGGAGGCAGCAAAATGTTTTGTTGCTTTTCTTGTTTTTGGGAGAGCAAGAACAGGATTGCTCTCATACTTTGCATGATGTTGCAGGAGGAGGAGATGGCATTCTCTCCTTGACTTTTGATGATAGAGAGGTACTTCCATCTTGGGAGGGACTTCTTATATATTGCAGCATTATGAGAGATATCTTTGACAAAGAGCATGTCAAATAATGGAGCTTAATATGGATGAGAGCCTATGTGTATAAGCCAACAACGTTATCTCTTTGGAGCAGTAACCGATGGATGAAGTGTGCCCAGCGGAAGTGTGGTGGATCCATAACCCACAGGTCCCATGATCATTTCATATTTTTTGCACTTGGCGAACAAAGAGGAGGTGAGATGGATGAGGTAGTGGATGGAGTCATCTATGATACATTCTTCTTGACTTGGATTCCCAAGCATGAGAAGAAGAATCTTCTTGCTGCACCTAGTTCATTCCTCTTCATGGGAGCATGCCAAAAAAATATGGAGGGTTCATTCATGGATCCATACATCATCTTACTCTCGGTATATGGTAAGAAATATGTTCTTACATTGGCTGATTTGTATACTCTTACCATTATTTTGCAGTGCATGGCTCTACAAGAGGGCAAGCTTATCAGATTGCTCCATGGACAAAATTGGGCCAACTTGTATGATGGAGACAGCCATCTTTTATATGGCCTTAGGCAAGTGTTTTCCTTCATGTATGATCAGTTGATATACTCAAGCATTTTCTATTTATCAGTAGCTATCATGGCATACATAACTATTCATGTAACACAAAACAACTTGCCTTGTGATTTTCTCAAGCAGCAGCTTGTAAAACTGCGTTGTATGTACTTGGGAGACTGTTGGTACCTTCAAGCCTTATGTAAAACCAATAGTATTTCTTTCATTTTTTTGTTGATCATGACTTCCTTTGCTGATATGGATCAGATTTGTATAAGAAGCATGATTATGAGAGAGGCACATGAGTTGCATGTGTCCAAATTTTTCCTTTAGTAAATTGGAATATTAATTTTGTCTATTTTTACTTAAGAGATGAATAATTGGGTGAGAAGGCCCATTCATAATAAAAACATTGATAAAAACCCTCTAGTATGAAAAGGGATCAACCATGGAAACGGATTTCACACCCTCATGTGTGAAAGGAGACATTTGCAAAGAGGATTGACCAAGTCAACCAGTGCAGGGTATGAGGTGGAAAGAACTACATAGGATAGCGCAGAGATAGAGGAGGGAATATTCCTTTATGGAGGAAACCCTAATGGATGGGCCCATGGAGAGAGAGCCTTCACTTGCTATATATGGAGAGGATGAGAGCCATTGTTATGCATGCATATGTTTATGATTTCATGTATATTCAGACATTGTGCTTTCTCTGTTGTTTAGCAAGAATTGCCGGGAAACTCCTGTTTAGGATTTCCTCACCTTCTTGAGAGGCCTCTTGAAGGTTGGTTCTTCATTCTCCACATATCTTGGGTCAAGGGCAAAGCATCTTCCTCGAGGATAGTGTTATTGCTGCAGCAGCATAACTCTGTGTTGTAGGGTGTTGTAGTGGAGACTTCACAACACCCCTTCCATTGCTTGTTTTTCAGAGAAAGAGCCTTTCCTTCTTTGGGAGATCAGTTTGGAAGCATTGGAGCTTATTTTCAGATCTTGGCACTCGGCCATAGTGTTCTATTCCACTCACTGCACAGTCCCTCTTAGTGACTACGTTATTTTCATGGAGTATATGCAGTGAGGGGTTGCTGTATAGTTTGGAGGGTGAGATCTCAAGTGTAAGGATCAGCCTTCCACTTTGGAGATCCATTGGAGAAGGTATACTTCAGATTGCTCATCATCTTCAGCCTTCTCTATTCAGTTCCATATTTGAGTTGATGCAGCTTCCCAGCAACTCCGGCATTTTGGCCATTTTGTATATTTCAGCCAATCCCTTGGAGGATTGATGTTTTATTGCTTCTAAGAGTTAGATCTTTGCTCCCCTAATGTATTTTAGCCATATCATTGACATATCCATGTATTGACATTATATTGCAGTAGTATTCCATAATACACTGCGCTGTCATAGCCAAGGGTTTCATATATGCAGCTATGTTTTCTCATTTCATGTACATGTATTATTGAGGCTTGCATTGCCTTTATTGAGAAGTTGTTTCCTCAAGATATTGTACTCTTTCTGCTGCTATAAAATCATTTTTTGGCTGATTAGATCTTCATGTGCTCATGGTTGTAAAACAACGCTATTGCTTCATTGTTGGCTCATGTAATTGTTGCAGCCCCATTCTTTGGGCAATTCCTGAGGAGGAATATTACCAAAACTATAGACAGAATCTGTAGAGGGCCAGATAGCCTCTGGATCTCATCCTTTCTATAAGGTGAAATATCCAGTAAATGCCCCTATAGTCAATCTCTGGAATAGATTGTGATATTTCAGAAAAAGGATTATTACAGTGGTATCAGAGCAACTTTCTTGGCTCAGCCTGTGAGTCTAAGCCCAAGAAGATCAGAATGTTGAAAAAGATGAGTTTATTCTCATCTATTTTTAGATCCAGAGGAGACCTCTCTAAGGAGGTCAAGAACATTGAAGAAGAAGAAGAGGAAGTACCATGCACTTCATATTCTCATCAAGAAGAAGACATTGAGCATGGAAGATACTTGGATCATTAGATTCTAAGTGATTACCTTGTTGAGTATAGATCTCATCCTAGAGGCTTCAAGGAGACTATATATTTTCCTCATTTCATCCTGTTGAAGGAAGAGAAGAGACCATGTAGCAGAAAAGAAATCAAAGGCAATATATTTATGTTGTCTACCTTTGATGGGTCATCTACTGCAAGAACTTGGGTGAAAGAGTTAGTATCATTTTTCTTTCTACATCCTGTAGTAGAGAAAGAAGCTATTGAAATATCAGCACTGCACTTGGAGGGTGAAGCCTATGATTGGTGGAGCAGCCACTTGAGCCATGAGAGGGAGAGAAATTTTGCAAAGTTCATCCAAGGGTTGGTCAAAACCTTTGATGGTGAAAGAACAAAGGAAGGGGAGACCACACCACCACTTGAGGAGCCTTGTGATAACGCTGTCACACTCATGGAGGAGTAGCCACATGCATCAACAGTTGGGGCAGCCAACACTTTTGAGGAAGGAACTCTTGCAGCCCTACAAGAAGTTCCAAATGTACATCAAGGTATAAAATAATTTCCACAATCTATTGTTGCAGCAACTTCTTTTGAGAATTGTGGAGATTTACTTTTGCATGACCAAGGATCAAATCCCATTGCTACCATAGAGCAGCTTGGTTGCACTGCGTTGTGCAACATGAAAACTTTCAAGGAAGAAACAAACCATCATCTTCATGAGCCTTTTTTGGATTGCATATCACATTGGAGGTCGAGGTTTGAAGCCTTGAAGGATGATAGTAGACATCTTGCAGTGAGAAACCCTTTCTCCCGTCAAGATGACGCTTTCTCAATGAACTCCTCCCAGCTCAAAGAGGAATTTCTACTTTCAAATCCAAGACCTCACTGGTTTTGGAAAACTATTGATGAGAGGGAGGTCTCAAGGAGATATCTCATCAGAGGTGCACTTCAACACACCATGGAGTGCAATGATTTTCTTCCTTTTTCACAAGAGCAGATAGAAGATGGAGGACATCTTAGGATGGATAACATCTCTCATGCTTGTGTTGGACATTCCTTGAGCCATACACATCATGATGGGAGGTTTTTTCCTACCACCTATTTGGGTCTTGATAGGGTCTCATTGATCCTATAGAAGATTGCATTTCAAAATCCCATGAAATGCAAAGACAGGAGTACCAAGATGAAGAGGAGGAGAAATCATCCACAAGTGGTTGAGTGGATGTGGTTGATGAGCAAGGAGCTAGGAGGCTACTTCGAGATCTATGATACCGGGCAGCAGGAGGCTTGGCTGTGCTGGTTACTCTTGAAAGAGTTTGGCCATCACTTGGCAAACACTCTTCCTAAGAGTAGGAGGATGGATACTTGCATCATTAAGCAGAATAGAGTATGGATGCATGGTGTTGATGTGATACTCATATCATCAATTGTGTCTTCATCACATGATTTATATGATGGAGGTATGGGGAGGTAGCAAAATTTTTTGTTTCTTTGCTTGTTTTTGGGAGAGAAAGAGCATGATTGCTCTCATACTTTGCATGATGTTGCAGGAGGACGAGATGGAATTCTCTCCTTGAATTTTGATGATAGAGAGGTACTTCCATCTTGGGAGGGACTACTTATATATTGCAACATTATGAGAGATATCTTTGACAAAGAGCATGTCAAATAATGGAGCTTGATATAGATGAGAGCCTATGTGTATATGCCAACAGCGTTATCTCTTTGGAGCAGTAACCGATGGATGAAGTGTGCCCAGCGGAAGTGTGGTGGATCCATAACCCACAGGTCCCAAGATTATTTCATATTTTTTGCACTTGATGAACAAGGAGGAGGTGATATGGATGAGGTAGTGGATGGAGTCATCTATGATACATTCTTCTTGACTTGGATTCCCAAGCATGAGAAGAAGAATATTCTTGCTGCACCTAGTTCATTCCTCTTCATGGGAGCATGCCAAACAACTATGGAGGGTTCATTCATGGATCCATACATCATCTTACTCCCAGTATATGGTAAGAAATCTATTTTTACATTGGCTTATTTGTATACTCTTACCATTATTTTGCAGTGCATGGCTCCACAAGAGGGCAAGCTTATTAGATTGCTCCATGGACAAAATTGTGCAAACTTGTATGATGGAGACAGCCATATTTTATATGGCCTTAGGAAAGTGTTTTATTTCATGTATGATTAGTTGATATACTCAACCATTTTCTATTTATTAGTAGCTATCGTGGCATACATAACTATTCATGTAACACAAAAAAACTTGCCATGTGATTTTCTCAAGCGGCAGCTTGTAAAACTGTGATGTATGTACTTGGGAGACTGTTGGTACCTTCAAGCCTATGTAAAACCAACAGTATTTCTTTTATTTTGTTGCTGATCATGACTTCCTTTGCTGATATGGATCAGATTTGTATAAGAAGCATGATTATGAGAGAGGCACATGAGTTGCATGTGTCCAAAATTTTCCTTCAATAAATTGGAATATTAATTTTGTCTATTTTCACTTAGGAGATGAATAATTGGGTGAGAAGGCCCATTCATAATAAAAACATAGATAAAATACCTCTAGTATGAAAAGCGATCAACCATGGAACCAGATTTCACACCCTCATGTGTGAAAGGAGACATTTGCAAAGAGGATTGACCAAGTCAACCAGTGCAGGGTATGAGGTGGAAAGCACTACATGGGACAGTGCAAAGACAAAGGAGGGAATATTCCTTTATGGAGGAAACCCTAATGGATGGGCCCATGGAGAGAGAGCCTTCACTTGCTGTATATGGAGAGGAGGAGAGCCATTGTTATGCATGCATATGTTAATGATTTCATGTCTATTCAGACATTGTGCATTCTATGATGTTTAGCAAGAATTGCCAGGAAACTCCTGTTTAGGATTTCCTCACCTTCTTGAGAGGCCTCTTGAAGGTTGGTTCTTCATTCTCCACATATCTTGGGTCAAGGCCAAAGCATCTTCCTCCAGGACAGCGTTATTGTTGCAGCAACATAACTCTGTGTTGTAGGGTGTTGTAGTGGAGACTTCACAACACCCCTTCCATTGCTTGTTTTTCAGAGAAAGAGCACTTCCTTATTTGGGAGATCAGTTTGGAAGCATTGGAGCTGATTTGTAGATCTTGGCACTTGGCCATAGTGTTCTATTCCACTCACTGCATAGTCCCTCTTAGTGACTGCGTTATTTACATGGAGTATATGTAGTGAGGGGTTGTTGTATAGTTTGGAGGGTGAGATCTCAAGTGTAAGGATCAGCCTTCCACTTTGGAGATCCATTGGAGAAGGTCTACTTTAGATTTCTCATCATCTTTAGCCTTCTCTATTCAATTCCATATTTGAGTTGCTGCAGCTACCCAGCAACTATGGCGTTTTGGCCATTTTGTATATTTCATCCAATCCCTTGGAGGATTGATGTTTTATTGCTTCTAAGGGTTATAGCTTTTCTCCCCTAATTTATTTGAGCCATATCATTGACATATCCATGTATCGACATTATATTGCAGCAGTATTCCATAATAGATTGTGCTGTCATAGCCAAGGGTTTCATATATGCAGTTGTGTTTTCTCATTTCATTTACATGTATTGTTGAGGCTTGCATTGCCTTTCTTGAGAGGTTGTTTCCTCAAGATATTGTACTCTTTATGCTACTATAACATCATCTGTTGGCTGATCAGATCTTCATGTGCTCATGGTTGTAAAATAAAGCTATTGCTTCATTGTTGGCTCATGTAATTGCTGCAGCCCCATTCTTTGGGCAATTCCTGAGGAGGAATATTACAAAAACTATAGACAGAGTCTGTAGAGGGCCAGATAGCCTCTGGATCTCATTCTTTCTATAAGGTGACATATCCAGTAAATGCCCCTATAGTCAATCTCTGGAATAGATTGTGATATTTTAGAAAAAGGAATATTACACGAATGAGGTGAGGATATTTTTCGACCGCCTCTCTGGTGTACCATTTAGCTTTTCTTGGAAGTTATCCCTCCAATCCAATTTTCCAAAGGCCATGTTACGCTTGTCTTGTATTTCTGGATGTCTTTATATAAAATGGTATCTTCTGTCAACTTTTCCTGAGCATCTAGTGCCCAATCCTCCATAAAAGGTGGACCTATTCCTCTTCCTAATCTAGCATGGAAGGCTTATAGAGTTTCAAATTATCTACATTCATATCTAAGTAAATACACATATATGGTGGTAAACGATAGGAATTGTCAACCACCTCTTCTAATATCTAAAAGGGGTCATACCTCAGAGCCTTTATTTTCTTACCAAGCCCTTGCAACCTCTCCTTGTTCAAATGTAACCATACTCTATCTCTCACCTTGAATGATTTATCTGTTCTGTTTTGATCATGTTTGGCCTTACACTTCTCCTACAAATTTTGTAGTGTTTCTTGTACATATAGATGGATTTTCATGATCTTCTATATAACATTTTCAGCCCTCAAAGAATATCCTATAAGATCTTCCCTCACTCCTTCGTTCTGCCCATATGCAACGTCCAATGGTGAAGGTGAAAAATATCCAAAAAAAGTTTCAAATGGGGACTTTCCTGTATAAGTGTGGACTACTTTGTTGTAAGAATGTTATATATATACCATATTTTCATCCCAGGTCTTTGAATTATTCTGGTTGTATCTCCTTAGAAGCTACACCAAAGTCTTGTTGACTACTTCTATTTGCCTATCTGTCTGTGCATGGGATGTTGTATATCTCTTCAACTTCATGTCCATCTTCTCCCATAATGTAGTCCATAATGAACTAAGAAATCTTGTATCCCTATCTGAAATGATGCTCCTTGGTATCCAAAAGTGCACCTAGACCTATCCAAAGAATAATTTTTTTGTGTCTTTCCTGATGATAGCCTTTTTACAGGGCATTAAAACACACATCTTTTTGAACTTGTCAACTACCATGAATAGGTAGTCATTTCCCTTCCTGGTTGTTGGTAAATCTCCCACAAAGTCCATGGAGATTATTTCCCAAGGAAGAGTAGGTACAGGTAAGGGATGATATAGACCCTATTTCTTATTGCTAGGCTTTTTGGTACAACAAAGCATACATCCTCTTATGAACCTAGCTACCTGTTTTTGCATCTTGTGCCAATACAAATACCTCTGCAAGTTTTCCACGATCATCCCTACACCAAAGTTTCTTGCAACCTTGGAGGTGGGAGCCTCTTTAATCAACTATAATCACTCACCTTTAGTAACACAGCTTATGCAACCTATACAGTAACCTTTCTTGGAGATGGTAGTGAACAATGTTGTCACCATCAAGCACATGACTCTAACTCTCCAACTTCTTATACACCTCCTTGAAGTATGTTATCACTCCGCCAAATTCCCAAGGTTGAAGAAGGAATCCCAACAAAGGTAACCATAGACCAAGCTTTTGACTTGGTAGCTAGCCCTACCAAGTCGAAGAGGGCTCTCTCCATAGGGTCACAACTAAGAGGGTTGGAGGAATTAGGTTTTTTAGGCTAGGTATAAGAGAAAAGGTTGTTTTTATTTGATTGGGGTTGGGTTTCACTGGATGAAGATATTAGGTCAAGGGAGCTAGGTTAGGGCAAATGAGATAGGGTTGCAGGGATTCAATGGGGAAAAGTAGGCATAAGGCTTACCACTTTAAAGATGATTTTGATGAGATTGTTTTAAGACTGATGAGAAGATAGGAAGATAATGGGAGATGTATTCTTCCTAAACAGAGGAGAATGCACAAATTATGATAGGTTTCCCTAAACAGAGCATGAGCAAGCATGTGTTATGCCTATCAACTTGAAAGAAATCATACAATAGAGATGTAATGAACATGAATACAACACATTCTAACATACGAAACTGATGGAAAAATAATTATAAACATCATACCACATGTATCCCAAAAAATAGCTGCAAGTCTTCTTTATTAACTAGCCAAAACTGAGTACAATAGTTCCTTGATCAATAAGCTAACATCCCAACTAATTCCAACCCTTGCTAAGAGTGAAGAAAGGGACTAAATAGACATAAAAACAAAATTCACTCATCCTTAGGGGTCGAATCCATGAGCTGAGGAATATATCCACAAAATACTGAACTAAAAGCTGAAGTGTAGGATGGTCCAAGTGACTCATTCTTAATTACATTCAAACTGATTCATTTTGACTCAATGATAACTTCTACCCAATGAATCTACCCCTAGGTAACTTATCCATAGCATAATTACATTTAAAATCATTAATTACAAGGGTAGAAACATAATTCTCTGAAGTAGAGTCAAAACTACAGAGAAATTTCAAAAATTTCATCAAATGGTCATTTGCACCTTCACTGTGTCATTTGCGCCCTCCCTGTTCAAGTCCACTTTTGGCTGACTTGCAGGTGTCTAAATTAGGACCAAGATGGATTTTTGGAAAGCCCTTCAAGTCCTCTTATTGAATATTCCTCCATTTTTTAAAATGAATATTATTTGACCCCTCAAAATTTCATTCTCCCAAGACTTCTCTATGTGCAACACCTAGGCCAAAACAGGGGCAGAAATGTGATTTTTAGGTGGTTTTTTGACCTTTTCACTTGTCAAATATGAAAATCAAGGATGTAAACATGGTTTTCTGGAATTAATTTGTCTTTAGGAATCCAATGGTGGTATTATTTCCCTCAAAAAGTGCCCCAAACATTTGCGTAGCGCCTAAGGCGTTGCACAAATGACCAAATTTATGATAAATGCCTATTAAAAAAAACTCAAAAAACTCCCAGATTTTGCAAAGAAATTTCAAAATGATTCAAAATTGGTAGAATGGCTGATGATGATGTGGATAGGATTGGAGGGAAGCCTCTGCAAGTACATCTAATTTCTTCTTGTGCCATGATGTTTTAAAGTCAAAACCCTAGGGAAGTATGATGATCTGGAATATGGTTTTAAGAATGAGGAATGGGAAAGGGAAAATGAAGGAGATGGTGCTAGGTATGTATGAAATGGGAGAGGGGATAAGGAGTGGTAGTATGATGGGATTTAGGATGGGTATGTTGGGATTGGGAGCCTAGGTAAATGTAGCACCTAAGGCTTAGGGTTTTGGGAAAAAGCATTAGGGAAAGGGAATTTTGCGAAACAGGGTTTCAGGAATGGGTATTTGCAATTGTAGAAAGGTTATAAATGTGTAAGGGAGTGCAAATTGGGGAATTCAAGAGTGCAATGGGAATACTATGGTTTTTTAAAATAATTTCAAACACCAAATTCTAACATAAATTTCACAACACTCAACACATGAACTTGATGAAGATGGTATTTAATGGAATTAGCTCTTACTCATTTTTTGGAGGCCGATGAGTAGGTTGATGAAGCTTTGGAAATTATTTTTTTTACATTTGAAGCATTTGCGCCCTCACGGAAGGATTTGCGCCCTTTCTTAAGGATTTGTGCCCTCCCAGAAGAGTGCCTTTTTACATACCACTTTTGGAGGTCTTCCTAGTGTCCAAATTGGGCCCAGGATAGCTCGTTGGAAATATTATTCTATCTAGTTATCATTTGACACATCAAGAAATTCATTTGGACAATCCATCTAGGAGAAAATGTTATTTTTCCAAGGTCACTCCAGAAGTGCAGCAAACTTTTTGTAGCAACTATATTTTTGAAATTTCTACTCAATCATGATACCTGTGTAAAAAATGAAGGAGGTTTTTCTTCCTTGGCCTATTATGGACAAAAAAATCTCTATATTTTATCAAATTTATCTCTGTTTGGTCATAAACACAGTTTGAAGGAAAACCGGCCCTATGTGTGGAATATGATTTGTCCCTTGGAATGACTTCTTGAAAAATGGTGGGGACATGATGTTTATGAGATGAAATGAATTAATACTTGCTAATATGACCTCATTTATGCCTCCTCCACTCAGATGTCTCTGATTCCATAGCAAACCCTAGCTCAGTGGGAGAGGAAATTAAGGTTTAGTGTTTGTGAAAAATTATGAATTGGGCACCCTTGAGAAAAGATAACTCCCTTTGACATTTGATCAATTGATGAAATAAAAACTCTTTCACTTTGACATGTGCTTGTTTGGCATGTGGAACTGAGTTGGAAACTTTTTGGAGACTGAGTACTTATTACATTTGAATTGACATAAAATTACATGAATAAAATAAAATTACATATTGGAATGAAACTCACATTTGAAATTAAAACTACATGATGAAATAAGCATTTCTCTTTACAAATCATCTTCACATGGTGAAGAGATGTTATTTGATCACCCTTTACTTGTTGGCCTTATGCAATGGAATGGAGTTTTATTGGACCATGAAAACCCTAGAAAATGTAATGATGACCTTGACAAGACTCGACTCTATGGTGACATGACATGATGATTTAACTTTATGGATGATGTACAGTCAACAAGGTATGGAAGTGTGCCAGCAAATGTGGATTTTTGAGGGAGAGTGAGGTTTTATGACTAAGGCTACCATCAGTGAGTGAATTTTTTGCATGACCTAGTGGAATGATAAAAAAATTCTGAGTGGGACCCCTAAAATGAATATGAAAAGAGTGATTTTGATCATTGATGGCAGAATGCAAATTATGACACTAACAAATTGCTCATCCTCTGAATATGCTTCTTTATATGCATCATGGGTGGATGACTCTGTGTGAATAAGAGTCCCCAAAGCTATAATATTTGATGTAGGTGGCCTTAAAAGCATACCAACCAACTTTGTGCTCCCATTTTTATACTTGATCACCAAATTAAACTGTTGTAAAATACCCAAGCACTTGTAATGCCTAGTCTACTGTAGCTTTCTATGGGCCTGCAAGTACTATAAAAGTTGGTGATATGTGTGGATTCTTGTCTCCTTTCCCATCAGATTTACTTCTACTTCTTCATATCTTTCACCATAGAATACAGGTCCTTATCATAGGTAGGGTAGTGTTAGGTGGATAAATCGTTCTTGCGGACAAGAAGGATCTCCCTAGTATCACAAGGATAGCTAGAAACAAACAGGACAAATGTAATCTACTTTCTCTAGATTATGTATGATTTATAATTTTCTATGATGAAGAAAGGACCTACCTATGATCCAATGCTAGTTGTATTCTTCCTTCCCGTCACTCCAAATAAGTCACCTCTTAAGACCTGCAATCAAAGACATGGAAGAGAATCAAAAGCACCTGCACAATATACTAATTCATAAATCATAAATCTATCTTAATGATCAAGGAATTTAAGAAATAAGTCATTCAAGTAAACACATAAGCAACTTATTGAGAACACAGAATCCATTTGTATTATCTCTAAATAAAAGAAGGATTCTTACAACCGTGTTCGCCTTGATGTCATACAGGTCCTTCTGGGGTCCAGAACAAGTGCTTTCCTTTGGTTTGACAAGCCCTTCCACTCTTTGAACCAGCCTAAATATGAGTGTTTAATCATTCTCGCATGGATAATGGCTAGCAAAAAGAGTATGTTTCCTTAGAAATTCACTTCTCTATCGTAGCTACCAAGTACAAAGCAAGTACTAAGTGTATGCAAAATGTATAGAGAAGTTTTACATCTATCAGCATGTATCCCTGAGACTGAACCAAAGCTTCAATTTATAGGAGAAGGAAAGTGGCTACAGCTCCAAAATGGAAGGGATATAGTCCTCTTATCAAGGATTAAGTTCCAAAGACAAAGGAATAGGCTCGTTTTATGAAGGAATGAATGTTCATGAATGGAGGGAGTGAGGCTTCGACTGGATAACACATTCTAGAAGCTTCCAGCTGGGATAATATTCGACCAGCTGGGCTTCTAGAATTTACTTTCGCCTTCAATTTACCTCTTACAAGGGTCCACACTTTTAATGAAGAAAATGTGCGGTCGGCTCCGCAGTTTTTGGAGAAAATGGATGCGGTGCCGCAGGTAAAGCTAAGGAAAAGTGCGGTACAAGTGTTTTTATAAATTTTACAAGGTTTTCTCCAAATTCAGGACTTGGTTTAGGAACTTTATGGTTGTAGACTTCTAAGGGAGCATTATATAGGTATTGATGAACCCATATGGACAGTAAAATTTCATAGTGACAAAATAATGTGTAACAGATTTCCCCCTAAAGCGCGAAGTCTGAGATAATTCGAAGAGTGAAGTGCTTTATCATTCTGAGATCGGCTCATGGACACACCGGTTGAGACCTGGAAAAACATTCAATGCAAACATATATATATATATATCATCGCTGAGGTAGGGATTCCCATAATCAAATCAAAACTAACTAAAATGTTTTGATACAGAAATGATTCTAATATTACATCAATAGTAGACACAGTATGGACGCAGCCATCTGTCATGAATAGTCTACTGCATAATGAATAATAAAACTCCTCGCAGCCTGGATGGTGGAAACTAGATCCAGGGTCTTGATTTCCACTACCCAAACTAGTACGATTCTATCCATGCGATTGATTGTGTCGAAGTCGAACATGGTAGAAACCACTTGATTACCAGTCAATGATGTGAACTGTTAACAAGTGTGAGAGAAACCACCAATAATGACAATGGCTCTCAAAGTACTCAGTACAATCCATGAAGTGTGAATAAATGATTTGAAGTCGAACACTTCACGGAATCATTCGATCAAAGGTCAATGATGCAACCTGTCATCGAAGGCAAGAAAAATGCCATTAAGGCATGCAGATTCCAAGGTACTGAAGGATTCTAGATCAACTTCCTAGATGACATGCCGTCATCGATAGAAAGTGACCCGTCATAGAAAAACCCACGACACGAAACCATTAGATCAAGTTTTGTAGAAATATTTTGCAAGGACTGACTCAGGGATAGTCAACGCGAATGGAGACAAATGTTTGCAAATGAATGGTTTATTTGAACTATCTCTTGAGCACATAATGACACTTTAGATGGTTTGGTAACAATTTCCCTAAAGCTAATACCCAGAAACCAGCTGAAGACTTTCAATATGGTTTGATTAACTGATAGGCAAAGGATTTTCCCAACCCAGGACAAAAAGTGTCGTGTTCAAGAGTGGTATACTGCTTTTAAACAAATTTTAACAACTGGATCCATTTTCTCTCTTTTTCCCCCACCATTTCTGGCAAGTACCTCTTTATTTTTGACAAGCTTGAGGAGGATAACTTTTGCTTGTTATATAAGCTCATCCTTCAGATGAGTCCAACTTAGTATTAAAATCGAACCCTAAGAAGGAGTGGTTCGTTCCTGTTTATAATTTACAGGTCCTTTACTGTTAAGTTTTAACGAGTCCAGTATAGGAGAAACTCGGTGTTTTTCAGTTTTAGGGAGTCAGAAGAAAAACTTAACAAAACTTCGTGGGTGTACTTTTTCGTAAATTTAGTCTCTCAATCCCGAAAAAGAATAAAATAATGTAGGAGAGAACTCTATTGACCATGATTAGTCAACGTATACCTTTTTCGTAAATAGTCCATTTCAGTCCGAAAAAGGGGTAAACTTATACTGAAGGGACGATTTTCATTTCCTTTAGCGAGTTCGAATAGTCAAGTACTCGGCGATATTTTCATGTTTAGAGAGTTTGAAAAGGGCTAAAAAGAGGACTCCAGGGTTTCGTTTTTTCGTAAGTTTTAAGAGCCCGAAAAAGTGATAAAAGTATACTCATCTTGTTTCGCTTTTTTGTAAGTTTTAACGAGTTCGAAAAAGGGATAAAAATGTACTCATAGTTTTCTCTTTTTTGTAAGTTTTAACGAGTTTGAAAAAGGGATAAAAATGTACTCATAGCTTTCACTTTTTCGTAAGTTTTAACGAGTTCGAAAAAGTGATAAAAATTGTACTCATATGGCCGACTTTCAATTTAATTTACGAGCACAAAAAGACAGAAAGAACTAGGCATTTTCATGTGTTTTATGAGAATGAAAGATAGCAAAATAATCTCGGGATTTTCATGAGTTTAACGAGTCTTGAAAATAATAACCGAAATCGACTCAAGATAGGTTTCATTTCTACAAAATATTGTAACATAGAAAAACTATGCTTCAGATAGGTCTGTTTCATTTTTACACAAGCTTGAAACAGAGAAAACTGTGCTTGAGAGTGGTTTCATTTTTACACAAGCTTGAAATGTAGGAAAACTATGCTTAAGAGTGGTTTCATTTTTACACAAGCTTGAAACATAGGAAAACTATGCTTGAGAGTGGTTTCATTTTTACACAAGCTTGAAACATAGGAAAACTGTGCTTGAGAGAGGTTTGTTTAATTTTTTCACAAGCTGGAAACAAAGGAAAAATCATGCTTGAGATAGGTTTGTTTCATTTTTACACAAGCTTGAAACAAAGGAAAATTCATGCTTGAGATAATTTTTAATGCCCCCCAAGCGTAACTTGCTAGAGCGCATGCCCCCCAAGCTTCATTTCATTCAACTAAGTAGACTACTAGTTACTAATAGCTGGATGTAATGAAGGTTCATTTACGAGATCAGATGAAAGACTCGACTTAAAACTTACGAGATCTAATCAAAGACTTGACTCAATTAGGAGAGGATTTGTTTCATTTTTTAACGTGCTTGACACAGGAAAAGAACTATGCTCATGAGCTTATTCATTTTTTAACGAGGTTGACACAGTAAAAGGAACTTTCCTCTTGGTATCTGTTTCATTTTTTAACGAGGTTGACACTGGAGAAGAACTATCCTCATAATGATCTATTTCATTTTTTAACGAGGTTGACACAGGAAAAGAACCATCCTCAACACCCACTGATTCATTTTTTAACGAGGTTGACACAGTAAAAGGAACTTTCCTCTTGGTATCTGTTTCATTTTTTAACGAGGTTGACACAGGAAAATAACCATCCTCATGGAATCTATCAATCTGCTCTCTACAATCTACCTATATAACCTACTGATTCATTTTTGAATGAGGTTGACACAGGAAAAGAACTGTCCTCATGGGTATGTTTCATTTTTTAACGAGGTTGACACAGTAAAATAATTGTCCTTATATCTACTGTCTACAATCTACCTACATAACCTACTGATTCATTTTTTAATGAGGTTGACACGGAAAAATAACTGTCCTCATGGGTCTGTTTCATTTTTTAATGAGGTTGACACAGTCAAAGAACTGTCCTCATCTAAAACATGTTTCATTTTTTAATGAGGTTGACACAGGAAAAGAACTGTCCTCATGGGTCTATTTCATTTTTTAACGAGGTTGACACAGTAAAATAATTTTCCTCATCTAAGACATGTTTCATTTTTTAAGGAGGTTGACACAGTAAAAAGAACTTTCCTCTTTAATCACTGATTCATTTTTTAACGAGGTTGACACAGTAAAAGGAACTTTCCTCTTTAACCACTGATTCATTTTTTAACGAGGTTGACACATTAAAAGGAACTTTCCTCTTTAACCACTGATTCATTTTTTAACGAGGTTGACACAGTAAAAGGAACTTTCCTCTTAAGTGACCTTGTCATGGCTTCCAACTGGAAGAAAGACATGTCAAGGGACACTCCTCGATCATGGATTCCAAAATGTTTTCATTAGATGGAAGAAAAATTCTTTGGAAGGAACACATGTCAAGGGACTCAAAAGGGATAGGAACATCACGTTCAAATAATCCCATAGATTTTTCCATGTCAATTACCGGATCTAAGTCAAAGGAAGTCAAGCAAACAGTGAGAGGCTCGCTTGCATCGGTAATTGAAAACATGGGACTAGTTTCCACATAATTAAGCCGTGGTGGGGTAGATACCACTTCCGTATAAGGAAAATTTAGGGGTGTCGGATTATTTTTAGTCGAATCAAGACTAACGAATGAAAGCTGGTCTACAGTCACAATGTTTCCATTGTGAGGGAAATACATCACACGAAAGAGTGTCGATACGACATCTTTCATTGCATAGACATAGTCTCGCCCAAGGAGTAAATTGAAATCCAAGGGGCCTCGAACTACCATAAGATCAATATAGATATTTTTACCTTCCAAGGTAATAGGAAACTTAGGAAGGATCCCTAAAGGTTCACTAATGGTTCTATTAAAAGCTGACAAATTCTATGTAACATGCACAAGCTAAGGGGAACCCAAAGCTTGCCAAGCAGTTGAGGATAAAATATTAACAAAAGCACCTTCATCTACATTCGTGCGATGTACATTCTTACTACAAAACTTCACAATGATTTGGAAAGGGATGGAGGAAGGAAGACAAGGTTTTGTCAGTCTATTCCAATCAAAGGAAAAGACCTCTCTACTTGGAGGGGGTTTTATGGAAACAGGTGAAATGACCCCTGGCATAGAAGAATCTGATGTAAAAGGAAGACCCTAAGAAGTATGAATTTCACTCTCGACTGGGAGATTGGGATCGACCGAATGTGAAATCAAGTCGACCACTTGATCAACTAATGGATCATCAACCTGAGTGATATGCGTTTCACTCTCTAATGGAAGAGTGGGATTGACTATACTTGGAATTAGACCAATCACTTCGTCAGCTGACGGTCGGTTGGGAGAAAGTTTACGATAACCAATTGGAAGTTTTTGCTATGAAATAGTAAGGTTTTCCAACAATTTCGAGCCTTCATCCATGTGAGGGAAAATGTGAGTTTTATGACTCCCTTTTGATAACCTACAAGGAAACCTAACTTTACCTTTTTTCCCAGGAACCTGACAATCACTGGTTGATGGATCAACGGTAAATTGATGAGAATTTTCTGACCATACTTCCAAGACCTTTGGAATAGTAGGACAATTGATATGGAAGTGGTCACCCTTACAAAGCTTGCAAGGGAATTTGGGTTTGCGATGCATGTTGGAAGTTTCCTCAACACTACTAACACGTGCAGCCGTGGTTGGTTGGTTGACTTCTTTCTTATATTTCTTCTTCTTCTTCTTCCCTTTCTTCTTCTTCTTAGCCACCTGGTTACTAGCATCAAGGCTTTTACCAAGCGAAGAGGAAGAAAGGGAGGAAGACATATTGGGCGAAGAAGGTAAAGGGTCAACATGAGGTTGGTGATGTTGAGATGGTGAACTCTGTTGAGGTGAAGCATCCGGTTGAGGTGGAATAATTGGAGTATTCGGGGCCAACGAAGTTGAAAATAACCATACCGGTAAACCTATTGTAAATCCAGGTAATGACAATGTAGCCATATAAGGAGGACCAACATTTCCAAAGAAAGGAAAAGTACTAGGATTCTCATTAAGAGAGGTTCCTTGGTTGGTAAATTCTGGAATAGTTTCCATTAGATTTCAACTTCAGTGAATTCTATTAAAAAATTCAAAAATAAAATTAACAATTCACAATTCACACCTAACCAATTAAAATTCACAATTCACACCTATGGTCTCTAAAAAGTAATTACAAACAAATGAACACGTGCTATCAAATCTAGGTGTTAAACCACACACAAATAGTAGATTCCCACACTAAAAACACTAGTTTGTGATGAAATCCAACGTCGTAGAATTTTAATGCAGAAATGGCAGTTGGAACAGTTATCCTAACAACCTGCTTAATGAAATAGACCGGTGCAAGTTTCTCCACTTAAACCATCTCGAGTGAAGAGAACCCTCCAGAGAGTCCAAGTGAGTCTAGTCGATGTCTGCTCCAGGTACAGTGGGACCTTCCCTCCACTGTCACCTTGGGAAAGAATCCTAAAGTATATAGCCACTAAGGTCACCAATGGGAACACATATACCTGGGGGAACAGTCTACGATCCGATATACACGCAAGGGCAGAGTAACTAGCTCAATCCCCTTGAAGGCTGCTTAACATAATCCAAGGTTTACCGACAAGTGACCCCAGGCTCCTCGACAATGGTCTATCCGAGGTTTACCATTTATAATATGTGCACATCTTCTATCTTTCCCAATGAGATAGGTATGATTACCTCACTGGTTTGGATATGATCTCGTGCTTGACTCCTTTAGGAGGAGCTTCCCAGAGCATACATTCTACAATTGGACTTTTCTTACCGTAAGATGACTATTTGTTTGTTTACTTGCTTTGGAAAGTTAACGAAAACCTATTCCAAAGCACTAATCCTAAGCTAGATTAGTGGAAAGAGCCCTAAAAATGTAAAAATTACTAGATGAATTTTATTAAGCGTTGTGTTATTTGGGTTGTTATTACTCAAAGGGTAAATGGATACGAAACCAATGGTGTTATGACCTAACCCAAAATTGAATGCAATCGAATATGATAATGTAATCTTTTCAATTCGATGAATCCTAACTAAATTAAGGAGAGAGGTTCCATTCACTTCCAACAACGAAAAAATTGATAAATAAGAGAAAATATAACAAATTCTCTAATGCACTAATTTCATCAAGAAAACTAATGCTTGTCAATTCAAAACAAATTTTTTTATTTTTATGTTTTAAAACAAGCATAAAAACATGTAAATTCAAATCAAATAAAATTGATCTAAATCTACGATTGATTTTTTCAGAATGTAAACTATGCAATTGTAATCTATGCACAATTCACTTGAAAAGTATGCAAGTAATCTATGCACATTTTTCATTCATATTCTGAAAATGAGAATTCTAATTATGAAAATGTGATCTATGCAAAAGAATTATCAAGCACAAGATGATTCTAACGTAATCTAAAGAACCAATCAAGTGTAAGTAAAGAAAATTGGGTGAGAGTTCCAAAGATCAAAAAATAAAAACACTCAAAGGCGATTAACACTCAGACACAATTTAGCCCAAAAACAAAAGAAAAAAGATGTAAAATTGTTAAGAGACTGAGACAAACCTCGAAGTAATGACCAAAGGAAATCAAATTAAGAATTTCTCAAAAGAAATATTCAAAACACCCAATTAACTTAACGGAGGCTGATGAGATTGTAAGAGTTGCTTAAAGAAATTCACACAAGGATTTTGACAGTCAAAACAAGTCTGCGCAAATACAGAGAATCATGTAAGCTGGTTCCAGAAAAGAGAATCTTAAAATTTTCAAAAATTTTCTTGGGTCCGCAGGTTTCAGTATAAAAAGGTGTGGTACCGCATTGTTTACACAGAGAAACTGTGGAGGTTACTGCATTGTTTTCAAAGAAAAAGTGTGGAGACCAAAAAACATAAAGAAAAATAAAAAATTCTAAAGTACTTTTCAGGGATTCTACTGAAATAATTTCCCAACCCAGTGCATTGTTTTCAAAGAAAAAGTGTGGAGACCAGAAAACATAAATAAAAATAAAAAATTCTCAAGTACTTTTTAGGGATTCTACTGAAATAATTGCCCAACCCAGTGTAGACTAATCAAAATCAAAAAAATACTTTCATAATTCAAACTCAAAGATAAAAAGAAAACTAAGTCGGAGTTTCCCCAGTGGAGTCGCCATCTTGTTAGGCAGATAAATCGTTCTTGTGGACAAGAAGGATCTCCCTAGTATCACAAGGATAGCTAGAAACAAACAAGACAAATGTAAAGTACTTGCTCTAGATTATGTATGATTTAGAATTTTCTATGATGAAGAAAGGACCTACTTGTGATCCAATGCTAGTTGTATTCTTCCTTCCTATCACCCCAAAGAAGTCACCTCTTAAGACCTACAATCAAAGACATGGAAGAGAATCAAAAGCACCTGCACAATATACTAATTTATAAATCATAAATCTATCTTAATGATCAAGGAATTTAAGAAATAAGTCATTCAAGTAAACACATAAACAACTTATTGAGAAAACAGGATCCATTTGTATTATCTTTAAATAAAAGAAGGAGTCTTACAACTGCGTTCGCCTTGATGTCATACAGGTCCTTTCGGGGTCCGGAACAAGCGTTTTCCTTTGGTCTGATAAGCCCTTCCACTCTTTGAACCAGCCTAAATACGAGTGTGTAATCGTTCTCGCATGGATAATGGCTAGCAAAAAGAGTATGTTCCCTCAACAATTCTCTTCTCTATCGTTGCTACCAAGTACAAAGCAAGTACTAAGTGTATACAAAATGTATAGAGAAGTTTTACATCTATCAGCATGTACCCTTGATACTGAACCAAAGCTTCAATTTATGGGAGAAGGAAAGTGGTTACAGCTCCAAAATGGAAGGGATAGAGTCCTCTTATCAAGGGATTAAGTTCCAAAGACCAAGGAATAGGCTCCTTTTATGAAGGAATGAATGTTCATGAATGTAGGGAGTGAGGCTTCGACTGGATAACACCTTCTAGAAGCTTCCACCTAGGAGAATATTCAACTAGCTGGGCTTCTAGAATTTACTTTCGCCTTCAATTTACCTTTTACAAGGGTTTGCACCTTTAATGAAGAAAACATGCGGTCGGATCCACATTTTTTAGATAAAAAGGGCGTGGTGCCACAGGTAAGGCTAAGGAAAAGTGCAGTACAAGTGTTTTTATGATTTTTATAAGTTTTTCTTCAAATTCAGGACTTGGTTTAGAAAAATTAGGGTTGTAGACTTCTAAGGGAACATTATATAGGTATTGATGAACCCATATAGACAGTAAAATGTCATGGTGAAAAAATAATCTGTAACAGGTATTTAAGAACTACCCCATGAAATAATTCAGAATGGTATCATACAGGCCTTCCTGCATGCATCAAGACAAATCCCATAACATACCCACTCACATTTGTCTCCACTTCAAAGAGTCGCTGCAAGTTTGGTAATTCCAGAAGGTGTTTGACTGATCTTCTTATTTAACTCTTCGAAATCCCTTTGATGACCTTTTTCCCATTGGAAACTCTTGCCACTTGTTGTTATGACATGGAGTAGCACTGCTTGCGCTGAAAATGAGGCTATGAATTTACTTAGGTATTGTTCTACCCCAATGAAACTCCTGACCTCAGAAACATTAGTAGGCACTAGCCATTTCATGATGGCCTCCATCTTGGAAGGATATATCTTCAACTCTCCTCCACCGATCACATACCCCAGATACACCAAAGACTGTTGCGCAAACTCGCACTTCTCGAGAGTTGCTAGCATTTTGTGCTTGTTCAATGTTTCCAACACCTGCGTCAAATGTGACATATGCTCCTCCCAAGTAGCACTATATACCAATATATCATCCAAATAGACAATAAAAAATGAATCTATAAAATGATGCAATACATCATTCATTAATCTCATAAATGTAGCTGGTGCATTACACAGCCTAAATGTCATGACTAAATAATCATACAAACCTTTCCTGGTTTTGAAGGTGGTCTTCCAGATATCTTCTTCTTTGACTCAAACCTGGTGATATCCAGATTTCAAGTACATCTTAGTGAATTATTTTTCTTGCTGTAATTGAACCAACAAATCATCTATCTTGGGCAAGGGGTATCTGTTCTTGAGCGTTATTTTTGTCAACGCCCTGTGATATATACACATTCACCAAGTCCCATCCTTCTTTGGCAAAACGATGATGGCTGACCCACATGGTGATGTACTTGGTCAAATGACACCATGTTCTAGTAGTTGTTGCAACTACTTCTTCGCCTCACTTGCTTCTATAACGGACTGCCTGTACAACCCAATATTTGACAATGGGGAGTCTGGAAATAGTTGGATTTAATGCTCCACTTCTTTCTTAGGTGGTAACCCTTTAGGTTCTCATAACACATCCTTGTATTCCTATAATAAATTCTTCAATTGTTGTTTTTGTTTCTTAGTACACCCATCCAGGGATTCCTTGCTCTTATTGACTCCTCTTTAGGTTGACTTTCTTTTTAAAAAAAACATACTTCTTGTTGGAACTCATCAATTTCTAGGCTTGGTTGGCACTTATTAGTGAGATTTTAAAATTGCCTTTGTGTGCATTGATGATGAGTTATTTTCCATCCTTGATGAGTCAGTATTGTTTGGATATCCTCATGAATATTTCATCATGCATGTACAAGTATGGAATCCCAAACACGACTCCACATGCATCAAGGGGAACCACATCTAGATCTACTTCATCAATAAAATCAACACTGATAGCAAATATAATTTTTCAATGTTTAGTTACCTTTAGCTCTGCATCCTTATTTATCCATCAGAGTGTATATGGATTTGGATGATCACGAACTTCCTGCCCCGACTTATTGACCATATTTGCTGCAATGATATTCGTCTATGATCCTGAGTCAAACACAACACCAATAATTGTCTTCTTGACATGTATATTTATATGGAAGAGCTTGGTAATTTATTTCTCTTCTTGTTACTGAAGGCTACTCATATTCACCTCCTTCTGTACTGAAGTATAGATGATCTTCTCATCCACATCCAAGTTACTTTCAAATTGTTTTCTCAAATCAATGGCCATGATATTCTTCTTCTTATTATCTTTCTTTTTGTTCTTTGGGTTTATCTCTGGATGCAACTTCCAACATTTTCCCTCTGTATGGCCATCAATGTTGTAGTGGTTGCTAGGATATTTGCATTGGTGTGTTGTGGCTACCAATTTTTTATCTTTTCCCCCTTTTTCTTCTTCTTTCCCTCCTTAAAAGTGTCATGTTTATCCTTCTGCTTCGATCCACTTGATTAAACTATCTCCAGGCATATGTTCTCCAGGTATTGTGCCTGTACATAAGCCTCGTCCACCAATTTGGGCTTGAACAAAATCACTTGTTCACACAGATGGCGATGCAAACCCCCCAAATAGTTGAGGAGTACATATTCTAGGTTCTTTGGAGAGATACCCAACATTATAACCATCTTTATGAATTATGTGGTGTACTCCTGCACGCTTTGGGCCGACTTTTGCCGTAAGTAATGACACTGCATCAATTGGTCCTCCACGTACCCAATGGGATAAAATTATGACTTAATGTGAAATCCTCCCACTTAGTCACTGAAGGTTATCCCTCCAACCTCAGTGTTTATGTGTGGCTCTCCCACCAAGTAAATGCATGGCCCTTTAATTTCAGCCACGCGAATGAGATATTTTTCCCTTCCTCGATCTGATGGACACTGAAATAAACTTCCAATTGTTGTAACCAATGGTTTAGCTTCAGAGTGTCGATATCGCCATGGTACAACTTGATATTGACTTTTTGTTCCATTTTAAATAGGGAATTTGATTGGTTCACGACAGTTGAACTGGGTTGATCTTTTTCAGGGTTTTTTTTTCGACTGGTTCTATGTTTCTCCTTGACCTTCTGATCCTCGTTATGGTTTGTCCTATGCATTTGAACCCCCATCTTCTCCAAATATCCCCAGTTTTCTATTCAAGTTCATCATGAGGATTTTTACATTGTGGTTGATACCTGCGACTTGTTGTTCCAGCCGCATAAATCTCACCTCTACATGATCACGAGGTTCATTTACAGATTCATCCACCATTATTAGGGTTTTACGATTTCTGACCCCATCGATCTAGATCCCTGCAATCTCCAAAAAATACCCAAAGAAACTAGATCTGATACAAAATTATCCATAAAATATCGTGGATATTCAACTGGACAGTTCATCACAATAGATTTGACAATATTATATTAAAAATCTGAAATTCTACACTATTACAGTTTTACTTAATATCTAGATCTGTAGATTTTATTGTAATTAATGCATGCATGCGAATGGAAATTATGCAAAAAAGTAGAGAATGAAAAAATAAGCTCGCACACACACATAAGACACAAAATATGCTCTGGGAAACCCTTTCAGGAGAAAACCCAATTGGAAGGTAAGGCTGCTTCACTCTCTTTCTCTGTTTAGAATATGGTTGCAGGTACAAATAAGTAAGACTTGTGGCATGTGGGATTCTACATTGCATAAATCCTCTCTGTGTTCTCTACCTCCTATCTCTCATGACTATATTTTCTCAGCTATGGAACAAAATTCTCTCGAAATAATGGAATGCCTCTTCCTCCTAGTGGCTCGGTTGTAACACAACCCGATAGCCTACTAGTGGTTAAGTTTGACTACATCAACTCTTAACTAGAGTTACAATATAGACCCTTCTAAATTATTTTAGAAAACAAACACATGGCTACCCCCTTTTCCTGAATAATGTGGGCTAATGTGGCATCCTCCCAAATTATAGTGTGAAAACATGAAGGAAAACTTTTGAGTGGCATAACTTTTGCATGCGGACTCTAATTTACACACTTCTTACGTCGTTGGAAATATCTTTGTGTGTATAATAGAATGAAATGGTGCAACACTAAAGCAGCCAATTTTTACCACCAAAAAATGTCGTTTAATGCCTCAAAACACTCCTGGAAGGTTTCATACCCTATTTTTCCAAAATAGGTCCCGGTGGTAAAAATGGTCACGTGAGATGATTCCTCCACTTTTTCCACTCTGAATGCATCAAGATGGATGACAAAAAATATAATGATCCAATCCAGATCGCTTCCTCGTAATCTAGTCCTTTGAGGGATACCTACAATTTAGAAAATCCAAGGATTTTCTAACAAGATATATTAGAACTACAAACTCTAGAATTCAAAACATAAAAGGAAACATTGCAAAACTTAAGATAAAAGGATATGTGAGGGATAGTATTCCCTGAGAGTCTTTGGAAAATAAATATTTGATTTTGGATTCTTCAGTCATGTTTCTCTTAGGTGGATCTTCATAAAAAACATTTGCATGTTCTATTTCTCTCTCCTTATTCCTTGGACTCTTAGGACATTGATTTTTGTAACGACTCATCTTCTGACAATTATAACATTCAATTTTGGATAGGTAAACTTTATTCTTTGGTCCTTTGAACTTCTTGAAGGTTCCCTTCTTCTTGTGATGATTAGAATATGCATTAGATGTGTTGTCTTCTTCATCCTCCTTTTTTTTCTTCTTCATCCTCCTTCTTGTTGTTTACTAATGATATTCGGGCTTCTTCTTGACTGCATGCATTCCACATTTGTTCGAACGTTGGAGTATCCTTCCAAATACTAATTCCTGATGCAAAATCACTCCAATATTTTGGTAGACTTAGAAGAGCAACAATTATGAGTTATTTTTCTGGTACAACCTCATTTATTGCTTGGACTTCATCTCTTATTCTAGATATCCTTACAAAAAATGATGACACAATATCGTCTCTTGTCATCCTTAATGTACTTAATTCATTCTTGAGGCTAGTTATTTGACCAATGTTTTTTATGGTGAAGAACGTGGAAAAAGCTTCATACATTTCTTGAGCAGAGTCTATGTTGGACGTGTATGGAGTTAGGTTGTCCTTTACTCCATCTACAATCAAATTCATGGCCAAAGTTTTAGTTTCTCTGAAATTCTTCTTTCCTGCATCATCTGTAGGATTTTTGACTTTTTGATGTAGGCACATCTAACCCAGGTCAACTATTTACTAGAGGAGTTAGTTTGTAAAGTGAGGATTTAATTATTTAATATATTTTTCTATAGTTTTAGGAGAGAGTGAGAATTCTTGTAAATAGGAGAAGATTCAAGAGTATTGTTGATTAGTTAGCTCCTATCTAGGGATAGGAGATTGAATGAGAGATTTTAGAGATTAGATGAGATATTTTGGGAGTTATTTTAGGGATATAGAACCTACCTTGGGTTATAATCCATTTTTATAAATTGAGGTGAGCCCATGAGGCATGCATTTATGTAGAGGTGTGAGTGAGTGAATTACATTATTTTAAAAAGTCAATTCACTTTTAATTGAATACATAAAGTTTAGGGAATGGAGTAATAACTGAATGTATAAAGATATTTTAAGTGAAAAGGTTTATTATAATAGTTTTAGAAGCTTAAAAAGTCTATAGAAAGTGGATGTCAAAGGTCAATTGTAATTAAGAAGTCAACTTGAGTTAGAGTCAAAATTTACCATTGTAATTATTGTAATGAAGGGAACTTTTGTTAGAGGTCATAATCATAAAAGTCAGGGGAGGTTATGAGTAAAAAAAGGTCCTTTCCTTGTATAAGTTGAGTTGAAGTGAGAGAATTATCTCAATGTAAAAATTTAAGTCAAGTTCTTTAATGAAAATTTGATGTCAAATTACAAGTTTGGAGTCAAAGGTCAAGTCAAAAGTTTGAATGTAATTGGATGCCCGATCAATGGAGCCCGACACCTAAAAGTTTGGTCATTGTAAAGACAATTTGAAGAGACACTGTAGTTGTTTTTTGCAGCAAATAGGATCAAGGAATGCTAATGAGAATGATCAATTGAAGTGAATCATTGGCCAAGTTCAAGGAGAAGATAACTTGGTAAAGTAATTCAGTTGCAGGTTATAGTGAACAAGGTGAAGTTCATAACACAAGATGAAGATGGATCAAGAGAAAGGCCATGATGATGCCATAATGGGTGGAATTGATAATGAAGAGAGAATGATTTTTGAATTAAAAGCATGACTGGACATGTTGCTAGAGATATTACAAAGCCAAGACATGGATGGGTAATAAAGAAAATAGTTAAATGGCCAATTAAACAGTTAATGGAAATAAGACTGAAGCATAAACTAAAAGTTTTAGAAGCAAAGAAACTCCAGAAGAAAGTATACATTTATGAACCTAAGCAGGGATCATTTCTTGGTGACGATGATGATGATGATGATGCATGCGTGGGTTCGATTCCCATAGAAGGCACTACAGATTGTTCAGAAGACCAACATGAGGACCTGAAGACAGATTCATCTGTCAAACCTTATGATTTTAAATCTGGCAACTTGTTTGTGAATGTAGGAAATGTTGATGCAATAGAAAATCATCATCAAACAAATGGATCAATTGTCAACATGAAAGATATTACAACAGAAATAAAATTCCTGGAAGAATGGTTTGATAATCCAAAGCTAGAGTATAACGAAAAGCCTTCAAATCAACAAATCTAGCACATCAGAAGCATAGAGATGGACAAAAAAATCTAGCAAAGAAACAGTAATGCACACCAGCAAGAAGACAAGTTGGACATGGAAATTGAAGAGATTAGAAGATTGATGGTGAAATTGTCCCAAAGGAAACATATTGCAGGAAGGAAAGAAGATGGCAGAAGCTTGTTGATAACAACAGAACAAACATACATGAAAAAAGCAAGAGGAAAACTAAAACATAAAGTTTGGAAGTCTGGAAGACAGAAAAGGACAACTATAGAACATCAACAACATGACAGAGCAACTGATTTACTACAAGTGAAATTTTGGGATCCAGGAGGATTTTTATCATCTTTTGAAGACTGATGGTCAAGAGACCGTGATTTTTTTTACCTTTGGAGTCTGATGGAGGCGCATCTAACCCAAGCCAACTATTTAATAGAGGAGTTAGTTTGTAAAGTGAGGATTTAATTATTTAATGGATTTTTCTATATTTTTTAGGAGAGAATGATAATTCTTGTAAATAGGAGAATATTCAAGAGTATTTTGGATTAGTTACCTCCTATCTAGGGATAGGATATTAAATGAGAGATTTTAGAGATTAGATGAGATATTTTGGGAGTTAGTTTAAGGATCCAAAACCTACCTTAGGTTCTAATCCATTTGTATAAATTGAGGTGAGCCCATGAGGCATGCATGTATGTAGAGGTGTAAGTGAGTGTGAGGATTGAGAGGCCAATCATTGGGCCATGCTTTCTCCTGTAAATATTTTTTTTTATTAATTAATCATTTGAGAGTGTGTGTGCATTTTTATTGTGTCAATTTTCATTATTTATTGATAAGTTGCAGGACCTATAGTCTTTGGCGTCATTTTGGTATCAAAGCTTGACTATTTATAGTTTTATGTAAGATAGAATAATAGTTTTTCGAAATCTAATCCAGGGCCAGTAATTCGTTGGCACATGATATTAGACACGCTAACAGTCTCCATATGAATTAATTTCCAAATATGATGGTTGGCAGGGTACGTCTATTCAACTGAGGCTGCTAGACATGTTGGGGCTGAGGCATTCAAGCGGGGGAGCAAGTGGAAATTACTGGCACTCGTTGACGAAATGGAGCCAAGTGCAAGTTGATTGGAACTTAAGCGAGTTAGATCGTTCACAGGTTAAGAAACGATGTACTCTGAATCTAGGCAAAGTGATGTCGTTGCGCTGGTGCATGTAAACCTTATACATGGTCAAATTGTTGCAGAACAAAATTGGCAGAGAGGCATATGGGAAGAATTTTGAGTTCATTGTTAGAGAGAAACTTCTTATATAATGGAAAGTGGTCTGAAAGTTGTTTCGCCTTTCTCATGGTGATTTACATATTGCTCAGAATCTAGGAGATATCTGAGTTTCTTTCACGCCAAGGGTTGCAGGGTTTCATGGAAAAAGAGATTTATATATCTGAATTTGAAGAAGTATGTTATAATTCTTAGAGTTGTAATATGTCATAACTCTGAGGAAAATATAATGATTTTTATGGCCAAGTCTCAAGGGTGATTAATATGAAGGTATGCATCGGCATACACATATGTTTCATCTATTTTTTTTACAATTTTTTATTCTAGATAAGGGAGAATAAGTATGAATTTGGTGCTTAATTTGGATTATTTTCCCTGACAAGCAATGCTTGATACTGAATATATAGCTTGATGTTGCTTTTGCTATTGTCATAACTATTGGACCTGCTATTGAAAATGGTGTTAAATTGTTGTTGATGAAGTATTTGATATTTCTTCTACGTACAAGCTCAGATGAAATAGAATTATATGCAATGTATGGAACTAATCACTGAGATCAACACTCTAAGGACAGTAGTAGGGTCACGAAATCCACAATTTTCCATTGATGGTTTGCAGAATCTTACGTTGTTGGAGACTGTTGGAAACCTAATCCTTCTAGGGTTAGTGTGGAAGCTCAAGAGACTTAGGGAGTCTAGGAGACCTTGGAATGTGAATCCAACAGTCACTCCTAATGTATGATAAATGTGTATCGTTGTGGATAATATTGTATCTAGCACTTATCTATTTCATGTTGTTTGTATATCATGCTTGTGTTTGACATGGTATCAAAGTGCAGGCTAGGCCCTGGCATTTTCAGATTCTGCCAGTTCCAATTTTAGTTTTCTTCCAACGTATTATCTGCCTCCTAAGCGATTTCTCTTCGTTTTTCTCTGCATTGAAAATAGGGACTGACATATATATAATGGTCAAAACCACAATTCAGGTCTGTAATTTAGTGCCTCTGACACGGAATTCGTAATTTTGTTCCTATGAAACAGAATTCAGGTATGTATTTGTACTGCCTCTCCATTGCTCGCATTTCGCAGTCTTCAAAAAGAATATTATTTTTTCCTCGCTTGTTGTCCGAGTCTACAGGAGAAGGCTACTGGCACCAAGTGGGAAGAAGGCTGAGCCCTGCAAAATGTTGCTGTAAAAAAAAAAGGTCCTCGCCAGGGTTACACCGCGACGGGGATGAGATTATGTGTCTTCCCACAGTCGACACTCTCATCAACACTCAGCTCCTACAAACTTGTATCTATTAATATAACCTTCCGACTGTCCTTCGCGTCCACCATACTACAGTGGCGCAGCACAAAAATTTACCTTGGTGACTCCTCACTCACTCTATGTGTTGATATAATACCATAGCCGGTCCCCAAACATTCATTTGCTCACATTTTCCAATGCTCGTCCAGTGCTCATTTTTCTAGAGGTTGCTCCTTCTGACTGTCATCTCGACCTCTTCATCTCCAACCTGGCATTCTACAAGATCAAAGTTTTCTTGTGATGTGCTTGCAGTACTAACAAACCTTCCATCTTCTAAGGACTGTCTGTAACATAATGTATGCGGCAAGACGACATCGGATAATTATATACAAACAAAGCAACGATTGAGCTAGGAATGTCAAACGCAGTCTGTTTGTGAAAGTGTGTTTCTCTGTGAACACGATTCCTCAACACAAACGCCAAATATTGTATGGAAGTCGTATCAGAAGATGAATCTGAATGCTTTTTTTCAAAAGTAATGTTATATGAACAAGAAAACCCTGTCTGTCTAGGATTTGAGCGAGGTAAACCTTTGAGTATCATTTTTCTCAACATTTTTAGCGTTTTCTACAGATAATCTATTGTTGAGTTGCACCTTGTACATATTTTTCCCTAACCAATAAAATTTGGAGTAATTTCAAATGACGTCGACATTTTCTTTCATTCAAGTTTAATATTCTCATGAAAATCCCATTAATGCTCTTGCCAAGTTTGGTTAATATGTGAATTGGGGCCTTCGATCCAAGCTCACATCGTGTGATCTTCTTGAGAAGAATCTTAGATAATTTACAAGAAATTAATACCAAACTCTGCGAAGTAATCAAATTATTTGCTGGTGGCAGTGAACACATGAGTTTATTACATCAGGTTATGTTCTTAACGTTTTCCTATATCGATTTGTGTTTAAAAATACCCGACAAATGCCTGGAATTTCGATACCACTGCGAAATTTTCATATATGAATGGCTATCATATAAACCTGAACATCACAATAGTTGAAGAATTGTATGTGCGGAAGTATAGCATTTTTTACTGAACTAGCTAGCACCGAGACAAGTTCGAACAACTGATTCCTTCCCGTGTCTGCCTTTTCTCAATAACGGGCCAATACATTATGTGTTAGATTTGGGGTTTTTAATAGTATTTTGAGTTTTTATCATTATTTTTTAAGACAATTATATGCCAGTCAATTTTTTACAGTGACATTGTTGTGAAATGGATCGAATGGGAGATGCAGTATAGTTGTTGAATACTCTAATACATTCCATTGTTTATGGGATGGTTAAAATCAGTAAATACGCTCTCACAAATATTCAAACCTCTTTGCAAATTTCACAAGAACAAATTGAGTTTTTGCAGATTGAATCTTAGCTACAAGAAGAAGAATTACAACAGTGGATTCATCATTCTAAATTTGTTTCTGTTCAGAAAATTGAGAGGGAATCCCATCAGTAGCAAGAATATAAAGTTGAGGTTGGTTCACATTCAATGCCCTTTTCAATAGCAGATTCATATGCAGATTCAGAAGCTTGGGCTACACCTCCTAAGCCCATCATCAAACCTTGGGAAGAGCTTGTCCATAACAAGCACGGAACAGGTCTTGGATATGACAAGGATGTTTCCTTTCATATTCTAGACTATTCCAAGCACATTCAGTTTCAAAGTGTTGGATTTCTTTGAAGGCCTAAGCCCTCGGTCCGTGCATTAACTGGTTTCCAATATAAAAAAATTTCAACCTTATTCTAAGGTCACTCCATTCATACGTGGCATAGATATTTATTGATGTTATTTATTTGCATAGAAAATGTGCGGATATGGCTTTTAAGTGGTACCTTGTTCGTATGACCGGATCTGCCCTATCATTAAATTCTAATTGCAACTCGGTCCTTGTGGAATGTCACTTTGGTGACACCTGTGCACCTAGATTCTCGCCCCTCCCGCCTTTCAACAAACCCTAACCTCACTACTACTACAGTTCATTTCTCCTTTGGCGCTTCGGCATTCCGCTGCTCTGGTTTTTCCGTCGAGGGTTTAACTGCTCGTGTTGCTGGTTCGATGAATTCTTTCACTCCATCCTCCCGTCGGCGCCGTGGTGTTTCTCCGGATAGGTTTGTTGTTGGTTTCGTTGTTTCTTTCTGGTTCACTGTGTATTCTTGCTGCGTTTTTGGTACGCTGTCAGTCCAATTTTGTTTGCCTTGAACTGAAATTGACAATGCTCTGGCTGGTCTTTCTCGTGGTCTCGTTGCAGACTTAATGGTTCGCCGGTTTTAACTACCCGCTCCTGTTTCAGGTTAAATCCTCCGGATTTGCTTCCAACCTTTTCAACTCGCTCGGGTTTCTACCAAGGTAATTTGAAGTTCCATGCTATACTCTGCCTTCCATTTTCATCAGCTACTTATGTTTGTTGCTCCTGGTGAGCAGGGTTTACTTTGCCGTTTTGTTTCCTCGTTCACTGTTCCTCCTTAACCACCAGGTAAATGCTACAGGGTTGCTCCCTGTTCTTTGGTTTTTAAACTTCGTTTTCATCCCCCATTCTATTTGCAGGTTTGTAACTCCTGTGCGCTTGCTTATTGTGCAGGTCGACCAAGCTCGAGGTTTCTGTGGTTTGACCGTTCGGAAAAGAAAACAACCCAACCGAGGAAACGGGTAGGGTCGCTCTGTTTTGTGACCGGTTAACTTGGAAATGTTTTCTGTGTCTTTCCTGGTTCCCGCTCTTTCTGCGTACTTGGTTTTTGAGAACTATTTCAACAATTCTCTGTTGGCAAATTATGCCGTAGCCATAAGGTTTCTGTCTGGTTCGATTTGGAAGTTACCACAGTTGCCACTGGACACTGCTTGTTAGTTTATGCAAACCCTACTTTGCGTTTTCCGTCACAAACAAAGGGTTTTCTGCTAAATGTAAAAGGATTGTTCCTGAATATTACTCTGACTGCTTTTACTCAATTAATGTGAAAAAGTTCTTGTTGTATTACCTGGGTTCTTTCTGGTATATATTATCGATGGTAGCTGATTGCTTCTCAAATCTTTTTGCTGGAAAAAGAATTTGTTAATGTCTGTTATGGCTCTTCGTTCCTCGCCTGTGCGTTATCTCCTTTCACATGCTGTCGGATATTTACTCCTTGCGCTATACACGTTTCTGTCTGCAAGAGTTTCTAGCTTCCTGTACTTTTTAACATACATATTCACAATTATTTTCAAAATGCAGTAGGATATTACACACTCATGTGAGATTGGCTGTAGCTGTAAATTTCTTTTGACAGATGATTCAATTTCTCTGGTTCTTATTATGCTTTTTCTTTCTAAAAATTCTGAACCCTACTTTTGTGTTCCTCTCTGATTTAAATACTTTTCCAGAAAAGAAACGTGTAACAGTTTCTTGTTTTCAGTTGTAATTGGTAACTGGAATATTCTAACTGTCTAGTCGGTTCTCCTCTCTTTAAACAAAAACTAATCGGACTCCTAACTGTCTTTTAAAACAAAACTGTCAGACTCTTATTTAACAAACAGTCAGACTATTAATTGACCAAAATAGTTAATAATCCTGAACCCTAATACTTCTGCCTAATTTCTGGGTAACATTAAATAAAAACAAATAAAAGTACAGGTTCCATAACCTGCCTATCAACATGTGCATAAATCTTCTTCCTGTCGAGACAGTCAACCTTCTTTTCCCTCCTCTGAGCTGGATGCTCCTGCATCAGGCTCCCGGGGTGAAAAAAAGTCATGGCTCCGTTCCATGAGATCGTCGACAGAGTAACCTGCTTTCTGTATCTGCGTCGCGTCAAGCCACGAGCTGTCCTCTATTGGGCGGTTCTTCCACTTGACTAAATACTGCAGATTCTTTCCTTCGGGTACGCCTGGCTACCTGTGTATCGAGAATACTCTCGATCTCAAGTGGCTGTGTCGTGGGCATCTGTCTCATCCAAGAATCTTCCTCAACCTTGGTGTCCCGTTCCGGCCTTTCTGTTGCGTCATTCTCAGTACCAGCAACATAAGGAAATAAATCTGCCACATTAAAGATGGGCGAAATACCTATCCCTGGTGGCAACTGCAACCCATAGGCATTTGCGGAAAACTTGCGAATGATCTTGCAAGGGCCAATCTTCTTAAATTTCAGCTTATTATATTCCTTTCTTGGGAACCGTTCCTTGCGCAGGTGCGCGAGGACTTCGTCTCCCACGTTAAACTGAACTTCTCGTATTTTCAAATCAACCCGCTGCTTATATTTCTTACTGCTGTCTTGTAATTTCAGTTTCACTGTTTCATGCAAGTCGCTCATTGCTTGGGCGAAATCTTCCCCGTCTGCACTCCGTTTTTCAAGTTTCCCCAAGTCTCGCAGTTCATGCACTCCGCGAGGATGCATGCCATACAAGATTTGGAAGGGACTGTAACCTGAGCTGCGATTAGGTGAATCGTTGTATGCGAACTCTGCCTGAGCAAGTACACGATCCCACATTCGCGAATTCTCGCCTATTAAGCTCCGTAGTAAATTTCCCAGACTCCTGTTCACCACTTCAGTCTGTCCATCAGTCTGTGGGTGGTAAGCCGAGCAGAACTGTAACTGAGTGTCCAACTTTTTCCACAAGGTTCGCCAAAAATGTCCGGTGAACTTCACATCCCTGTCGGAAACGATGGATCTCGGTAGACCGTGTAGCCTAACAATCTCTGTGAAAAATAGGTGTGCTACATGAGTAGCATCACTGGTTTTGCTGCAAGGTATAAAATGCGCCATTTTGGAAAACCGATCCACTACCACCATTACTGAATCGAAACCCCGCTGCGTCTTAGGCAAACCCAAGACAAAATCCAAACTGACTGAGTCCCATGGTCTGCTCGGAATGGGTAGTGGTATATAAAGACCTGCATTTTGGTTGTGGCCCTTCGCCAGTTGACATGTTTTGCACCGGCTCACATACCTTTGAACGTCTCGTCGCAACCTGGGCCAGAAATAAAAATGCTCCACTTGTGAAAGTGTTTTGTCTATACCGAAATGTCGGGCTAGACCCCCGCTGTGCTTTTCCCGGATGATGTTCTCTCTCATCGAACATTCAGGCATGCATAACTGTACTCCCTTGAATAGCAACCCTTCCTGTAGATTATAGTCCAACCATGGACTATTATTTCTTAACAGAGGGTTTTGGCAGGCCTCATAGGCCTCCTTAAAATCTGCATCCACCTGATACAAATCCTTCAGGTGATCAAAACCCAGCACCTGCACCGTACTCTCCTGTAAGAATAAAACTCTTCTGCTTAATGCATCTGCCACCTTGTTGGATTTTCCACTGATATGTTTCAGTATGAATGTAAAGCTTTGCAGATATTCCACCCACTCTGCATGCTTGTGATTCAACTTGTGCTGCTGCATAACATACTGTAAAGCAGAATTGTCAGAAAATAACACAAACTCATTACCTAACAGATAGTGCCTCCAATGCTTCAAAGCTTGAACGACCGCATAAAACTCTTTGTCGTAAGATGAATACTTCTGTCTGCTTTCGTTCAACTTCTCACTGAAATAGGCAACTGGTCTGTCCTCCTGGCTAAGTACGGCTCCAATGGCTGTACCGCTGGCATCACAACGAACTTGAAAAAGTTTGTTGAAATCTGGTAATCGCAAGATCGGCCTCTCTGTGATCTTTTGCTTCAGAGTTTGAAAACTTTTTTCTGCTGCTTCAGTCCAGCAAAAAGGCTGATTGGCCTTCTTAATTGTGTCCAACATGGGTGCACAGATCTCGCTGAAGTTCCTGATAAACTTCATGTAAAAGCTTGCCAAGCCATGAAAACTTCGAACCTCGAACAAACTCTTTGGGGATGGCCAGCTAACTATCGCTGCAATCTTCTCCGGATCCATCTTCAGCTCATTCTCTGCAATCACAAAACCCAAATAAACTAATTCTTTCTGAAAAAAAGTACACTTCTTTAAATTTATCAGCAGTTTGTTCTGCTGTAATCTCCTGAATACACTTCGAACATGACGAAAGTGTTCCTCTTTGGTTCTGCTGAAGATTAGAATATCATCTAAGTACACAGTCACAAATTTTCCAATAAAATCCTTCAGTACTTCATTCATCAGGCGCATGAAAGTACTGGGAGCGTTGCTCAAACCAAATGGCATCACCAGCCATTCGTACAGTCCTTCATTTGTCTTGAAAGCTGTCTTCCACTCATCCCCCTCTCGAATTCGGATTTGGTGATAACCACTCTTCAAGTCAATCTTCGAAAAATAGGCTGCCCCACTCAAACAGTCCATCATATCATCCATTCTCGGTAACGGAAACCTGTACCGAATTGTAATCTTATTAATAGCTCTCGAATCTGTACACATCCGCCATTCGCCACCTTTCTTAGGAGCTAATACTGTTGGAACTGCACAGGGACTCATACTCTCTCTAATCAGTCCTTTGTCCAGCAATTCCTGCACCTGCTTCCGAATTTCTTCATGATCTTTCGGGCTCATACGATAAGTTGCCTTGTTGGGCAAGCTAGCTCCTGGTATAAAATCAATACAGTGGCTGATACCTCTCTCGGGAGGTAACACGTCTGGAAGATCATCTACTATTATGTCCCCAAAATCCTGTAACATGTTCTGAACCTCCTCAGGTAAATCTGTAATTGTAGTGTGCAAGATCATTGTCTTTGGCCTCCTTACAACAGCGAAATTTACGTCGTTGTTTTCAATCTGTTTTAAGAACTCTTTCCCACCTAACAACAGTGCTTTTACCCCACTGGTTTCTGCTGCACCTTCCTCCTTAATGGGTACAAGCGTGTGCTTGATCCCATCTTTAACAAACTTATAACAGTTTGTTTTTCCGTCATGAACCACTTTCCTGTCAAACTGCCAGGGTCTTCCTAACAGTATATGACAAACATCCATTGGCATAACGTCGCAGATAATTCTGTCCTTATACTTGCCTATCTGGAATTCCACCTCGCACTGCTCATCAACCAACAGTTGATGTCCCTTCTGCAGCCACGATACCTTGTAAGGAGTGGGATGCTTCAGCTTCTTCAATCCCAATTTCTCCACCATTTCTGTGGCCACCAGATTATCCGTGCTTCCACTGTCAATGATCAGTTTGCAGCACTTACCTTGTGACTTGCATACTGTCCGGAACAAAGCCTTCCGTTGATCCGGGTCCACCACCTCCTTTGCTGGTTTTAACAGCACTTTATTCAGCACCAAAGCTTCACCAGTTTCCGGTGCATTCTCCACTTCCTGTGGCTGTGTCTCCGCCTCTTCTGATTGAGCAACATAAGTTCCTCTCCCACCTGCTGGTTCACGCTCAGGACATTCATACGATTTGTGCCCCCACTTTTGGCACCGATAGCACTGGACAGCTCCTCTGCCCCGACCATTTCCTCTCCCTCGCTGGGCTAGTCGTCCTCCTCTAGTGCTGTTGTCCTTTTCTGCTGTTCCTGTAGATTTAGAACTGCTGCTCTCTTCAGTTGAACCTGTACCTCTGCCTCTACCAAAGGCCTTTCCCTTTCCTCGGCCAGATCCACCTCTTCTTATGGCATTCTGTTTTCTGTTTATCTTCTCCTCGGCCTTCAAGGCGAACTGATATGCCTCATCCAAGGTTCTGGGTGAGAGAATACCAATTTCATCCAGTATCTCTCCCCTCAGCCCATTCACGAACCTTGCTGTCTTTTCTGGGGTATCTTCCATATACCCTGCTCTCAAGTTTAACTTGTAAAATTCTTCAGTATATTCTTTTACCGTCATTCCTCTTTGCCTCAAGTTTTGTACTTGCCTGTACAGCATTATTTGATAATCCTTAGGCAGGAATTTCTCTTTCAGCTTGGCCTCCATTCTGGTCCATTTTTTAATCGGCTGCTTATGTAGCCTTTTTCTTTCTGCCTGTACGCTGTCCCACCATAAGGACGCATGTCCTTTCAACTTGGTGGCGGCGAACTTTACCTGCTTGTCCTCACTAGTTTCTTCAAAATCAAAATATTTGTTGACTTCACTCAGCCAATCTAACAATACATCTGCCGACAAACTCCCGTCATAAGTGGAAAGCTCATGTTCCGGCTTATGACTGGACAACAGAACTGATTTCAACAATCTGAGTTCTGGTGTCACCCCTTCGAACTCATCTTCTGGTTCTGCCAACTCTTCATCACTGTCATCTGCTGGGTTCCTCCTTTCCCCAGCTTCTACTGTTGCCAATCTCTGATTCAGAATACGAATCTCTTCTCGCAGTCCTTCTTCTGCTATCCTTCGAACTGCTCTTCCCCTCCCTCTTCCTCTTCTGCCAACCTCCATTGTCTTTTCCTAACTCCTATAACCCCCTCTGATACCAAAAATTGAAGGCCTAAGCCCTCGGTCCGTGCATTAACTGGTTTCCAATATAAAAAAAAATCAACCTTATTCTAAGGTCACTCCATTCATACGTGGCATAGATATTTATTGATGTTATTTATTTGCATAGCAAATGTGCGGATATGGCTTTTAAGTGGTACCTTATTCGTATGACCGGATCTGCCCTATCATTAAATTCTAATTGCAACTCGGTCCTTGTGGAATGTCAATTTGGTGACACCTGTGCGCCTAGATTCTCGCCCCTCCCGCCTTTCAACAAACCCTAACCTCACTACGACTACAGTTCATTTCTCCTTTGGCGCTTCGGCGTTCCGCTGCTCTGGTTTTTCCGTCGAGGGTTTAACTGCTCGTGTGGGTGGTCCGATGAATTCTTTCACTCCATCCTCCCGTCGGCGCCGTGGTGTTTCTCCGGATAGGTTTGTTGTTGGTTTCGTTGTTTCTTTCTGGTTCACTGTGTATTCTTGCTGCGTTTTTGGTACGCTGTCAGTCCAATTTTGTTTGCCTTGAACTGAAATTGACAATGCTCTGGCTGGTCTTTCTCGTGGTCTCGTTGCAGACTTAATGGTTCGCCGGTTTTAACTACCCGCTCCTGTTTCAGGTTAAATCCTCCGGATTTGCTTCCAACCTTTTCAACTCGCTCGAGTTTCTACCAAGGTAATTTGAAGTTCCATGCTATACTCTGCCTTCCATTTTCATCAGCTACTTATGTTTGTTGCTCCTAGTGAGCAGGGTTTACTTTGCCGTTTTGTTTCCTCGTTCACTGTTCCTCCTTAACCACCAGGTAAATGCTACAGGCTTGCTCCCTGTTCTTTGGTTTTTAAACTTCGTTTTCATCCCCCATTCTATTTGCAGGTTTGTAACTCCTGTGCGCTTGCTTATTGTGCAGGTCGACCAAGCTCGAGGTTTCTGTGGTTCGACCGTTCGGAAAAGAAAACAACCCAACCGAGGAAACGGGTAGGGTCGCTATGTTTTGTGACTGGTTAACTTGGAAATGTTTTCTGTGTCTTTCCTGGTTCCCGCTCTTTCTGCGTACTTGTTTTTTGAGAACTATTTCAACAATTCTCTGTTGGAAAATTATGCCGTAGCCATAGGGTTTCTGTCTGGTTCGATTTGGAAGTTACCACAGTTGCCACTGGACACTGCTTGTTAGTTTATGCAAACCCTACTTTGCGTTTTCCGTCACAAACAAAGGGTTTTCTGCTAAATGTAAAAGGACTGTTCCTGAATATTACTCTGACTGCTTTTACTCAATTAATGTGAAAAAGTTCTTGTTGTATTACCTGGGTTCTTTCTGGTATATATTATCGATGGTAGCTGATTGCTTCTCGAATCTTTTTGCTGGAAAAAGAATTTGTTAATGTCTCTTATGGCTCTTCGTTCCTCGCCTGTGCATTATCTCCTTTCGCATGCTGTCGGATATTTACTCCTTGCGCTATACACGTTTCTGTCTGCAAGAGTTTCTAGCTTCCTATACTTTTTAACATACATATTCACAATTATTTTCAAAATGCAGTAGGATATTACACACTCATGTGAGATTGGCTGTAGCTGTAAATTTCTTTTGACAGATGATTCAATTTCTCTGGTTCTTATTATGCTTTTTCTTTCTAAAAATTTCGAACCCTACATTTGTGTTCCTCTCTGATTTAAATACTTTTCCAGAAAAGAAACGTGTAACAGTTTCTTGTTTTCAGTTGTAATTGGTAACTGGAATATTCTAACTGTCTAGTCGGTTCTCCTCTCTTTAAACAAAAACTAATCGGACTCCTAACTGTCTTTTAAAACAAAACTGTCAGACTCTTATTTAACAAACAGTCAGACTATTAATTGACCAAAATAGTTAATAATCCTGAACCCTAATACTTCTGCCTAATTTCTGGGTAACATTAAATAAAAACAAATAAAAGTACAGGTTCCATAACCTGCCTATCAACATGTGCATAAATCTTCTTCCTGTCGAGACAGTCAACCTTCTTTTCCCTCCTCTGAGCTGGATGCTCCTGCATCATTCTTCAGGATAACACATCTTCAGTTGTTTCAGATTCTTCTTTTCTTCCATAACATATTGTTAAATGCCAACACTATGACTGAGTTGGCCATATGAAAGATCATTGTTTTGATCTTCACCCGTGAAAGCACTATGATAATCACACTCATTCTTCACACAGATGCTTAAGAAACAAGCATCTTGCAAGAACAAATATTCATCTTGGATGGATCGCTTCTTGGAAATGGGAATCAACAACCAAGAAGATGTTTCAGTCATATGTCAGAACTTGTTCTAGAGTATTGAACAGTCTTGCAGTTGAGTTTTTTCCATCATCTCACCTTGTATCTGACAGGGGGGGAAATGATGGTCATTTACAAGCTTCAAAGCCACTTCAAGTGAGCCTGAGCCACAAATTTCCATTCCAAATTCAGAGTTGTAGCTAGAAACACAACAATTTAAGTGAGCCTGAGACACAACCTTCCATTCCAGATTCAAAGTTGTAGCCAGAGACACAGATGCCCATAAGCATGCCTTTAGTTAGTGGTCAACCTTAAACCATCTATGTGAGGTTGAGTTTCTTCCTCTTCAAGAATTTGGGACACTTCCTCTAGTAAAAGACTTCATCTTCTTGCCATTTTTGGTAGAGTTCTAGGAAATGCAAAAGACTTCAGCTTCAACAATATCACAAGGCCAATATTTCAACGCTAGGGGTGTAAGCACCTTATAAGACCGCAAGCACCATATTCAAATCGAGTTCAAAATATGATTAAACTTGGTGGAACTCTCTCTAATCTTTGGCGGCATTGTTGGAGTTGGGATGACGTTGTGGAACATTAAAAATTTGTGTGAAGAAAGTCGCAAAGGAAAGAGCCACCAGTTGCAATTTTCAGTCAACGATTTGACAGGCGTGAACTTTCAAAGCTAAACCCTATCTGTTAGTGCTTTTAATGATATTCGAAAAGTGTTACTGCCATTTGCAAAGTGTACTTTTTCGAGTAATTGTTGAAAAGAAGAGCAGTGTTGAAGGCGTGTTGTCGTGTTGAGTAATAGAGTCGTCTGGATTTATTTTCGCGTGGGGTGGTTCTTTGTGATAAATGGTCCTTATTTTATTTTATTTTTATACTTCCCTGGTTGTCGTCAAAGTTCTAGGAGCAGATCGAATGGAAGTGTTGAGAGCAATAGAAAGATTTTGATATGTCGAGCTGCCCAAACGGGGTTGAGAAAGGGAGTTGTCTTTAGTGCGACTTTTTGAAGGCTTTTTTGGTGGATTTTTCCGGTCTAAGTTCTTTAAAATCTGGAAAGAATTTATTGAAAACAAAAATTTGATGGGTAACTTTCACAATCGAAGTGTCCTAGGGGTTTTTTAGGGTGCTAAATCTATATATATAGTAAAAAAACTAGTTTAAATAACATAAATCAAGATTTTACCTCAATCTTTTCACCGGATTCTGACACCGAAAAATCCAAAAAGTCGCACTAAAGACTACTCTGTTGAGAAAGTCTTAATTGTTGAACAACTATTCAAGTAGACACTTGAAACATGTGATGACATCAGATCTATGTGAAATTCAAAACTAAGTCTTGCATTTTCAATGTGGATGCTAATTGTGTCTTGGAGAACGAACAAAGGACATGCATATTTGAAAGGTTTCAAGTTTGAAATTTTAAAATTTTTATATTAAATATTTTTACATGGATGGGTGGCTTTATTAAAAGTGATTAGAAACTTTTTATTTTAAGTTATGCATTACAAAAAAAACAAAAACAAAAAACAAAATTTTATTTAGATTAAAGTGTATGTAATGTTTTGAATTTGTTTTGAGTGGGTTTATTGAAAAAAAGGTTGATATATTTGGGGAGAGATAATGAGTGGGTTACATTATTTTAAAAGTTCAATTCACTACATAAAGTTTAGGGAATGGAGTAATAAGGGAATGTATAAAGATATTTTGAGTGAAAAGGTTTATTATAATAGTTCTAGAAGCTTAAAATTTTTATAGAAAGTAGATGTCAAAGGTCAATTATAATTAATAAGTCAACTTTAGTTAGAGTCAAAATTTACCATTGTAATTATTGTAATGAAGGAAACTTTTGTCGAAGGTCATAATCATAAAAGTCAAGGGAGGTTATGAGTAAACAAAGGTCTTTTCTTTGTATAAGTTGAGTTGAAGTGAGAGAAATCTCTCAATGTAAAAATTAAAGTCAAGGTATTTAATGAAAAGTTAATTTCAAGTTACAAGTCTAGAGTCAAAGGTCAAGTCAAAATTTCGAAAGTTATTGGGTGCATGATCGACGAAGCCCGCCACCCAAAATTTTGTTCATTGTAAAGACAATTTGAAGAGATATTTTAGTTGTTGTTTGGAGCAAAGAGGAGCAAGGAATGCTCAGGATAAGGTTCAATTGAAGTGAACCATTGGCCAAGTTCAAAGAGAAGATAACTTGGTAAAGTAATTCAATTGCAGGTTATAGTGAACAAGGTGAATTTCACAACACAAAATGAATATGGATCGAGAGAAAGGCCATGATGATTCCATAATAGGTGGCATTGATAATGAAGAGAGAGATATTTTTGAATTAAAAGCACTACTGGAAATGTTGCTATAGATATTACAAAGACAAAGACACGAATGGGTAATAAATTAAATAATTAAATGGCCAATTAAACAGTTAATGGAAATAAGACTGAAGCATAAACTAAAATTTTTAGAAGCAGAGAAACTCCAGACAAAAGTATACATTTGTGAACTTGAGCAAGGATCATTGCTTGGTGACGATGATGATGATAATGTGGACTTGGGCTCGATTCCCAAAGAAGGCGCTACAAATTGTTCAAAAGACCAGCATGAAGACTTGAAGACAAATTCATCTGTCAATCCCTATGATTTTAAATCTAAAAACTTGTTTGTGAATGCAAGATATGTTGATGGAATAGAAAAGTATCATAAAACAAATGGATCAAATGACAACATGAAAGATATTGCAGCAGAACTCAAATTCCTGGAAGAATGGTTAGATAATATGAAGCTAGAGTATAACAAAAAGCCTTCAAATCAACAAATCTAGCACAGTGGAAGCGTAGAGATGGACAATAAAATTCAACAAAGAAACAATAATGCATACCAACAAGAAGACAAGTTGGACATGGAAATTGAAGAGATTAGAAGATTGATGGTGAAAGTGTCCCAAAGGAAACATATTGCAGGAAGGAAAGAAGATGGAAGAAGCTTGTTGATAACAATAGAACAAGCATACATCAACAAAGAAAGAGGACAACTACATCATAAAGTTTGGAAGCCTGGAACACAGAGAAGGACAACCATAGAACATCAACAACATGACAGAGCAACTGATTTACTGCAGGTGAAAGTTTGGGGTCCAGGAGGATTTTATCATCTTATGAAGACTGGTGGTTGGGAGTCCATGATTATTTTTTTACCTTGGGAGTTTGATGCAGGCGCATCTAACCCAAGCCAACTATTTACTAGAGGATTTTGTTTGTAAAGTGATGATTTAATTATTTAATGGATTTTTCTATAGTTTTTAGGAGAGAGTGATAATTCTTGTAAATATAAGAATATTCGAGAGTATTGTGGATTAGTTAGCTCTTATCTAGGGATAGGATATTGAATGAGATATTTTAGAGATTATATGAGATATTTTGGGACTTAGTTTAGGGATCTAGAACCTACCTTGGGTTCTAATCCTTTTGTATAAATTGAGGTGAGCCCATGAGGCATGCATGTATGTAGAGGCGTGAGTGAGTGTGAGGATTGAGAGGCCAATCATTGGGCCATGCTTTCTCCTTTAAATATTTTGTTTTACTAATTAATCATTTGAGAGTGCATGTGCATTTGTATTGTGTAAATTTTAATTATTTATTGATAAGTTTCAGGCCCTATGGCCTGTGGCGTCACATTTCCTTGAACAAGATCCAAAACTTTGTGCTTAGCAAGGATAAGATCTATCCTATTCTCCATTCCCTGTAGTTGGAGGTTCCTTCTAGCTTGTTTTCTCCCTTCATTTTAGTTGAAATAGTTCCCATAGCTAGTAGCCTTCTCTCCTTATATAATATTTTTCCCTAATGAACTTCCTTTGATCCCCTTTTATTCAATAGATATTTAAGATGTTTTTTCTTCCTTCTTCACCTTAGCTCTGATACCATGTTAGAAAAGTGGAAAGGCAGAAATATTTTCTTATGTTGATAATTACTTGCGACATCTTTGTGTTCTTATTAAATTTCTTGTGTTCTTATTTTATCTTTGTTTCAACAAGAAATTATAAAAAGAAAAACGTGATGATCAAAGACACCAAATGTAGGCACTCAACCTGAGCTAAAACCCATCTATAGGGGAAAACCCAGTCAAACTCTTCCACTAGAAAATTCAAATTGAGATAAACTAAGACCTTGGAGCAAAATATGTTCCTCCTCTACCAAGTAAACCCTCAAATTGTTATTCCAACCTTCAAATATTTACCGCAACAATGTTGCATCAACACGGCTTCAATACTACATCAAGGACAAATTTTCAACCCTATTGCATCAAAATTTCAACCCAGCTTCAAGACTGCAATTTCAGCCCTGCTACAGCTTCAGTTCCTTCGCACGTGTGAGACAAGATAGATAAAATTTTTGATTTCCTTAGCTAGATAAATACCTCCTTCTCCTTCACTATCCATTTCCTTCTTCCTTCTTAAATTTCACATTTTTCCCCTTCCAGCTACTGCAATTCAAACTTGTTGAGTGAGTGCTCCAAATGAGTTCGAGTAGTTCCAATATATAGTGATTTTAGTGAGGTCGAATTCCCTTGTTGAGGCCAAGTTGTTATTTCTTGAGGCTGACTTGGTGGAGGAGGCCTAGAAGACATAATTTACATAAAAATAAATTTCTTTCTTAATAGATGAAGCCCAAGAAGGGTATTTTACATTATGGATAATGACACTAGACATAAACCATAGAAGCCTACAATGGAGGCTTTTACCAAAAAACATTGACCCAAGCATGAAACCCATGCTTTAATAAGTCAATTTATTTTATAATAAAATTCAATTTTCTTTCTTTTGACAAATACATTACATCATGACCCAAATATAATTATGAAGACTGACACTAGTTACAATCTTCAACATCAAGTTGGGATTATTTCTGGCTAAATATTGGGGAGTTCCCCTGATATCTAACCCCTTAAGGAAGATTTGTTGGGAAGAGTTCAAAGACAAGATTTCTAAACAATTGGAAAATTGTATTTTTCGCTCACTAAAGATTGCAGGGCCGATCACATTATTGAAAATAGTCTTGAAATTCATTCCAATCTATCAACTATTGGTACTACTCTAGACACCAAAGGGGTTGTACAAATATATTGTCTCCATATTCTAGAAATTCCTATGGCGAGGAACTCAAGTTTTGAGGAAATGGGTGCTATTATCGTGGGAGAAGGTATGCCTTCCAAAATTGGGAAGGGGACTTGGGGTAAGAGACCTAGAGTTGCTCAATAATGTAATGACAGAAAAGTTATGGTGGCGATGGTTGCAGGGAGGCTTCAAATTATGGAAAGCTATATGTGTTACAACATTTTTTGGTCATCTAAATGTTGGGAAAAATACTGAGAGGGGGGGGGGGGGGGGGGGTGAATCAGTATTTACTACATATTCAAAACTTTTACTTTTTCTTGCTTCTAAAACCCATACGCTACTTTCCTGATACAGACTCGCGTATATACGCAGATACCCTTTCTGAAACTCGCGTATACACAAAGATCTAATTAAGTCATTAATTCTTCACTTATATTATTACATCATTCATTCATCAGATGTTTAATAAACAGTAAACATGTGCAGTAAGAACAGAATAAACCATCACACAAAGCATCACACATGAACATCAGGATTTTTAGGTGGAAACCCAAATCGGGAGAAAACCACCGCTGCAGTTGCTCAGCCTTCAATATTTTATTATAGAGAAAACATATTACAACATATGTGCTGGCGCAGACTTGACCAGCACGCAGGCACCCACCTGCGCTCGTTTACCAGCCTCTCCTGGAAGGGAGCTCCAACCCCCTGACTCGTTTACCGGCCTCTCCTGGAAGGGAGCTACGACCCCCCGATCTCGTTTACCAGCCTCACCTGGAAGGGAGCTACAACCCCCTGACTGAAGGCTACAACCTTCAGCACCACCTTGGACCACGTTTCATCAATTTTCACACTGGATCCAACAACTTCAATAGAACAACACTTGCAGGCCACATTTCATCATATTTTTAGACTGGACCCTTTCCATACTTTTAAGCACAGTCAACCATGAAACAGATACATATAACTCACTGACAGATATCAGTAAACCAGCAGAACAGATCAGACATTTCTTACCACAGACTTCAGCAAACCCTAGTTTGCATACGCGCTTTCCTTTCACTGATGTCGCGTATATACGCGCTTCCGTTCACATAAACCGGCGTATACCTACGCGCATATTTCATTGCGCATACGCGCTTTTCTCTTGACAAAGCCGCGTATATACGCCTTCCTCTGCGACGAACTAGCGTATAGATCTTTAACCATTTCAGAGCTGCATACTTCTCAGATCAGATATTCAGTTCAGATTCAACCCTTTACTTCAGACAGATGTTCGCCTAGATGTTCGCCTCATCACAGATCTAGGCCTTCCATAAACAGATCTAGCAAATACAAGTACATTTCAGATCTAGAAGTCCCGCTTCATCATTTCTTCATAAGTGCATCATAGATTCAGATCTATCAACAAACCTTTACCCTTTCCATACGGATATACTTCATAGAGAAGTATTCATTCAAGCTCGGACATCTTGCACCCACACTCATGATTTGCACAATGAATTTCTTCTCCTTATATAGGTTTACCCTTTTTCAATACCATGAGCCAAAACAATACCATGAGCCCAAAACTACATTACTTCCGATGGTATTCCTGGACGGGGTCATTTAGACGAATCATTACCCAATACAATGGGTCAGTACCATGGTGGTTACCCCTGGTTTTGCACTTTTGGAGCGCTTTTACCCATACGCGACTTGGCACATTCTTTTCCGCGTGCATACGCGACTTCCCCTAGACAGATCCGCGTATTCATTGAAACATACTCTTTTCATCATATATTTAGCACATGCTGAATTCCTTTCTTCATTGCCTTCTGTACACACTGTAGATACCTCATAATTAGTTCATCAAGACATATTCTATCAAGCACAACTTCATCAAGTAAGTTGCCATCATCTTCATCAAGTGGGTTGCCATTCATGGACAACACTCATCATCATATTGCTAGAAAACATCATTTCATATCAGATTTACATCATTTACCAAGTCCATCAGGTCAAGAATGACTTCATCGGGTGGATTTCCATCAAGGACAACACATGTCAACAGTCGCATGTCTTCATCTTCATTCAGTGGGTTGCCATCAAGGACAACACTCTGCATCATATTGCCAACAATCTCCCCCTTTGGACTTGATGGCAACCACGATGGTGTTTGGTTACCATAACAGATAGGTACATTAAGAATACAATGACACCATGTCACTCTCTCCATTTTTGACACCATTCAAACACCATGTCACTCTCCCCCTTTGACATCAAGGGCAAAGGGCGGACCAAAACCAACATACTCTCCCCATTTTCTCCTCATGTGGAAGAAGCGTTTTGCAGATCTGACATATACTGAAAGTGACCAAGCTCCCCCTGAGTTCATGCTGAATCTTCAAACATATTTTCCAATGAAGTACATGACTCTATGAATTTCCTATCACCAATGACCCATACTTACATCAAATATCCAACCAAGTGGATTTACATAAAAGACTCAAGTACCCAACCAAGTGGGTTTACACATTTCAACTCAGCTACCCAACCAAGTGGGTTTACAAAAATTGACTCAGCTACCCAACCAAGTGGGTTTACAAAATTGACAAGTCCTTACATGACTGAAATTTACAATTTTGCATCATGGGTCTCAACATGACCTTTTCATCAAAATACAAATATGACTTTTCATAACCAATACCAAAAAGTGACCTCAAGAGAGATCATATATCAGAACTACCATAATTCCAATAGTGCATTATACTCAGCAAGACTAATTCTCCCCCTGAATCTGTGCATCCAAGAAACCTTTCCAAATGACTAAGGCTCCCCCTTAGTTTGTGCATCCTGAACACTTTTACCAACAAATCATCAAGGCATCTTTATCAAAACATTAGAAATAGAATTATGAGAACTGGAACACCAGCAGAGATACCAAACAGCATTGCAGTTGTGCTGAAGAGAGCTGACCCCAAGCAGAAATTTTTCAGCAATCAGACATACGCGGTTTTATGTGCATGAACTCGCGTATATACGCGACTGTGGTTCAGGAAACCCGCGTATCCAATATCATCTTCTATATTTTAACCAGATCTGATCTTCTTGTGAGAAAAAGACAGTGTTCAGCATCTTTCTGGGATATTTGCATGCTTCCTTGGACTACAAATAGATAGAACAGTGTAGTTGTGTCTTCAAGCGTCATCCAACGGTTGTAGCATAGGCACATTAATAACCAAGCCTTCAGATTCTTTGCAGCATCAATACAATCTTTCCAAGAGAGATTATCATACCAGAACAACATCTTCAAATATGTGTCAAGCAATCATCCATGTGGTCCAATATCATCAAGATCTTCAAGATTTAACATGAAGTAACATATGTAGGCAAAATATCTCAACCATAGTAACAAACTCTGCATGATTTATTTCTGAATCAAACGACTTCCAACTCATCCATGTGTGAGCACAAAAGATACTTTTCAGTAACCAGGGATCAAAATCTTATCATAATAAACCATATACCAAGTCATCATCATTTGAGCATGAGTATCACAAAAACCAAAGAGTAAGCAGTCATATTGCCAACAATGCAATCATTAGTATTCAACCTGCTGCTCCCCCTGAACCAGTGCTCCTTCTTAACTTGTGCAACCTGAATACGTTCATCAGCAACAATCTCTGCATGAACTGCCCTTATCTCCGAATTATAAGACTCAACAATGAATACTCTTCATCAAAAAGCAAACAGGACTCATCCTCAATCTTCAACATAAGAAACCATATATCATATCATCATTATTTAGAACTGAGAAACTAAGCTGATATTGAGTCAATAATACAGTTATTAACAGTCAGACTGATGCTCCCCCTAAACCTCTGCTCCAGATCTTCAGCTATCATATAAATTCTCTTATCATCAATGCATACGCGACTGTGTCTGCTGGAACTCGCGTGTATACGCGACTTTTGTTAATAGAACCCGCGTATGGAAAGTGAAGCATAGAAATTTTTCACATTCCTTCATCTCCTCCTGAACTTGTACTTCCTGTACCTGTCTTCTTCATATCAGATGCTTTGTCAGAAATACATATAACCAGAATAATCAAATCAATCATGAGAGTCATCATACATTGCTCCCCCTGTGATGATACATTACTAAATCTCATAATGTATCCCACATCATTCCTGCAGTCAATAAGAGAAGTAAGCTTCAGAAGCGGATGATTGCAGTAGGGTCAGTATTCCCTACGTTTCTGACTGGTCCTCCTTCTTTTTCCAAATTTGGTTGAACTTCCTAACTGTGTGCTGAAAATTGTCCACTTTCTCAGATCTGTTCAACCTGCATTCCTTTTCTACATGTCCATACTTGTTACAAGAATAACATCTCATGTGTCCAGAGAAATAAGCATAAGAGTCATAATGAGTATTTCTAATCTTCCTCCTTTTACAATCAGCTGCTTTATGTCCATACTTGTTACATGAAAAACAATATCCCTTGAAGAAACCAGAGTACCTTTCTATGTAGGATCTGTTAGTTTGTGGCTGAAATGATCTGCTCCTGCAATTTGCTGCAACATGCCCATAATTATGACATTTAAAGCATTCAACATTATTGACTAATTTCCTTTGAGATTTCATCATTGTTGGTTGACCTTTTGTCTCTTTCAACACTTCAAGTTTTGCATTGACATCCTCTGAATTTTTTGCACTTCCTTGTGAGCTAGATTCTCCTTTAACAGTTTCATGGAAACCAAGACCAAGTTTGATAGCAGGAGACCTTTGATTACTTAGAATATTGTCCAAAATATTAGTACTATCTTGAAACCTCAAAAGTTTAATCTTTTCTTCTAATTTACCTTTGAGAATGTTTACCTCAACCTCCAGGGCTTGACATTGCTTTGTCATGCTTTCTTCTTTCCTTCTTCCATCTTCTACTTGATCCTTCAGATTTAGAATCTCTTCTTTCAATCAATTTTTGTTTTCTTCACATGTTTGTTGCAGCTCTTCATTCTTCTTATTTGATTTTTCCAGATCTTCTTTGAGAGAGATGATTTCTACTTCAATAACTTCCTTTTCAAATGGTTGTAGAGGTTCCTCATTCTTCTTACTTGATGCTTCAAGATCTGTTTGTAGAGAGATGATTGCAGCTTCAAGTCCTTCATTCTTCTTGCTTGTTTTTCCGAGATCTGCATTTAGATCGTTGATTTCTGCTTCTAGTTCTTTAATTCGATTGGATGCATAAGTATGAAACCTTTGATACTTGTCCACCTATCCATTCAGCATTTCTATTTGTTTTTCCATTTGAGAGATCATCTCTTTGTTGATAGATTCTTGCATCTTAGATGAACTTTGTAGTTCTTCAACTTTAACCTTGAGAGCTTCTTCTAGATCCACAACTTTACTTTCACTATCTTCACTATTGTTTGTACAAAGAAGATTATTCAAAGGACCCTAATCACTATCAGATTCATCTTCTTCAATTTTTGCTATACAGGTTTTCTGAGACATCTCCTTGCTTCGAGTAGCTTTCTTCTTTTTCCTTTTTGCCGTGAGCACTTGTAGAGCTTGGTCAGAGTCTTCACTTTCACTATCATAATCTTTGCATATACAGTTAAGTAAAATACAAGAACAACGATTAATACCTGTTTCATCTCCTTCAATTTCTGCTATACATGATTTCTGAGGTATCTGCTTGCTTTGAGTAGCCTTCTTCTTTTGCTTTTTTTCCATGAGCACTTTCAGATCATGGTCAGAATCTTCTTCATCTTCACTGGATACTTCATCATCATCTTCATTTGCATAAAAACTCTTCCTCTTTTCAAAACGTTTCCCTTTACCATGTTTTTCTCTATAAGGACATTTAGCAGCATAGTGACCAACCTTTCCACACTCAAAACATTTGAAGGGAAGCTTACCTTTGAATCTTCCAGTACCGAGTTGGAGTTTTCTCACAAAATTCGCTTCTTCTTTTTCGGATATATAGCTGGTTTCTTTGACAACTTCCTTTTCCTTTCCTTTTGCAGACACCTTAAAAGCAACTTCTCTAATTTGAGAAGGACCTCCTTGTCTCATTTCAAAAGCAGTCAAAATACCATGTAATTGAACAATAGTAAGAGTTTGCAGATCTTGCCTTTCTTCAATAGCTGAAACTTTAGAGTCAAATCTTGAAGTCAAGGATCTTAAGACTTTTTCTACCAGAGTAGTATCAGTTATGGTTTCACCCAAATTTCTCATCCGATTTACAATATCATCTAGACGAAGAAAGAAACTCGCAACACTTTCATCACTGTGCATCTTCAAATTTTCATATTCAATTCTAAGAGTTTGGAGTTTTGCACTTTTTACCTTTGTGTCTCCTTCATAGCTTAGAATGATTTTGTCCCATATTTCTTTTGCTGAATGTAGCTGCATCACTTTAGCAAATTCTGATTCAGACATGCTTCCCAATAAGACATTCATTGCTTTGGCATTGATTTCATACTTCTTTCTTTCAGCTGCATCAGTAGGAATACTTGCTGGGTATTGATAACCTTCTTCCACGATTGCCCATACATATGCACCAAGACTTTGCAGATATGCTTTTGTACGTACCTTCCAGAATATCAGATTGCTTCCATTGAATAGAGGTGGCTTTATAGACATTACTCCTTCTTGACTTCCCATTGCGACGGATCCCCTTTAAGCGATCAAGCTTCTGCACAAGGACCTGCTCCGATACCAATTGTTGGGAAAAATACTGAGAGGGGGGGGGTGAATCAGTATTTACTGCATATTCAAAACTTTCACTTTTTCTTGCTTCTAAAACGCATACGCTACTTTCCTGAACCAGACTTGCGTATATACGTGGATACCCTTTACGAAACTCGCGTATACACAGATATCTATTTATGTCATTAATTCTTCACTTAAATCATTCCTTCATTTATTCATCAGATATTCAATAAGCAGTAAACATGTGCAGTAAGAACAGAATAAACCATCACACACAGCATCACACATGAACACCAGGATTTTTAGGTGGAAACCCAAGTCGGGAGAAAACCACCGCTGCAGTTGCTCAGCCTTCAATATTTTATTATAGAGAAAACATCTTACAACATATGTGCTGGTGCAGACTCCTACCAGCACGCAGGCACCCACCTGCGCTCGTTTACCAGCCTCTTCTGGAAGGGAGCTCCAACCCCTTGACTCGTTTACCAGCCTCTCCTGGAAGGGAGCTACGACCCCCTGATCTCATTTACCAGCCTCACCTGGAAGGGAGCTACAACCCCCTGACTGAAGGCTACAACCCTCAGCACCTCTATGGACCACGTTTCATCAATTTTCACACTAGATCCAAAGCATCCTTTAGGACACAACATGCAAGCCACATTTCATCATATTTTCAGACTGGACCCACTCCATACTTTTAAGCACAGTCAACCATGAAACAGATACATACAACTCACTGACAGATATCAGTAAACCATCAGAACAGATCAGACATTTCTTACCACAAACTTCAGCAAACCCTAGTTTGCATACGCTCTTTCCTTTCACTGATGTCGCGTATATACGCGCTTCCGTTCACATAAACCAGCGTATACCTCTGTACATATTTCATTGCGCATACGCGCTTTCTCTTCAGCAAAGCCGCGTATATACGCGCTTCCTCTGCGGTGAACTAGTGTATAGATCTTCAATTATTATAGAGCAGCATACTTCTTCAGATCAGATATTCAGTTCAGATTTACCCTTTTACTTCAGACAGATGTTCGCCTCATCTCAGATCTAAGCCTTCCATAAACAGATCTAGCAGATACAAATACATTCTAGATCTAGATATTCGGCTTCATCATTTCTTCATAGGTGCATCACAGATTCAGATGTTATCAAACCTTTACCCTTTCCATACGAGATATACTTCATAGAGAAGTATTCATTCAAGCTACGACACATCTTGCTCCCACACTCATGATTTACGTAATTTCTTCTCCTTATGGGATTACCTTTTTGATACCATGAGCCCCTTTTTCAATACCATGAGCCAAAACAATACCATGAGCCCAAAACTACATTACTTCCGATGGTATTCCTGGACGGGGTCATTTAGACGAATCATTACCCAATACAATGGGTCAGTACCATGGTGGTTACCCCTGGTTTTGCACTTTTGGAGCGCTTTTACCCATACGCGACTTGGCACATTCTTTTCCGCGTGCATACGCGACTTCCCCTAGACAGATCCGCGTATTCATTGAAACATACTCTTTTCATCATATATTTAGCACATGCTGAATTCCTTTCTTCATTGCCTTCTGTACACACTGTAGATACCTCATAATTAGTTCATCAAGACATATTCTATCAAGCACAACTTCATCAAGTAAGTTGCCATCATCTTCATCAAGTGGGTTGCCATTCATGGACAACACTCATCATCATATTGCTAGCAAACATCATTTCATATCAGATTTACATCATTTACCAAGTCCATCAGGTCAAGAATGACTTCATCAGGTGGATTGCCATCAAGGACAACACATGTCAACAGTCGCATGTCTTCATCTTCATTCAGTGGGTTGCCATCAAGGAGAACACTCTACATCATATTGCCAACACTAACCTTTTACCATTAGATGAAACCAAGTACACCATGTAAGACCAATTTTACCCTAAGTAAAATTGCTTTCACTATGTGAAATAACTTAGTAAAACACCTTTGTTAAGTTGTTTATGGTCTAAACAGGAAACCCCAAAAAGGAAATAATAAACAAATTCACATTTGTTTATATTTCCTGGTCATATTTAACCCAAAACAAGGAAATTAATTAAATAAATCATTATTTATTTGATTATTTCCTAGGAATAAGTTATTTAAATCATCATTTAAATAATATTCCTAGTTAAATTTGACTAAATCGTTTTTAAATAATTAAATAAATCATTATTTATTTAATTATATTCCCACCATTTCCCTAAAATAATAAATAAATAATTTATTTATTTATTGTTTATTAATAAAGGATTTGACCCAAGTCAAAATTTTTTTTCCCTCCAACAAATATAATAAAATATTCCTAAAGGGTGGTTCTAGAATTTGATTAATAATATTTTATTCATGCACCAAGTTCTAGATAACCCTAATATTTTGTTATAAATAGAAGGGTTTTCCCCATTCATTAGTCACCTTCATTGCATTAGATCACTCTGGATCTATACTTGGTCACATTCTCCATTTTTTCCTTATGAGCTCCCTTTGAGTTCTATGTTTGTCTGGGTTTTCTACACCAACAAGAGAGAGGAATTTTAGATCTAAAATGCTGAGGACTTTTAAGAACCCATCCCATTGAGGAGAAATGGAAAACACCTTTCTTGTTTTCCTCTCAGGTGCCCCTTTGTAATATAATATAAAAATTCTTTCAAATACATTGTTCTTGTCTTGTCTATTGGATGCATGGAGCCACATTTTACTTTATCTGCTTAATGTCTTTTATGCTTAGATCTAGATTTGTGCAGCATTATTTGGATCACCTAATTGTAGATTTAAAGATATTTGGAAGCCATAATCGATGTTAGGGCTATATTTATGCGTAGCTAAAGTGGTCTTTTACGACGAAAGATTCATACTAACAATTGGAGACTCCACACGGGTTTTCTTCTGCGACCACTGTCGTTTTATATATTCCTGCATATCGATCTGTTTCAAACCCTAGGGTTTCTCTTCTGTTTTCTATTTTTCCTATTTTTATGGTGTTTTTCACCTCTAAAACCCTCAAACCTTCAAATTTTTAACTTCCATGTGTTTCTGGCCTTATTGCGCAGGTGACAGACATTAGCCGCAGCTGAGACGACAACTTTTTATGAAATCTACCGCCGAAAAACCCGGATCTGAAAGTCACACTTATCGACCCAAAAACTGTGACCTGGCCTTAAGGTCGCACTTTTCTGCCCCAAACCTATGACTTGGACTGAAAACAGGTCAGAACCTGTGACCTGCACTTTTTTCTGCAATTTTCCAGCACTTTTTCTGGGTTTGTCTGAAGCTTCTGTCAGGGTTTTCCAGCCTCTGTCTTTGCCCGTTTAGCCCTGTTTCTGATCTGTTTCACTCAAATAAGTGGGAATATTTCCCCTTAGGGCTCTATTACCCTCCACTTTTTGTGGGAGAGTTTTCGTTGTTTCAGAAGTCTGAATTTCCAGAGTTTCAGCCTTATTTCTTTCAGATCTGATACCTCCTTTTCAGATCCCTTTAGATCCGCTCTTATCCCTTTCAAATCACCTCATATAGTTTTGTTTGGGTTCATTTCTAGGGCCTCCTCCTTGTCCCTTCTACTTTTAGCTGATCCCCTCCTTTCTAGCAGCAACCTTGCCTATGCCTCTTTATTGTTCTCTGCACCTCTTTTCAACAGATTTCTTCCTTTAGATCCCCTTCCCTCCCGACCTTAGATCTATCGGCCTCTTTTTCGCATGCTTTGATTAGATTTTTTCCTCTTATAGACTAGTTTTGAGAGACCCTCCTTCTTGGGTTAGATTAATGCATTGTTAGCTGTTAATTTTCTGTTCTTTCAGTCTTATTCATTGCAGATTTATTTTTAGTTACGCAGCACACTTTTTCTTTTACTCTCAAAACGTCTGGGTTTAAACAATTAAAATTAACGCACGCCACACACTGACCCTAAGCGAAGAAGAGCCTGGTTAACACCACCTAGCAAAGACTTTAAAATCAATTGACACTGCACCTCTCTGCCCTTGTTTCGACATTGACCTCACTTGATTTTGCACCTCCCTGCCCTTGACGGTTTTTCTTCTTCCCGTCATCATTGCGCCTCCAAGGCATTTGTCCCAGAGACTTCTTGGCCTTCACCCTCAGTTTCCGGTTGGTTGACTTCCTCCTTCCTATCGTTATCGAGTAATTCCTCCCCCAAGTCTGCACTCTGACTCTTCTTCTGATTGTTCGGGTTCTCTCCCTACTCCTGGTTCCCCCCTGTTACCTTCACCATGTCTAGTTCAGGACCTACTGCCAGCAGTAATCCCAATTCTATTGCTGGGTCCGTTTCCAGTGGAACCACTATGGGACCTACCTCGACTGCCCCATTGCTCCCTTATATGGCCGGTCTCGGTCTCCCCGACTTTAATCAGCTGATCAACGATCCTATTCGCCACGATTTCAGTTGGCCTGCTATGCCAACCAAGCTCCCCTCCGACATTCCCAAGTTCAAAGGCCTTGCTATTGAAGATCCCTCCAACCATATCCGATCTTTCCACATGTGGTGTTCCTCCAATTCCATCACCAATGACTCCATCCGTCTTCGATTTTTCCAATGCACGCTTACCGGCGAAGCTTCTAAATGGTATGTTGATCAAGCCACCTCTTCCCATACCACCTTTGCGACCATTTCCCAAGCCTTTTTATCTTATTTCCAGCTCCCTCTCCGATATGACACTGGTACTGAACTCTTGACTTCTTTTCGTCAATCCTCTTCGACCCGCCTTTCCGCCCATGTCCAGGAATGGCGGAGAAGATGGAGCTTATGTAGAGCCCCCACCTTTGAAGATCATGTTTATATAGACTGGTTCCTTCATTCTCTCTTACCTCATATTGGCAAAGATGTCACTTCCCACTTTCCCCAAACCGAAGAAGCCGCCCTCCAAATAGCCTTGAAATATGACCTTATATATGTTCAATTTGGTTATGTTTATACCGTCCTTCCTGACCTCCCCAAGCCCAGTGGCGCTAATGCCCTGGGGGCATTTCACTCCACCGACATTATCGTTGGAGCTCTTTCACATACCTCTGCTCAACCTCTTATGGGATATGGTTTACCCCCAAGAGGGGCCAGCACCTCCAGCACTTTTCCCCCTCTAGGTGGCATGTATCCAGGATACGGCATGCCTCCTCCTTTTGCCGACACTCCTGCTTACCTCAATGTTTCCCATCCTAACCCTTATCCTTACTCATAGCCTAGTGTCCCAGCTCCTCCAGCATTTGGACCTCTCTCTCCCTTGCCTCCTCCACCCCAGCAGCCACACTTACTACCCCCTCCAGGGCAAGTATTTGCGCAGCCGGGCGCGACTAATTCTCCTCCTTCTCAAAGAAAGAGGAGAGGTAATCAATCTGACCCTGGTACTCGTGGATCCAATCCTTCCAGTATTGATTCTAACACTGCCAACCAGCCACAGGGTTATAATCCCAAGCCGGACATACCGCTTCGCACCAATAATCCATGTTCGTGTTGTGGTGTTTATGGTCATTACACTCACGATTGTCCCCTATTACCACAGATGAGGCAGATGTGGGAGCCTCAGGCCACCGTGCGGGGACAACACTCCTCCCCTACTGTCCCTCCCCATACGGCTACTTCTCAACCCATTGTGTTTACCGATCCTTTCCCTCAACAAGGATTCGTGGCTACTCAACCACCTCATGCCCCATTAACCACTCAAGCTTCCCCTTCTAGTTCCTCCGATTACCAGATTCTCATGATGGCCTCTAACCAACCTCTCACAGTCGACCTCAACCTTCAAACTCGGTCTCGTCAGTACTCAACGCCTCCCGTTCTGTCTATCTCCGAGTCCCCGTCTTCAGGTCCTACAGAGCCTCTGTCGACACGCAATGGTCCCTTGCAAATCCCTCCGCCCAAAGCTGAGGTTCATACCAAGATTCCTAAGGGCCCATTACACCGAAATGCTGCCTCTGGTCGGGTTGCCCATTCATATAGCATAGTAGATGATCTGGCACAATCTCCTGCTGCCATTTCAACACTGGAACTCCTCCGGTTGTGTCCTTCCCAAAAGAAGGCTCTACTATCTGCCGTGGGCGTTGTAGATCCTGCCGATGACCAATTGATTGTTTTCGATGCCCGTCAGTCAGACCATCCCCCCTGCCTGCTTCTGTTGCTTTCCAAATCCCAGTCAAAATCCGAAATGCCAACATCGCTCGGTGTATTATTGATGAGGGGGCATCTACCTGTGTGATGTCTGCTTCGGTTTGGAAACAACTCGTATCTCCTGAGCTGACCCATTCCACAATCACCATTCGTGTGTGGGATGGCCATGCCTCCCAGCCCATTGGCCTATTCCGTAACTGTCCTATCACCCTTGCAGGTAAGACTATTTGCATCGACGTTGAAGTAATTGATGCCCCTCTTGACTACAACATTATTTTGGGGCGTAGTTACACCTATGCCATGTCTGTCGTCCCATCCGCAGTCCACCGCAAGATGTTTTTCCCTCATAATGGAAATATTGTCACCATTGACCAATTGACTTACCATGAACCAAAATCTCAGACCTCCCCTGAGTCTACCATCTCTACTGTCACTAATAAGCAAACTGTTGATTCTTTGACCAGTGTTTCCCCTGGCATCTATAAAGACTCCTCCTTGCTTGGAACCTTTTTAGACCCTCCTCCCATATCTGATCCTAGCTTGGTGAACATTTGCATGATGCAATCATCTTGGGCTGACCTTGCACAGCCCACTTTGGCTAGTAAGCAACCTCAACCTCACCCAACTCCACCAGATCCTAGCCCTTTGCCCCCGCTAGCCAACCTTCTTCCTTTGGAATCTCCTTCCCCGAATATTCCTCACGCGCCTCCTGGGTCGATCCCACCCGAGAACAACCCCCTTGGCCCCATTCCTCCTGGCCATTTCCCTGATGGTCAGATTCCTTTCCTTGCTCCCCCTCCTGGAGGTTATTCCGTCCCTATCTTGGCCACCCTATCCCTACCCAACTTGACCTTGGGTATACCCGTTTGGTACCTAGACCCCCCAGCCCCTACCCCACCTGGTCAACCCAAACCATATCTTGCTTTGACCCCGGTTCAACCGATACCCATGGCTTCTCTCACTGCACCAGTACCTCAGTCACCTCATCAAGAACCACCTCCTGTTGCGACTATGTCGGGTAACAATAGCAAAGCTCGCAGGGGGGCATCAAAGGACAAGGTTGCCCCGACAAACTCTGCCCCTTCTTGACCTCCAAAGCATCCCATCCAATGTGCCTTGTGCGATGTTGTCGACCACGCTACCCATACCTGTCCTGAATTACCACATCTCAAAACCATGGTCAATGAAATGTTTCCAGAATCCGATATTCCTGAGGTCTATGTCACCATACCTGATTCCCTTCCAAAACTAACACTTGCGCACCAATCACCCTTGTTCTTTGTGCGATTTCCATGGACATTATACCCATCTTTGCCCCCTGCCTTGACGAGTATCGTGCTTCTTTAGCCGCATATCGCCATTTCGAAGCCACACTTGCCCGTAATCCTTCTTCACTAACACCAGACCACTTGTCTACCCCGATTACCATTTCTCATCCTGATACTGAAATGACCGAACCTTCAACCACTATTTCCTACCTTTCCTCATCACCGCGTTTCCCGGCAACCGACCCCTTAGTGCCTTCCCCCGATGTTTCGCCTACCCACTCATCTGCTTGCTCCGCTGTCACCCCTCATGACGACGTGCATGTGAGCCTTTCCCCTCAAAATTAGGTGTCTCATATTTCTACCTCCTTAGGTCCTCCTATTCCATCCACTCTTCCCATCTTCTAGTCCGATGAAGACATCATGGAAGCCATGACCGAACTTGATTTTCCATGGGACGATATGCACCATCATGCATACTTCCTTCCACATCAATCCCATGACCAATATGCTCTCGAATCTAAAGACTTCATTCCCGATAAAGTCGATTGGTTTAAAAACCCCATCCCTGCACTTGACGCTTTCGAAGAAGGCAATATGGCTAATATCTCTCCTACCATCAAAATAGACATTTCTGTCAAACCAGGTATCGAAGAACATATCACCATGGGCGCCCAATGCACTCCGAAAGAAATTGAAGCCTACACCAAACTCTTCAAAGAATTTCGTGATATTTTCGTTTGGTCCTACTCATAAATTCTTGGACTCGATCCTGCCATTGTCGAACACCACATCGACACATGGCCTAATTCCATTTCGGTCCATCAAAATTTGAGACCCATTCATCCCTCTAGACCTGAAGCCATCAACGCTGAAATCGATAAGCTCTGACAGGCTAGTTTCATTTACCCCATTGAATACACCACTTGGGTGTCCAACCCAGTTCCCGTCCTCAAAAAACAAGGCACCATTCGTGTTTGCACCGACTTCCACGATCAAAACAAATATTGTCCCAAAGACAACTTCCCCACACCATTTATTGACCAAATCATTGATGAGTGTGCGGGGCATGAGATTCTATCCTTTATGGATGGCTTCTCCAAATACAACCAAAATGTTATCCGTCGTGTTGATCAACTTAAAACCGCATTCATTAGTCCGTGGGGCACTTTCGCATACCGATTCATGCCATTTGGCCTTAAAAACTCCGGCACCACTTTTCAATGAGCCATGTCTTATTGTTTCCATGACTTAGCTCATATTATCCTTGCCTATTTAGACGACATTACTGCACGTTCTAAACATCGGACGCAACACCTTCATGATGTGCGTACCATTTTCCTCCGATGTCGCAAGTATAACATCCGCCTTAACCCATTGAAATGTGTCTTCTGTGTTCCCGCCGGTCGTCTCCTCGGCTTCATAGTATCTAAAGACGGGATAACTCTCGACCCTTTGAAGGTTCAAGCCATCCTTGAACTTCCTATTCCTTGTACCTTACGCCAGCTACAAATTCTCCAAGGTAAGGCTAATTTTCTTCGTCGATTCATTCCTGACTATGCCACCGCTGCACACGGCTTCCTTAGACTTCTTCGATCTCACACCCCATTTGTCTAGGATACCTCCACTCAAGAGTCTTTTGATGCCCTCACGCATGCTCTCACATCCGCTCCCTTTATTCGTCCTCCTGACTTTGACCGAGATTTCATCCTATACATCTTCGCTTCTACCTATTCGGTTGCTGGTGTCCTTATTCAAGAGGATGATAACGGTATCGAACATGTGATCTATTATGTCAGTAAGAACCTTGCCAGTCCACCTGTGTCCTACTCACATGAAGAAAAATTAGCACTAGTTGTCGTGTTCTCGGTCCAAAAATTGCGTCATTATATCCTCATGCATTCCACCAAGGTTGTGACTGATTCCAACCCCATGGCTTTCCTATTGAGTCGACGCATCCTCAGTGAGAAGTATGCTCGTTGGGTTGTTATCCTCCAAGAATTCTACCTTGAATTTGTCACCCCAAAAAGTAAGAAAGGTTTAGTCCTCGCTGAACTCATTTCTGATTTGCCTACCGGGACGCATGATACTCCAATTAACGATGCTCTTCCCGATGAACATTTATTTTCCATCACCACCGACGATCCTTGGTACGATGACATCCTTACTTACTTGCGGACCCAAAAGTTCGCCCTTCATCTTGATCATGATGCTCGACGATGTATCCGACACCAAGCCTCTCGCTACCTTCTAATCAGCGACGACCTTTATCGTCATGGAGTAGATACTGTCCTTCGTCATTGCCTCACCCACGCTGAAGTTGAGCAAGTCCTTAATGCCTGTCATAGCGGTGCTTGTGGTGGCCACCTCTCTGGCCTCGCCACTGCCCAAAAAATCATGCGCGCTGGGTATTTTTGGCCTTCTCGATTCAGTGATTGCATTGAAGCAGTCAAACACTGTTCCAATTGCCAACATTTTGCCCCCAAGGCGCGAGCTCCTCCCGCTCCTCTCCATCCTGTCGTCACAGCTGGTCCTTTTTGTAAATGGGCCATTGACTTTATGGAATGTCGACCTCCATTTGTTGGTAACCACAAATATATCATCGTAGCGGTTGACTATTTCACTAAATAGGTCGAAGCTATGCCAACATTCAACAATACGGCAACCACCGCAGCCCTCTTTTTCTTTAACCACGTCATTGCTCGATTCAGAGTTCCCAAACAATTAGTCTCTGACCATGGCCGACATTTTGAAGATGAGATTTGGCATGAGTTATCCTCCCTATTGGGTTTTGAGCACCAATATTCATCTTCCTATTACCCCCAAGGTAATGGCCAAGTTGAAGCGGTCAACAAAATTCTTAAGACCATGCTTCAACGAACGGTGAATAAGCACAAAACCAATTGGCATCTCATGCTCTTCCCTGCTTTGTGGGCTTATCATACTTCTGTTAAAATTGCCACCGGTTTCACTCCTTTCCACCTTGTCTTTGGCGAGGAGGCAGTCTTACCGATTGAGTGTGAAATCCCTTCCCTTCACTTGGCCGTCGAACTTCTCCCTGATACCCAACCTCTAGAAAAATGACTTATCATGCTCGAGCGCGCCTCTGAAGACCGTTGTGTTGCCTTGAAAACTCTTGAAGCGGCCAAAAAGCGCACCAAAGCTCAGTATGACCAAAAAGTACACCCTCGTACCTTTCATGAAGGTGACCTTGTTCTAGTATATGACCAGGCCCACAATACCCTTGGTCATGGGAAGTTCGACTCATTATGGCTAGGTCCTTACATTATCAGCAAAGACCTTGGTAAGGGGGCATATCTTTTAGAGGAATTTGAAGGCCACATCCTTCCTAATCCTCGTAATGCACTCTATCTTAAGAGATATTACCCTTAGCATTTCCCGTTCGAAATGCATGTTTTATTTTCTTTTAGATAGCTAGCATCTATTTGTTTTCGCACTTCACTACTTCACCAGGACACTTATTGTCCACGAAGTCTTACTTCACCTCTCCTCAAAATCGGATTTTATCACTTACAACACATTTCATTGGGGGCACCACTTTACCTCCATACTCATTCCTGTTCGTGTCAATTTCCATCATGAGATACCATTTCGTACTCATGTTTTTTATGGTCCCCTTTGGATCTTCCCCTATCTCATTATCATCATTAGTGTCCACCTGTTAGTCGCTCTACTATTTTCTCTCGTGCCTTAGTTGGGGATCCCTTATTACCTCACATATGGCAGACCTCCTTCTTTCGACAACAACTTATTTACTCCAGAAGCCAGGTCTAGAGGGTGGTGTACCTTGGTTCGAGGTCCTTCCAGCCTGATCGTGATCTGTATACTTGATGGTCCAGTGATGCAGCAGCTGCTTTTGGTGATTTCCGGGTGTGTGTGAGATGTCTCAACCCTCATGAGGGGGTAGCCCTGCAGGTAGCCCCCCACATGCCCAGATGCTTTCTTCATTTCATCCCTTGATGCAGCTCCTTCTATTTGATGATATCAGCCTCAACCGCTTGCAGCGCCTCTTCGATTTGCATGTATTAGTTAGATTTCGTGAGCCCTTCCCCGTTTGTAGGGGGGATTTGGGTTGTATTTGCCTCAAATGTACTAAAATATTATTGTATAATTCCTGATTGTTATTCCAAGCACAACATGTATGTGGGATTCATCATTCTATTTTTCTGGCACGTATATATGCCAGCATGTACTTTATGGTTCGGTTCCTTGTTTATTGGACGTCCTATTCCTTTGTACTTTGTCGCGGCGGGCATAGGTATGCCTCCCCCGCCGCCTTTAGCACAGGTACCACTTCATAAACTCGAGACTTGTTGCACCTGTAAGTCTCGTATCCTCAGGGTCTAGTCCTTCAGCACATTAGACTACCTTCCATTTCTCTCTCTGACTTCCCTCTTGCTGTCTAGTGATTGAGTTCTTACAACGTACTTCGATCATACGATTTGCTCCTAACACTCGTACGTTGGGGGGAAATATGTTACAACATTTTTTGGTCATCTAACCTTTTATCATTAGATGAAACCAAGTACACCATGTAATACCAATTTTACCCTAAGTAAAATTTCTTTCACTGTGTGAAATAACTTAGTAAAACACCTTTATTAAGTTGTTTATGGTCTAAACAGGAAACCCCAAAAAGGAAATAATAAAAAAATTCACATTTGTTTATATTTCCTGGTCATATTTAACCCAAAACAAGGAAATTAATTAAATAAATCATTATTTATTTGATTATTTCCTAGGAATAAGTTATTTAAATCATCATTTAAATAATATTCCTAGTTAAATTTGACTAAATCATTTTTAAATGATTAAATAAATCATTATTTATTCCCACCATTTCCCTAGAATAATAAATAAATGATTTATTTATTTATTGTTTATTAATAAAGGAATTGACCCAAGTCAAAATTCCTTTTCCCTCTAACAAATATAATAAAATATTCCTAAAGGGTGGTTCTAGAATTTGATTAATAATATTTTATTCATGCACCAAGTTCTAGATAACCCTAATATTTTTTTATAAATAGAAGGGTTTTCCCCATTCATTAGTCACCTCCATTGCATTAGATCACTCTGGATCTATACTAGGTCACATTCTCCATTTTTGCCTTATGAGCTCCCATTGAGTTCTATGTTTGTCTGGGTTTTCTACAACAACAAGAGAGAGGAATTTTAGATCTGAAACGCTGAGGACTTTCAAGAACCCATCCCATTGAGGAGAACTAGAAAACACCTTTCTTTTTTTCCTCTCAGGTGCCCCCTTTTTAATATAATATAAAAATTCTTTCAAATACATTGTTCTTGTCTTGTCTATTGGATGCATGGAGCCACATTTTACTTTATTTGCTTAATGTCTTTTATGCTTAGATCTGGATTTGTGCAGCATTATTTGGATCACCTAATTGCATATTTAAAGATATTTGGCAGCCATAATCGATGTTAGGGCTATTTTTTATGCGTAGCTAAAGTGGTCTTTTACGACGAAAGATTCATACTAAAAATATGGGATAGGAAGTACATCCTAGGGTAGTCTCAAGTGGAGAAAATATGAGCAATTGAATTTCCAATAGGATCTCCCATTTGGAATATGGCTTGAAATAATAGACATTTAATTCATGATGATATCTTTTGGGAGATTCAAAATGGTACCTCAACTAGATTTTGGGAGGATACTTGGTAGCAGATGTCATATCTGAAAAGGGTGGAGAAAATTCAACAATTCAAGAAGTTTACAAGGTCCCAAGGTGCTTCACAGGTTGTAGAATTTTGGATAGACCCAAACCCTAAATCCCCTTGGCGTGAATGGAAGATCGAAGATAACTACCCTGAAGAGGGAGCTATTCAGAACTAGTTATTCCTTCAACACTCCTTGCAAAAGAGAAGAATTCCAAAAGTAGAAGATAGTGATAAACTACGGTGGGGATACAAGTCATTGGGTATATTTACAATCAAAGTGGTTTATGGGTTAACAGCTAGCTATGCGACAATCCCTCAAGAGCCTCTGTGGAGCAATATTTTGACTTCCAAAGTGTGGCAAAAAATTTCCCATTTCCTCTGGCTCATAGGTTGTCAGTGCCCTCTAACCTAGGATCACCTACAAAGGAAAAAATTTATTGGGCCATCTTGGTTCCCCTTATGTCAACGACAAGAGGAGAGCATGGAACATTTGTTTAGCTATGGAGGAACCATGGAATAGGAAGAGAGATATGTTTGATTATTTGGACAAGACACCTAATAGTCTTTGGGAGACCATATAATCTTGGGGGGGGGGGGGTATTTATTCAATAATATGGTGGTCAATCGTGCCTAGAACCTAGTCTTAGGGTTATTTTGAAGAAGCAGTGCAGGAGCCCACATGGGTAGATGCCATGGTGGAGGAGTATGACTCCATTGTCAGAAATAGTGCTTGGGAGATTGTTCCAAGGCCGGTGGGTAAATCAGTTGTAGGATCAAGATGGATCTACAAGGTAAAGCAAGTGTTGATGGGAGCGTCGACAAGTATAAGGCAAGATTTGTTGCTCGGGGCTTCTCACAGATTGAGGGGATTGATTATGAAGAAACCTTTGCACCTGTTGCACGATATTATTCCATAAGGACCATCCTTGCTCTCTCACTGCAGATGGGTTGGCACATTCATCAGATGGATGTGAAGACTGTGTTCCTTAATGGGATCATTGAGGAATAGGTGTACATTGATCAGCCTAAAGGATTTTAGATCTTCAGCAGCGAGTTGCATGTGTGAAAACTTAAAAGAGCGTTGTATGGGCTGAAGCAAGCACCACGTGCTTGGGACACATGGATCGGCAGCTATTTCACTGGACTTGGCTTCACCAAGAGTGAGGTGGATGCAAACATGTACCAAATTGTGGTGGAGGGTAAGCTTTTAGTCATTGTTCTTTATGTTGATGATTTAATACTAACGGGTGATGAGCAGTTGATACAGTCATGCAAGGAAGATCTTGCAAAGGAGTTTGAGATGAAGGATTTGGGCCTCCTTCATTATTTCCTTGGATTGGAAATATGGCAACAAGAAGGTGAACTATTTGTGTCTCAAGGCAAGTATGCTCAGGAGATACTTGGTAAGTTTCAGATGGAGGACTCCAAGCCCACGGATACTCCTCTTTTAGGAAATTGGAGGAAAGAGGATGCTACATCAGCAGAGGTAGTGGATGCCACTGTTTATCGACAGTTGGTGGGTTCGCTCATGTATTTAGTTAATACAAGGCTGAACATATGCTATGCGGTGAACCAACTTTCTCAAGCGATGGTTAAGCCTACCAAGCTCTTTTGGAAGGCAGAAAAGCATGTCCTGAGGTATCTCAGGGGCACATATGAGTATGGCTTATGGTACAGACAAACGGATGAGTTGAAGTTGCATGGCTTCACGGACACAGATTGGGCAGGCAGCCCAATGGATAGAAAGAGCACATTAGGAGGGGTTTTCAGTATCGGATCTACAACAGTTTCTTGGTACAACAGGAAACAAAGATCCGTGGCACTCAGTTCAGTGGAAGCAGAATACATGGCAGCAAGTCAAGCTCCATGTGAGTTTATTTGGATGAGGAAGATCCTGGTCTGTTTGTTTGGTTCACATTTAGATCCTACAGTGATACATTGTGATAATTAGAGTTGCATTAAACTCTCGATTAATCATGTGTTTCATGACAGATCTAAACATATTGACATCAGGTATCATTATATCAGAGATTGTGTGCAACAGAAGATCATGTTGCTTCAGTACATTCCTACAAAATATCAGGATGCAGATATTCTGACGAAGGCGCTCGGTAGGAGAAAATTCGAATACCATAGAGGCAAGATCGGGGTGAAGGATAATCCCTATCTTGTTGAGAGGGAGCATTGAGATTCAACAAGATGATGAGCTTAGTGAAAATTAAGCACCTTCACCAAGTGGTGTATGTCTATTTTTAGACATGGTGAGCATATTTTATAAGTTGCAGGATGCTATTTGTATATGGTTGATCAAGTTGGAAAAATATATGAAATTCTATTTTTACAATATTGGGCGAAGTCTATTTATATATCGTCAATCTAAAAATAGGTGCATGTCAATTATTATTAGCCCTTAATAATAATATGACAATAAATATCAACTTATTCTCTTGGAGCACTTTATTTCAGTGAATGGATTTGGCAAATCAATGGGATGAAGGATTTATGCAATTCCTAGGGTTATTGGTGGCTCATGCATGGAGGGCTCAGTTAGGACTAAAGTGGAAAAGTTATGACAGAGTTGGAAGAGTAGTTACAGGAGTTATTATTCAGTTTAACTCAGTTAATGGAGTTAAACTCAGTTAAGCTAGTTGTATCTAGTCTAACTGAAAGATACACTAGTGAGAGTTAAGTGAATTAATTAGTTAATTAATTCACAACTAATAACTCACTAACAACTGAAAAAATACAGCAGTTAGCTACAGTGCATGTCAGTTCCAGTGGAGACCCAGTGGAGAGATAGGTGAAAGGGTGAGATGGACTATCCATTGTGACTATAGTGATGCATTCAATGCATCTGACACACATTGGAGTTGCCAATGAGGATTGTGCAGTCAAGGCAAGGCCAATTCGAATTCATTCAGGGGTCTTCTTCAACAGGGATTGCGCAGTGGAGGCAGGGTGTTAGGAGGCAAGAAATTGGTGCACATATATGCAAATTTCTGCATGACAGTGTGTAATGATTGTTGATTGTACTGAGAGCTTGATTTACTAAGATTTCTATGAGATTATTACATGATTCCATTGATATAAATAATAAATGATACTTGGGTTTTTTAGCTTTAAGCTTTCCCGTTAAACCATTGTTTTATGTGCGATTAAATTTATTCACATGTGTTTGCAATTGAGTTTTAAATTTCCGTAAGTTTAACAGTGGAAGGATTTTGTATTTAGCAAGAAGATAAATATTGTTAGATCAGGAGGATCTGGTAATACATCAGTATTAATAAATTTCTACATACAATGACTCTGTTTGTAGCCACCCTAATTTTGAAATCACTGTCAAAATTCTCTCCCCTGTCTTCTAGGTTTTTGCATGTTCTTTCCCCATTCTAGGATGTTAATCTTCCCAAAGGAGTTGTTGTTTGGCTCAGGGTATTCGAGGTTGAGTTTTTAGTTGTTGGGGGTAGGCCCCTTCTGTTCTCTATCTTTTTTAGTTAGAGTTCATTATTTGTGGTCATTTGGGAGATAATGTTGTTGTTTCTGGGGTTTCCTCTCCTTCTGCTGGGTCTGGGAGTCAATTAATGTCCAGGGTGTGTTTTGAGCTTGGTGTGGCCAACATTCAACTCTTCTCCAGTCAAAATTTTTGTACATCTTCTTGTCTTATTCATATTGGGGGTGTTTATGTCAACATAATATAGGAATTTCAAGGAAGTTGTTTCTCATAGTGTAGAGTGTGGGGTTGGTGTCCTTCAGCTATTATTTTGAGGCCCATGTAGCACCAACATGGTCGTGCTCATAGAGGTATGGGGCCTCAAGGCCAGGGAGCATACCACCGTGTGGAAATTTGAGATTTTGGGGAAGAATTAGACCAACAACCACCCCTTTCTCCTAGAAGAGTTGATTTTCCACCTCCATTTTATTCTCTAGAAACTCAAATTCAACAGGTCACCACAATTCTAGAGCAGCTCGTACATGCCTAGCATGAGGACCATAATGAAATTATAGCTTTTATGAATGACCTTCAACACAATGAATGGCACATGACAGATTGACTAGTATGCCTACGTCGTGGTTATAAAAAGATCTAAGAGAGGCTGGATTGACTCGAGGGCAGGATGGAACATATGGAAGCACGCGTTTATGAAGCTTTTCGCCTTCCCCTTCATCTAAGAAATGGATTGGACATTCCAGCGCCAGATAATCTTGTCGATCAAGGAAGAATGTCAGATGTATTTTGGTTCGTGGGATATTTTGACTTTTTTGGGTAACCTAGATATCGTCTTTGAGTTTATTGTTGTTGTTTTCAATGTGTTTTTGATACTACATTCTGATCACCAAGTCTAATAGAAATGAGACCGAAATAATGCCCACTCCTAAGCTTCTTATAATGTACCTTTAATATGAATTAATAGAAATACTCGATTAAAAAAAAAAAAAATTACTAAGATCTTTTCTTAATTTTTTTTTTTTTTTTATATATAAAATCAAATATCTTCCTTTTTAATACATATGCCTGCACTTAATTGGATTTGTATATAGACTATTCATTGCATTTCAACTACTCAATTGTAATGTGACAACCTCGTGTTCATATTGTGTGGAGTCATAAGTTCTATAATACTTCACTGGGTAGCATTTACTTTTGTTTGCACATTATATGAAACATAATATGCTTATCCATAGATAGGGTACATGCACAATTCATAATAAGTCAAGATAACATCTAACCATGCCCATAAATTGTACATGTTTGGAGAAGATGGTGGACCACCTTTATGTTCTAACTTTTACGACATTGATACACATTATATAATTCTAAACTTGCAATAATATTTCTATTATTTTATTTACAATGTTATATAAATTTATTTAGAAAATATTAATGATAAAAATTAAATATATTTCACTTCAAAGAATAATTGATAACATATTTATTGAGGAAGTTTTAAATTCAAATCACATAAATGTTTATATTTTTTTCATGGCTTGATTGAAAATATGGGAAATCATAATTATTAATTTTTTTTGTTATTTTTAATTAGGTTGATAAATTTGTTTATTTTGGAATAAGAATTTTGAAATTTTAATTTAACTATCAATAATTATTAAGTGGATGGTAGGGATTTAACTTTTACATAATATTTTAGGACATTCTTAATAAAATACACAAATCAAAGGTTGAAATTTATTTTCAAAGCAATTATGCATTTTCTGCCTTTTTAATTAAATTGATTAATTAAAAACGTGTCATATGAACAAGTACCATATGAGATGAGTTATGGTTTTTTGGGCATGTGGTATTGATAAGCCATGATATTGGTCCATCATATTGTAATAAAGTTTATTTAGAGATAAACAATCTCCATGATAAATTAGGGTGCATATATATGTGTGTTAATTAATTTTTATGATTTGTTTTTTAATTTTAACAATGTGAGATGTATTAGGAAATGTTTTGATGTTTATCATGGATTGATGTCTATTAGTGTTTATTGGTCTTTCCCGATCAGTATTACTTTCTATGTTAATAAAAGTGTTATATGTTAAACATTGTTTTATTGAATATTCCAAATACATATTTTGATAACAAAGATAATAATGATGCTTATTTCTCAAAATATATTTTTACATTTAAATATGTTTGAATAAAAATATTAAACGTGTTTTTATTTTTACAAGTCAATAGGTTTTAGAGAAAATTAAAGTAATGAAATTGAGTAAAGCTATGCCTCATATTATTAAGGGAAGGGCAAGTTAGGGTGAAACATTGAACATGTTCAATTTGTATATAAAATATTTCAGTGATAATCACATCTAAGCATATTTTGTCGACGCGTTTCGAACCAGCCAATGTGGTTCATCATCTTGTCCTAATGATGAACCACATTAGTTGGTTCGAAATGTGCAGACAAAATATGCTTAGATGTGATTATCACTGAAAAATGTTATATACATTTTATGGATCATAGAAGCCAAATTCCTAATATGTTCAATTTGTTTAGTCCTTTAGTGGGCGTAATCATTAAGAACAACTTGTTCTTGGTAAGAAGTTATAATTTAAAAACCAAAGAAAATTACATTGTTGGGTGGAGGAAATTAGATTATTATTGTCTTTTTGAATCACAAATATTGCAAATTCACTACCTTTAAGTTGTTCTTTTTGTTATTCCAATGACCAATTTTAGTATTGAAATTGTAAATATTAGTTTGATTTTAGCAATCTTTAATTTATTTTTAAAACTTATAATATTGGAATAAAGACAAACATTATACAAATTAAATGGTTAGTAAATATAGATAGGCATGAATCCATAATAAACTTCAAAACAATGACTTCATGATATATCTCACACTGCTAAAATTGAAAAAATCACAAAACTAACTAAATTATAACTTTATTTTAAATTATATATATATATAATGGAACAAGATTCTTAAATGTGGAGATTTACTCCCATTTTATTCTGGCAGGCCAATACCATGGCTTATTAATATCACATGCCCAAAAGCCCATAACTCATTTCATATGATTTTTTTTTTAGTTAATCATTTTAATTCAAAGAGAAAAAATGACATAACTACTTTGAAAATAAATCTTAAACCTTTGATTTGTGTATACTACTATGAATATTTTAGAAGATTTAGTGGAGGTTAAATCCCTGACATCTACCTAATAATTATTGATAGTTAAATTAATTTTTTGGAACTCTTATCCCAAAATAAATGCACTTATCGACATAATAATATTTGTATAATATTCTATTTTTTTCTTATTAATGATTTCATTCTTATTCTAAGTTTTACTCTTAAACTTCATAGATTATGAAGATTAATATGATGATTAACATCGACTCACCTTAAGAAAATAAGATTGAGACTTTTAATATTTTATTTTTATGATCAAAGAGAAGGGAAAAATGCGTTCTTAGATCATTATAGTTCTACTGAGTGAAAAATTCAAGAATATTGGCTAACTTCAGTCAAGAGGATAAGGTATGGATTATTTCCTTTAATATTGATATTGTAGGTTATAAATTGTTTTTGGATGGGCTCGATCTTCCTCCATGATTCTCTAGATATACTACAACCCCAAACCTCGCATCCATGTAAAATAACAAGGGTGGTGAGAGTCTCAAAGAGGATTTTTTTTTACTTGAAACCCAAAGATTAATTGTCTTGCAATGATTTTCATGCTCATAATAAACTTTCTAACCTCCAACAATCCTTTTATCAATGCTATAATTCCAGTTGAGTTGATGATGTATGTCAATACCTAAATATTTATATGAAGGAACCTTCTCCAAGCAATTGTTATCATAGATGAAATTGTCATGGTTGGTCTATTTGGATTTAATTATCATGACTTTAGTCTTGTCAGTATTAATAGTCATACCCATCTTGGAGAAGTAATCATGGAATATTTTAAGCTATTTTTCAAAATCCTCATGGCTCCTAGCTATAAGAAAAATATTGCTAGCATAAAGGAGAAGAGTAATGACCATACTAGCAATCTTGGAACCATTGCATTCCAAAGCCTCCAAATACTCTTATAGATTATCAATGTAGATGCCAAAAAGGGTAGGGGACAGGGCAAACCCTTGCTTAACGCCAATATAGAATTTTATTTCTTTAGACCAACTCTTGGTGGAATTGAACTTGGGAACAACACTATTATATAACAGAATCACAACAACCCTCAACTCAGGAGAAACCATAATCTCTTCAAGTCTTTTCCATAACTTATCTCGAGGAACCATGTCGAAAGTTTTTTTGAAATCAACAAAACAACATAAGAGATCAATTTTATTATTGCAACATTCCTCGAAAATGATTCTAAGAGTGTCAATATGGTCAATAGTTGAGTGATATCTCCTAAAACTAGCTTGTCTTTAGCTATTTTACCATAGCTTTCAAGTCATACACTAATTTTCTTTTCCAAAATGAGCCCATATAGCCTGGCTAAAAATTGGCTAGTCATAATGGTCCTATAATTAGAGGCAAATTTTTGATCCCCACTTTTAAATATAGGCATAATTAGGCTTTGAATCCACGACTTAGGGAAGCCATGTTTTACCATGAAATTGAGAAGCTTGTGAATATGAGGGGTGAGGATGAACCTTCCTATTTTGAAAATTTCAGCTTGGTAGCCTTCAATGTCCCAGGCTTTTCCATTAGGAGGTTTCTTAATCTCGAACTTCACGTCTTCTAGAGAGAAGATATCCTCCTTCTATAATAGTGTTTAAGATGATTCCTATGGTTTTTAGAGAGGCATAAATATTCTTAAGATAAATATCCCAATTCTTTAAAGGGATCAAATTATTTTCTTTTATTTTATGAATAAGTATACTCCTCTAGAACTTTCTAGAATCAAATTTAGAAAGGTGGAGAATATGTTCTTGCCTCTTATTATTATAGAATATTTTATTCTTTTTTATAAGAGCTTTGTACGCACTTATTTTTTCAAGCTTCGTAGTTTCGTTAGGATCTTCTCTAATCACTTTTCTGGAAATTTTACAATCATTGTCATACCAATGGTTGGAAGTTCAATCATTCTTTTTATATGACACCTCAGTAGAGAATTGTTGGGTGTGGAGCCTGATTATCTTGTTTACTTTGTATCACAGCATTGGACCCCTGTACCTTAAAAGGGGCGGCAACGCCGCCCGTAATTAATCACTGCCGTGGGGGGTCCAGGGGGGGTGGCAACACTTTTCAGAGCCACCCCCTGGCGGGGGGTTTTGGGGGCAGCTCCCCCGAAGCTAAAAACAGATGTAAAATTGCCTTGTAAAAGTATAGTAATTTCTAGTCAATCTGGGCCGTTAATAGGCGAATGATCTGATGGTAGAAGTTATGTTTAGTTTAGGGTTTTTTGCCCTAGAAGGCAACCCCCTTGTATATATGAGGGTATTGTATTGTGGCTGTGTATTATGTGTGTATTCTCAGAGCGAGAAACAGATAGGGAGAATGTGAGAGAGAATAGAGCATATTACAGCGGATCTGTTGTAGGTTTTGTCTCTTCAATTTTTGTTGGATAATAGAAAGGAAGGACTGGTTGTTCGAGGTGGACGTAGCCCAAACTGGGTGAACCACGTATATCTGTGTCTCTCTGGTTTTATGTGTTTTGTGTGCTTGTATTTTTCTCATATTTTATGTGTTGCATTGCTCCATAATATATATTTTTCTAACAACTGGTATCAGAGCCGAAGGTATATTTGGCTGATAAACTTGCAAGAAAGAAGGATTCCTGGTTCGAGTGGAAGTAATGGCGGAAGATGGTAAATTTAGGGTCGAGAAATTTAATGGCCAAAACTTCCCATTGTGGAAGATGCAGATGGAAGATTATCTGTATCAGAAAGATATGTACCTACCATTGAGCGGAAAAACAAAGAAGTCGGCGGCCATGACAGACGCGGAATGGAACATTCTCGATAGAAAGGCACTCAGAACAGTACGGTTGTGCCTTGCGGCGTCAGTCGCCTTCAATATTTCGAAGGAAACAAATACCGTAGGGTTCGATGCGTACGTTGGCGAAACTATATGAAAACCCTCACCTCAAACAAGGTATTTCTATGAAACGATTATTTAATATGAAGATGTCTTAAGGTGGATCTGAAGGTGGATCCGTTGCATACCATTTAAATGATTTTAATATAGTTACCGCCGCTGCTCAGAGGGGTAAAATTTGATGATGAAGTTAGGGCTCTTTTATTTATGTGCTCAATAAGCGAAAGTCGGAATGGTTTAGTTATGGCCATTAGTAACTCTATCTCTGGATCTATTACTTTAAAGTTTGATGATGTTGTCGGTGGTATCCTTAGCGAGGAAATGCGATGGAAAAGCTCCAGTGAGACATCGGGTAATGTTTTGAGTGTAGAGTCTAGGGGAAGAAGAATGGAAAGAGGAAAGAGCTTGGGTTATCGCAGTAAATCAAGGAAAGGCAAATCCAAGTCCAGATCGAGGACAGTGTGTTGGAAATGTGGAAAGAGAGGACACCTAAAAAAAGATTGTAGATCTTGGAAGGGAAAATAAGGAGAAGCGCAGCAAGAAAACAATCATGAAGCAAATGTGACAGGTGATGTGTTACAAGATGCTTTGATTATTTCTTTCAAAAATGTTACTGATTCTTGGGTTGCAGATTTAGGGGCTTCATTCCATGCCACACCTGATAAGAAATATTTTCATGACTATGTTTAAGGATATTTTTGACAAGTTTGTTTGGGTGACGATAAACCTTGTAAAATTGTTGGAATGGGTAAATTTCTTGTAAAACAACAAAATGGAAACCAATGGCTACTAAATGAGGTAAGGCATGTTCCAAATCTGAAGAAAAATTTGATTTCAACAAGGCAGTTAGGTAGTGAAGGTTGTGTGACAACTTTCAAAGATAAAACTTGGAAGGTCACTAAAGGAGCGTTGGTAATAGAAAAAGGGGAAAAGGTTGGTACATTGCATTTATGCAATGGTATTTATAACTCTGTTAATGCTTTAACTTCCAAAGGAGAAGATGCAGGGTTATGTCATTATAGGCTCGGACACATGAATGAGAAGGGAATGAAGATTCTTCACTCAAGAAATTTGTTGCCAGGTTTGAAGAATGTTGATTTGGATTTCTGTGAAAATTGCATTTATGGAAACAAAAGAGAGTTACAGATTTCTCGTAGTTGGGAAAGAAAAGAAGAGCGAAAAAAATCGGGAGCTTGTGTACGCGTATGTATGGGGACCTGGCTTCGGTATCATCTCTCGGTTTTGTGGCTCGTTATTATGTTACTTTTATTGATGATGCAACTAGAAAAACATGGATTTATCGTATTGGATCCGGTATTGGGAAATTTGATGTATTTGATACTTTCAAGAAATGGAAATATTTGGGAGATCAGACAGGAAAGAAGTCATGTCTCAAATCGACAATGGAGGTGAATATTGTAGCAAAGAGTTTGATAGACACTGTTCAAAGCATGGAATTCACAGAGAGAAGACAGTTCCAAGAATAGCACAAGAAAATGGTGTGTTATAAAGGATGAACATAACAATCATGGAGCGTGCAAGGTGTATGAGATTGCATGCAGGATTGCCTTTACAATTTTGGGCAGATGCTATAGATACTGTTGTTTATCTAATAAACAAAGGGCCTTCAAGTTCCCTGGATGGTGGTATTCTAGAGGAGGCATGGACAGGTAAAAAGGTAAAATACTCTTTTTAAAAGCCTTTTGGTCGTGAGGCCTTTTTCCATATTAATAAAGAAAATAGAACAAAGCTTGAGGCAAAATCAAAGAAATGTACCTTTATTGGATATGGTGTTAATTATTTGGTTATCACTTATATGACTATGAGAATCACAAAATCATTAGGAGCAGAGATGTAATATTCAATGAAAAGTTCTTGTATAAGAATCAGTTGCAAGAAAAGAAACAGGAAAAAGAAAGCAAGGAATACACGATTCTTGATGAGATAACTGAAAAAGTAAAGGTGCCTGAAAATAATAATAATCAACAACCACAGCAGCAACAACCACCACAATAGCAACAGGCACCTCAAACACCTGAAAGTGGTGTTAGAAGATCTACTAGGATAAGTAGACCCCCTGAACGATACTTTCCTTCATTATATTATTTATTGTTGACTGATTCTGGTGAACCCGAATGTTATGAAGAAGCAATGCAGGTTGAAAGCAGGAAGAAGTGGGAGCTAGCCATGGAAGAAGAGATGGACTCTTTAATGCATAACCAGACTTGGGACTTAGTCAAGTTCCCTGCAGGTAAAACTGCATTGCAAAATAAATGGGTTTACAGGCTGAAGGAAGAAGATGGAGGAAAACAGAGGCACAAAGCTAGACTTGTGGTGAAGGGGTTTGCACAGAAGAAAGGTATTGATTTTGATGAAATATTTTCTCCTGTTGTTAAGATGAATTCAATCAGAACTATTTTAAGTCTTATAGCAGCGGAAGATTTACATCTTGAACAGTTAGATGTAAAGAAAACATTTCTCCATGGAGATTTGGAGGAAGAGATATACATGCAGCAACCAGAAGGATATGAGGTAAAAGGGAAAGAAAAATTGGTGTGCAGGTTAAAGAAGAGCTTGTATGGCTTAAAACAGGCTCCAAGGCAGTGGTATCTAAAATTTGACAAGTTTATGTCTAAACAAGGTTATACTAGATGTCACTCTGATCATTGTGTTTATTTGAAAAGGCAAAATGATGGTAGCTATATTATATTGTTATTGTATGTAGATGACATGCTTGTTGCAGGGTCTAACATGCAGGAAATAAATGTGCTCAAAAGAAAATTGGCAAATTCATTTCCAATGAAGGATTTGGGAGCTGCAAAACAAATCCTTGGTATGAGGATAACTAGAGACAGGAAAAATCGCAAATTAACACTGTCTCAGAATGATTACATAGAAAAGGTGTTGAAAAGATTTAATATGCAGAATGCAAAACCAGTTAGTACACCTTTTGCTAGCCATTTCAAACTTAGTAAGGAGATGTGCCCAAGACCCAAGAAGACATGGATTATATGTCTAAAGTTCCATATGCATCAGCAATTGGAAGCTTAATGTATGCAATGGTCTGCACAAGGCCTGATATTGCACATGCAGTGGGAGTTGTAAGCAGGTACATGAACAATCCAGGAAAAGAACATTGGATGGCAATAAAATGGATTCTCAGATATTTGAGAGGTACCAAAAATCAAGCATTATGCTTTGGTGGTTCAAACATTGCTCTACAGGGATATGTTGATGCAGATATGGCAGGTGACAGAGATAATAGGAGGAGCACTACAGGATATGTATTTACTGTAGGTGGAACAGCTGTCAATTGGGTTTCAAAAATCCAAAGTGTTGTTGCACTTTCAACAACAGAAGCAGAGTATGTTGCTGCTACAGAGGCTAGTAAAGAAATAATTTGGTTACAAAGGTTTATGGATGAATTGGGTAAGAAGCATGATATGGGAAAGTTATACAGTGATAGCCAAAGTTCCATTCATCTTGCAAAGAGCTTATCATTTCATTCCAGGAATAATCACATACATCTCAAGTACCATTTCATACGGTCAGTATTGGAAGATGGAGAGTTGAAGCTAGAAAAGATACACACTAGCCAAAATCCTGCAGATATGCTAACAAAAGTTGTAACCAAGGAGAAAATGAGAATGTGATTAGTTTCAATTGGTCTTCAAGGATGACGATGAAGATGAGGAACAACCAGGTCCAAAGAGGAGTCATTGTCCAGCAAATGAAGCAGCGGTGGAGTTGCTACAATTAGTCTCCAAGTGGGAGATTGTTGGGTGTGGAGCCTGATTATCTTGTTTACTTTGTATCACAGCATTGGACCCCTGTACCTTAAAAGGGGCAGCAACGCCACCCGTAATTAATCGCTGCCGTGGGGGGTCCAGGGGGGGGCAGCAGCGCTTTTCGGAGCCCCCCCCTAGCAGGGGGTTTTGGGGGCAGCGCCCTCGAAGCTAAAAACAGATGTAAAATTGCCTTGTAAAAGTATAGTAATTTCTAGTCAATCTAGGTCGTTCATAGGCGGATGATCTGACGGTAGAAGGTATGTTTAGTTTAGGGTTTTTTTCCCTAGAAGGCAACCCCCTTGTATATATGAGGGTATTGTATTGTGGCTGTGTATTATGTGTGTATTCTCAGAGCGAGAAACAGATAGGGAGACTATGAGAGAGAACAGAGGATATTACAGCGGATCTGCTCAAGGTTTTGTCTCCTCAATTTTTGTTGGATAATAGAAAGGAAGGGCTGGCTGTTCGGGGTGGACGTAGCCCAAACTGGGTGAACCACGTATATTTGTGTGTCTCTGGTTTTATGTGTTTTGTGTGCTTGTATTTTTCGCATATTTTATGTGTTGCATTGCTCCATAATATATAATTTTCTAACAATAATTTGTTAATGATAGTGGAAAGGGTTGTTGTAAAATTGTGTTAGATGAGATCAATGGTATCATTATACGTTAAGAAACCACGATCCCTCTTTAAATCCTATAAGAAGAGATCCATTTTAATTTTTTCAAATTGAATGTGCCTTTGACTCTCACTTTTCTTTTGCATGTGGTTGGTATGCATGTCAAGATTTAGGGTTAAGGATAAGGGTCTGTGGTCAGAATCAAGATCATGGTGATTTATGATGTCAAACTTTACCATATAATTGAGAACATGTGTGTCTCATATCGCATAATCCACAACGTACTAACCCACCCATGAATACAGGTCATCTGGACAGAGGTAGGACACTTATTTATTCCATTACACATAATCAAGTCTTGGGAACTACAAAGCTTGATAAGCTTGGTACAAATTTGGTTCTTGGTTTTTTCTTCATAATTTATTTTGAATCTATTAACTAAGTCACAATCCTCATCTAGCCATAGGGGGTTAGGGTTAGAGTTATTGCATAGTAGAGTAGATTGGTCAATAGCGGTTCTAGCATTAAAGTCCCCAAGCAAAAGGATATTACCTTCATTCCTTAGATTGTGGATATCATGTTCTAAGGTGTTGAAGGGGCAATTATTATATGGTGTTACACCATTTTTTGGTCACCTAACCTATTATCATTAGATGAACCCAAGTACACCATGTAAGACCAATTTTACCCTAAGTAAATTTGCTTTCACTATGTGAAATAACTTAGTAAAACACCTTTATTAAGTTGTTTATGGTCTAAACAGGAAACCCCAAAAGGAAATAATAAACAAATCCATATTTGTTTATATTTCCTCAAGGAATAATTAGTTAAACATCAATTTAATTATTATTCCTGGTCATATTTAACCCAAAACAAGGAAATCAATTAAATAAATCCTTATTTATTTGATTATTTCCTAGGAATAAGTTATTTAATCCTTATTTAAATAATATTCCTAGTTAAATTTGACTAAATCATTTATAAATAATTCAATAAATCATTATTTATTTAATTATATTTCCACCATTTCCTTAAAATAATAAATAAATCATTTATTTATTTATTATTTATAAATAAAGGATTTGACCCAAGTCAAAAATCATTTTCCCTCCAATAAATATAATAAAATATTCCTAAAAGGTGGTTCTAGAATTTGGTTAATAATATTTTATTCATGCACCAAGTTCTAGAGTACCCTAATATTTTGTTATAAATAGAAAGGTTTTCCCATTCATTTGTCACCTTTCATTTGGCATTAGATCACTCTAGATCTATACTCTTGGTCTGACTTTGAGCCATTATCATTGTCACATTCTCTATTATTTGCTTTGTGAGCTCCCTTTGAGTTCTATGTTTGTTTGGGTTTTCTACACCAACAAGAGAGAGAAATTTTAGATCTGAAATGCTGACTTTCAAGAACCTATCCCATTGAGGAGAATTGGAAACACCTTTCTTGTTTTCCTCTCAGGTGCCCCTTTAATATAAAAATTCTTTCAAATATATTGTTCTTGTCTTATCTATTGGATGCATGGAGCAGCATTTCATTTTTATTGCTTAATGTCTTTTTATGCACAGATCTGGATTTGTGCAGCTTTATTTGGATCAACTAACTGCAGATTTGAAGATATTGGCAGCCGTAATAGATGTTAGGGCTATTTTTTATGCGTAGCTAAAGTGGTATTTTTCCGAAAAAAGATTCATACTAACAATTGGCGACTCCACACGGGTTTTATTTTGCGACTGTCGTCGTTCTATATATTCCTGCATATCCAGCTATTTCAGACCCTAGGGTTTCTCTTCAGTTTTTTATTTTTCCTATTTTTATGGTGTTTTTCACCTCTAAAACCCTCAAACATTAAAATTTTTAACTTCCGTGTGTTTCTGGCCCTATTGCGCAGGTGACAGACATCAGCCGCAGCTGAGACAACAACTTTTTCTGAAATCTGCCACCGCGAGACCCGAATCTGCAAGTCGCACTTATTGGCCCAAAACCTCCGACCTGAACTGAAGGACGCACTTTTCTGCCTCAGAACTACGACCTGGACTGAAAACAGGTCAGAACCTACGACCTGCACTTTTTTCTACACTTTTCCAACAATTTTTTTGGGTTTGTCTGAAGCTTCTGTCAGGGTTTTCCAGCCTTTGTCTCCACCCGTTTAGACCTGTTTCTGATCTGTTTCACTCAACTAAGTGGGAATCTTTCCCCTTAGGGCTTTAGTACCCTCCACTTTTTGTGGAAGAGTTTTAGCTGTTTTAGGCGTTTGAATTTTCAGAGTTTCAGCCTTGTTCTTTTCAGATCTGATACCTCATTTTCAGATCCCTTTAGATCAGCTCTTCTCCCTTTCAAATCACCTCATATAGTTTTGTTTGGGTTTACCTCTAGGGTCACCTCCTTGTCCCTTCTACCTTTAGCTGATTTCCCCTTTGTTGCAGCAACCTTGCCTCTACCTCTTTGTTGTTTTCTGCACCTCTTTTCAGCAGATTTCTCCTTTAGATCCCTGTCCCTCCCGACCTTAGATCTATTGGCCTCTTTTTAGTGTGTTTTGACTAGATTTTTTCCCTCTTTTAGACTAGTTTTGAGAGACCTGCCTTCTTGGTTTAGATCGATGCATTGTTAGCTGCTAATTTTCTGTTATTTCAGTCTTATTTACTATTCTCTGCAGATTTATTTTCAGTTACACAGCACACTTTTTCTTTTACTCTCAAAACGTCTGGGTTTAAAAATTAAAATTAACCCATGCCACACACTGACCCTAAGTGAAGAGGAGCCTGGTTAACACCGCCTAGCAAAGACTTTAAAATCAATTGACACTGCACCTCTCTGCCCTTGTTTCGACATTTGATTTTGCACCTCCCTGCCTTTGTCGGTTTTTCTTCTTCCCGTCATCATTGCGCCTCTAAGGAATTTATCCCGGAGACTTCTTGGCCTTCACCCTCAGTTTCCGATTGGTCGACTTACTCCTTCCCGTCGTCGTCGAGTTAGTCCTCCCCCGAGTCTGCACTCTGACTCTTCTTCTGATTCTTCGGGTTCTCCCCCTCCTTCTGGTCCTCCCCCTGTTACCTTCACTATGTCTAGTTCAGGACCTAACGCTAGCGGCAACCCCGGTCCTACTTCTGGGTCTGTTTCTAGCGGAACCACCACGGGAACTACCTCGACTATCCATTTACTCCCTTATATGGCTGGTCTCAGTCTCCCCAATTTCAATCAGTTGATCAACGATCCTATCTGCCACGATGTTAGTTGGCCTGCTATGCCAACCAAGCTCCCCTCCGACATTCCCAAGTTCAAAGGCCTTGCTAGTGAAGATCCCTCCAACCATATCCGATCTTTCCACATGTGGTGTTCATCCAATTCCATTACTGATGATTCCATCCGTCTTAGATTGTTCCAAAGCACGCTTACCGGCAAAGCTTCTAAATGGTATGTTGATCAGACTGCCTCTTCCCATACCACCTTTGGGACCATTGCCCAAGCCTTCTTATCTTATTTCCAGCTCCCTCTCCGATACGACACTGGTACAGACCTCTTGACTTCTTTCCGTCAATCCTCTTCGACCCACCTTTCCGCTCATGTCCAGGAATGGCGGAGAAGAAGGAGCTTATGTCGAGCTCCCACCTTTGAAGATCGGGTCTATATGGACTGGTTCCTTCGCTCTTTCTTACCTACCATCGGCAAATATGTCACATCCCAGTTCCCTCAAACCGAAGAAGCCGCCCTCCAAATTGCCTTGAAGTATGACCTCATCTATGCTCAATCTGGTTATGTTTATATTGTCCTTCCTGACCTCCCCAAACCCGGTGGCGCTAACGCCTTGGGGGCATCTCACTCTACCGACGGTATTGTTGGAGCTCTTTCACATACCTACGCTCAACCTCCAATGGGCTATGGTTTCCCTCCGGGAGGGGCCAGCACCTCCAGCACTTTTCCCCCTCCAGGTAGCATGTACCTAGGATACGGCCTGCCTCCTCCTTTTGCCCACCCTCCTTCTTACCTCAATGTTGCCCATCCTAGCCCTTATCCTTACCCATAGCCTGGTGTCCCAGCTTCTCCAGCATTTGGACCTCCAACTCCCTTGCCTTCTCAACCCCCGCAACAGCAACTACTACCCCCTCCAGGGCAAGTATTTGCACAGCAGGGTGCGACTAATCTTCCTTCTTCTCAAAGAAAGTGGAAAGGCAATCAAAATCAATCTACCTCTAGTAATCATGGATCCAATCCTCCAAGTATTGATTCTAACACTACTAACCAGCCACAGGGCTCTCAGCCCAAGCTGGACAGGCCTCTTTGCACCAATAAGCCCTGTTCGTGTTGCGGTGTTTATGGTCATTACACTCACGATTGTCCCCTATTACCACAGATGCAGCAGATGTGGGAGTCTCAAGCTACATTACGAGGACAACATTCCTCCCCTACTGTCCCTCCCAATTTGGCTACTTCTCAACCCATTGTATTTACCGATCCTTTCCCTCAACAAGGATTCATGGCTACTCAACCACCTCATGCCCCGGTAACCACTCAACCTTCCCCTTCTGGTTCCTCTGATTACCAAATTCTCATGATAACTTCTGACCAACCTCTCACCGTCGACCTTAACCTTCAAACTCGGTCTCGTCAGTACCCCACACCTCCCACTTCGTCTATCCCCGAGTCACCTTCTTCAGGTCCTACATAGCCTCTTTTGACACCAAATGGTCCTTGGTAGATCCCTCCACCCAAAGTCGAGGTCCCTATAAAGGTTCCTAAGGGCCCATTACTCCGAAACGCTGCTTCTGGTCGAGTTGCTTATTCGTATAGTGTAGTAGATGATTTGGCGCAGTCTCCTACCACCATTTCAACACTAGAACTCCTCCAGTCGTTTCTTTCTCAAAGGAAAGCTCTACTATCCGCCATGGGCGCTGTAGATTCTGTTGATGACCAATTGATTGTTTTCGACGCTCGTCAGTCAGATAATCCTCCCCTTCCTGCTTCCGTCGCTTTCCAAATCCCAGTCAAAATCCAGAACGCTAATGTGTCTCGATGTATTATTGATGAGGGGGCATCTACATGTGTGATGTCTGCTTTGGTTTGGAAACAACTCGGATCTCCTGAACTGGCCCCTTCCATAATCACCCTTCGTGCGTGGGATGGCCATGCCTCCCAGCCCATTGGCCTATTACGTAACTGTCCTATCACCCTTGCAGGCAAGACTATTTGCGTTGACATTGAAGTCATCGACGCCCCTCTTGACTATAAAATTCTTTTGGGGCGTAGCTACACCTATGCCATGTCTGATGTCCCATCCGCGGTCCACCGCAAGATGTTTTTCCCTCACAATGGAAAGATATTCACCATTGACCAGTTGACATATCATGAGCCTAAATCTCAGACCTCCCTTGTGTCGACCATCTCTTCTGTAGCCAATAAGCAAACCGTCGATTCTTTGACTAGTGTTTCCCTCGGCGTCTACAAAGACTCCTATTTTCTTGGAACCTTCCTTGGTCTTCCTCCTCCTCCTATCTCTGATCATAGCTTAGCGAATGTTTGCATGATACAATCGTCTCAGGCTGACCTTAAGCGGCCCGCTTCGGCTAGTCAGCAACCTTAACCTCGCCCGCCGCAACCCGCTCCTAGCCCTTCGCCTCAGCTAGTCGAACCTCTTATGTCTGGACCTTCTCATCCAGCTAGTACACCTGAGCCTCTATACCCTCCCGGGTCGATTCCCCCAGGTCTCAACAATCTGGGAGTTGCCCCTCTTGGCCATTATCTCGCCGGTCAGATACCTTTCTTTGCTTCCCCTCCCGGAGTCTATTCGGTTCCCATCATGGCAACCCTTTCCCTCCCTAATTTGACCCTAGGAATACCCGTCTGGTATCTTCAGCCTCCAGCTGAAACCCCACCAGGTCACCCCAAACCTTACCTTGATTTGACACCGGTTCAACCGATTCCCTTAGCTTCTTCCGTCGCTACAGTGCCACTAGCACCTCAACAAGACCATCCTCATGATGTGACAGCTACGGGAAAGAAAGGAAAAACTCGCAAGGGGGCATCCAAAGACAAGGCCACCCCGCCTGACCCTACCCCTCCTCCACCCGCCAAGCCTTGTGCCTTGTGTGATGGTGTCGGTCATGCCACCCATACTTGTCCCGAGTTGCTCCGTATCAAACCCATGGTTAAAGTCGCGTTCCCTGAATCTATGGTCCCTGAATCCTCTGTTTCTTCCTCGTTCGCAGCCAAGAACCCAAAGACTCTTCACACCAACAAACCCTGTGCTCTGTGTGGTGTACATGGCCATTATTCTCACCATTGTCCTCACCTCACGCATTACCGAGCCTCTTTAGAGGTCATTCGCGAGTACGAGGTTGAACAAAATTAATCCGCCTCTCCCATCCTCGCGCAGTATGCATCAGGCCAACTCGAGGATCCCCTTGCTACCGTTGACATTCCTCCCCCTGATGTTGAGATGTTGGAACCTGCTTCCCCCCTCCTATACCTATAATCATCCGTGCGACCCTTGAAGTACATTCCCTCTGAATCCACTCCGTCTGTTTTGCTTGATTCCCCTTCAACAACATTCTTGGGCTCCACATCCTTTGACCATCTTTTTACTTGTTCTTCTGTCATCCCCCATGACGATCCGTATGTGAGCCTTTCTTCCCATGCTGATGATTTAGTTAGCTTTTGCAGCGTCATCTGGTTTCCTCGACCTTTTCCTTCCCACCCATAACCAGGATGATACCATCCGTATCTATGATGTTCTCTGCAGCATGAGCTCTAGCTTTTCCTCTCATAGCCCTCATACATCACCCTCTAGTCGGTCGATGAGTCATAGCCATCCTACCCAGACTACTCCCTCCCATAGTTGTCGTTTGATGTCTACCCTACACTCACACTGCCATCATTATTCTCCCTCCTCCCATTTCTTGTCTTGTGACACTATTTCGCCGGACCTCTCGTCCACACATTATATTGGCTATGCCGATGGGGCAAGTCGTTATTTCCAGAATCTAGCCTCAGCAGCTTGGGCCATCTTTACCCCCCTGCATACCCTCGTTCTTTCTAATGGGGTCTGCATTGGTAATGCCACCAATAATCAGGCCAAATATGATGCAGTACGTGGCCTCTTAGCCGATGCCCTCTCTCATCGCATCCTCCATCTGCACGTTCGTTTAGATTCTCTGCTTCTTGTCTTAGAACTCAATGGTGTCTATCATGTGAATAACCCTATCTTGTTTAGACAATATTTATGAGTGAAACTTTTGATACATGAATTTAGATTCATTACTTTCAACCATGTACCTAGAAGTCAAAATCACTACGTAGATAGCATTGTAAACCATGTTCTACACTGGCATTTATCACACACAAGACAATAAAATTTCAAATCATCAACACAATGCATATGCATAATATATATCATATAACATGTTTTTAGAGTCCATCTACTCTGAAACATATGACATGCCCATAGCATGTTACAAAAAACAAAACTCAAAACTGGGGGGCACCACTTGCCCCTACATACACTGGAGGGCACCACCCACCCTACATCTAATCACTCTCTAGAGGATCCCGAGCCAATGGCTCCGCTCCCTCAGCTCATAGATCACGCACAGTCTGACCAGCCATCGCCATGCACCGCATGACACCTCGCCATTCCGAGGGTAGCCCAATACATAGCTCTATGTACTGGTCGTCTAAGTCTTGCCAACCCCGCTCTGAAACATCGGTCAGCAGTCCCTCACATCTACGACGAATGTCCTCCAGAAGAGCGGTCATATCCTCGTTCTGTGCCATTCTTGATCCACTAGCACCTGTAGTTCCTGCTACTGTGGGTCGTCCCATATATCCGGTCGATTTCACCAGAGCTATATCTGCATACCAAAAGTATAAGGATCAGTACCATAAATACTATTCACAAACTTTAACATGCATGTAACACATTAGTTACTTGTCACTTACCATCAGGCCCCCATACTCGACCAGGTGGAAGTGGCAAGTCTGGATCTCCCCAATAACTCATCCCACTATAGGGATAGTCGTCTATGTACAACGACATCTGATCCCAATGGGCAAAGAACTCTGGTCGGAACACCCGTCCGACCGCCCCTCCTCCTCCTCTGCACAGTAGTTTCCCCCACTGATGCATCCTGGGTTCTCTCGGACCCCCATCAGGTAGCTGTACACGAGGTCGCAAGGTCGGGATCTTCTCAAAAAAGAAAGAGCACAATACAGTCCCATAAGCACAATCATGGTTCACTTGCCGCTTGCAAAGCGACAACTATCGTTACAACGACACCAACATCATCTGGGCCCACCCATAGTAGGTCCCACTCAACACACTTTCTACAATCATCATCTGGCCTCCAGTGATGTGATGAAGCGCCTGGCTGTCTAGGATCCGCAACACTGCTGCCGCCACTGCACGGGTCTCCAACCTCTCTAGATCCCCAATTGATATCCGAGTCCCTTTGACTCGGATACCTGGTCGACAATGTCGCTCTATGAACTCCATGATGTTACGCCCTTGCGGTAACACTGGCTGTGTATTTCCCACCATCCCTAATGGTGGGAGACCAGTCAGGAAATACAGATCCTGGACTGTCAGCTCAATCCTATGCCCCTGCACTATAAAGACCTCATGATCTGGATCCCAATAACTGACAATTCGGGCCAACAAGGGCTCCCCAGCTCATCAGAGGGTTCTCCACAAATTTCAGAACCCCAAACCTGGCCAATGCACGACGGACACCCTAATCCGCTTGGATCTCCGACCGTAATGTACCCAGGTCTCTCTCTCTCCACTTGATCCGTATATCTGCCATATATGTACAAAACCATCATCTTTGTCAGTCTATAGATAGGAAAAACTACATTCAATTACACAAAACCTGAATCTCAGCCCACAACAGCACTAAAATCACCTCCATCTGACAGGTCGCACTTTTTGGCCAAATTCTGGGACAGGTCGCACTTTTCAAGCCCAAACCTGCTTCCCAGGTCGCAGTTTTTGCCCCAAATAGTGCGACCCAGGCGTGAAGATGATGGAGGGTATGTTCCTGAGATTTGGGACCCTAATCTGAACTTTCAATCCATCAAAAAGAAAGAGTAGGATTAGGCCTCTTACCTGCAACTGACAGATCTCGATTCCAACGGTCGGTTTGTCTGCTACGATCGTCGCAAGAATTAGGGCCTTCTCTCCTCTCCACATTCACCACAGGTACACAAGCAAATGAATGCATCTGGAGGGAAAATGCCTTATTAGAAGAGAAACCCCTGATTTTTCTTTTGCCCGTTGCGACCAAACCGTAGCCCCGTTTGACACACCGTCTACACCGTTGGAAAGCTCTCACTGAGCACTCAAATGGGTATCTATTAGTTTTGCATGATTTGATACCTCACTAGAACCTATTTTCTCCATGGAGGGTCCATTCACCTCTCCTTCAAATCAGATTTCCTCACTTACAACACTTGTATTTGGGGCACCACTTTGCCTCCATACTTGTCCTTGTTCGTGTTGATTTTCGTCACGAGCTACCCTCTTGTACTCATGTTTTTATGGTCCCCCATTGGACCTTTCCTGTGTGGCAGCACCATCGCATCGCCCTTTTTTAGAGCATTCGAGTTGAGTCATCATTCCATTCATGGAGTCTATCCCGAGTCGCTTTGTACCCTGCTATAGTCTTCCATCCTTCATTTCCTGGTCCCTCTCTCGTGTCGCACATGATGGCATTCAGTCCCATTGTCCCCTATCCCTCCTGATATTGTGTCCGTCGCTGCCAAGTCATCCATGCTCTTTATGCTCTAACAAGGGAAGTCGTCCATCTGCTACTCAGTATCCCCCATTTCATCATCATCGTTAGTGTCAGTCTGTCCAGTCACTCTACTATTTTCTCTCGTGCCTTAGTTGAGGATCCCTTATTGCCTCACCTACGACAGACCTCCTTCTGTCGACATCAGCTCATTCACTCTAGAAGATAGGTCTAGAGGGCGGTGTACCTTGGTTCCAGCTTCTCCACTTGTTCGGTGCCTCGGATTAGGCAAAGGGATTTCTCATTACCCTTTGACTTGATTGTTTCTCCACTCCATCTCCTCAAGATCCGTATACTTGATGGTCCAGTGATGCGGCAGTAGCTATTGGTGATTCCCGGGTGTGTGTGAGATGTCTCAACCCTCATGAGGGGGTGGCCCTGCAGGTAGCCCCCCACATGCCCGGATGACCTCTTCATTCCAGACTTTGATGCAGCTCCCTATATTTGATGATGTCGACCTTAGCCGCTTGCAGCACCTTTTTGATTTGCATGTATCAGTCAGATTTTGCGAGCTCTTACCTGTTTATAGGGGGCATTTGGGTTGTATTTGTATCTCATGTACTCAGATATTATTGTATCATTCCTGGCTGTTATCCCAGGCACAACATGTATGTGGGATTCATTCTTCTATCTTTTATCTGGCTCGTGTTTATGCCAGCATGTACTTTATAGTTTTCTTCCTTGTCTACTGGACACACTATTCTTTTGTACTTTGTCTCGGCGGGCATAGGTATGCCTCCCCCGCCACCTTTAGCACAGGTACCATCTCATAAAAAGAGACTTGTTGCATCTGTAAGTCTCGTCTCCTCAGGGTATAGTCCTTTAGCACATTAGACTACCTTACATTTCTCTCTTTGACTTCCCTCTTCACGTCTGGTAATTGAGTTCTTACAACGTACTTCGGTCATACGATTTGCTCCTAACACTCATACGCTGGGGGGCAATCTGTTACACCATTTTTTGGTCATCTAACCTATTATCATTAGATGAACCCAAGTACACCATGTAAGACCAATTTTACCCCAAGTAAAATTTCTTTCACTATGTGAAATAACTTAGTAAAACACCTTTATTAAGTTGTTTATGGTCTAAACAGGAAACCCCAAAATGAAATAATAAACAAATCCATATTTGTTTATATTTCCTCAAGGAATAATTAGTTAAACATCAATTTAATTATTATTCCTAGTCATGTTTAACCCAAAACAATGAAATCAATTAAATAAATCCTTATTTATTTGATTATTTCCTAGGGATAAGCTATTTAATCCTTATTTAAATAATATTCCTAGTTAAATTTGACTAAATCATTTACAAATAATTAAATAAATCATTATTTATTTAATTATCATTCAACCACTTCCTCAAAATAATAAATAAATCATTTATTTATTTATTATTTACAAATAAAGGGATTTGACCCAAGTCAAATACCTTTTCCCTCCAACAAATATAATAAAATATTCAATAAAAGGTGGATCTAGATTTGGTTAATGTTATTTTAATCATGCACCAAGATCTAGAATGACCCAATATTTTGTTATAAATAGGAGGGTTTTTCCTACCATTCTTCACCTTTTGTTGCCTATTAGATCACTCTGGATCTAAACTCTTGGTCTGACTTTGAGTCATTGTCATTTATCACATTCTCTATTATTGCTTTGTGAGCTCCCTTTGAGTTCTATGTTTGTCACGGTTTTTCTACTGTAAAGGAAAATTTTAGATCTGAAATGCTGAGGACTTTCAAGAACCCATCCCATTGAGGAGAATTGGAAACACCTTTCTTGTTTTCCTCTCAAGTGCCCCTTTAATATAAAAATTCTTTCAAATATAATGTTTTTGTCTTATCTATTGGATGCATGGAGCAACATTTCATTTTTACTGCTTAATGTCTTTTTATGCATAGATCTGGATTTGTGCAGCTTTATTTGGATCAACTAACTGTGATTTGAAAATATTGGCAGCGATAATTGGTGTTAGGGCTATTTGTTATGCGTAGCTAAAGTGGTCTTTTTTCCGACAAAAGATTCATAACAATGTTACTGATGAAATATGTAACTGCATTGTTACCTACTTTTTTTTGGTAGCATAAAAAGCACCCGATTTTGAAAAGTGGTGATGCAGAATCACCTTTTTTTTTAGCACATTTTTTACACTAATATTTTTATTTATGAAGTATGAATATTTGTTTTAAAATGTTAATGATTTTCATGCTAATTTGAAACGTATTGATGCAGCATCAACCTTTTTTTTTTTTTAGAGCAGTGATTTTCATGATAATTTTGAAACGTATTGATGCATCATCAACCTTTTTTTTTAGAGTGGTGATTTTCATGTTGGTAATAAAACACAAAACTTAGATTAAAAAATATATATGAAAACACTAAAAAAACCAATAAAAATGTAAAAAAAAAAACAAAATTAACAAGTTAATATATATATATCAAAAGAAATGACAAAATTTGAAAAAAAAAAACACATAACTTAAAGAAAAAAAAAACAAAAATTAACCAAAAGAAAAAATTTAAAATAGAAAATTTAAAAATAATTTAAATTACAAAATTAAAATTTAGATAAAAAAATAAAATACAAAAAAGAAAAAATTAAATTTAAATAATAATAATAAGAAAAAAAAATACAAATTTAAAAATTTAAAAAAGAAGAAGAAGAAGAAAAAAACCACGTCCAAATAATTAAAAAACAAATATCCATAAATTTACTGTTTTTTTTTTAATAAAACAATTTATAAATTTTAAAAATGAAAAACTAAATAAACTAAAAGATTTTTAAAAAAAATTAAAATTAAAATTTAAAAAATTTTAAATTTTAAAAAATAATTAATCTAAAATATTAAATTTAAAAACAAAATTTAAAAAATAAAAAAAATAAAAATTTAAAAAAATTAAATTTAAAATAAAAGATTTGAATTAAAATAATAATAATAATAATAATAATAATAATTAAAAATTAAAAATTAAAAAAAATTAAAATTAAAATAAAAAAGAATTTTTTGATCGTGGTGGCGCCACCAATCGGCGTCCCGCGGCGGGAAGCCGATTCCGGGAATCGCCCTCCCGCGGCGGGAGGCCGACTTTTACGGGAGGGCGATTCCTGGAATCGCCCTCCCGCCGCGGGAGGGCGAAATCCCGGAATCGGCCTCCCTCTGCGGGAGGGAGATTCTCGGAATCGATTCTCGGAATCAACCTCTCGCCGCGGGAGGGCGATTCCCGGAATCGGCCTCTCACCGCGGGAGGGCGATTCCCGGAATCGGCCTCTCACCGCGGGAGGGCGATTCCCGGAATCGGCCTCCCGCCACGGGAGGTCGATTCTCGGAATAGGCCTCCCACCCAATGGCCGGCCTCCGCCGCCACCTGGGTGGGAGGTCGATTGGCGGCGCCACCATGATCAAAAAATTCTTTTTTATTTTTATTTTTTTAATTTTTATTTTTAATTTTTTTTTAATTTGATTTTTTTTTTAATTCAAAAATATTATTTATTTATTTTTATTTTTTTAAATTATTATTATTTGAAATTTAATTTGTTTTAATTTTTTTGTTTTTTTTTTTATTTTTTTTGTTTTTTTTTTTTAATATTTTTTTTCTAAATTTTGTTAATAATCTTTATTAAATTTTGTTTTGTTTTTTTTTAATTTTTTTAATTTTTTTTATTATTATTAAATTTTATGTTTAGTTTTTTTATTTAATTTTTAAAAATTTAGTAAATTTTGTATTTTTTTTTAAATTTATTTGAATTTAATATCTTTTTTTTTTAATTTTTTATTATTATTTTTTTAAGTACATAAAATTTTTATTTTTACTTTATTTGAATTAAAATTGTGTATTTAAAATTAGATTTTTTTTTTAATTAAACTTAATATTTTCAAATTAATTTGTTTTTAATTTTATTTTTTATTTAATATATTTTTTTCAATTTTTCAATTTTAATTGATTTTTAAAGTTTTTTAACTTTTTATTTTAACAATGTTTTTTTTTTTTTTAAATTTATTTTTTATTTCAAAATTTATTTGTTTATTCATTTATTTATTAAAATTTAATATTTTTTTTTTAAATTTAATTTTTTACTTTAATATTAACATTTTTTAAAATTTATTTGTTTTTTTAATATATATTTTTTTAAATTTAATATTTTTATTGTATTTTATTTTTCATTTTTTATTTTTAATTTCAATTATATATATATATATATATATATATATATATATATATATATATATATATATATATATATATATTTTTAATAATTAAAATTGAATATATTTCTTTAAATTTCATTTTTTATTTTAAATTTAATTTTTTATTTTTTAAATTTAATAAACATTTTCTTTTTCTTTTTTAAATTTAATTTCTATATTTTATTTTTTATAATTTCATTCTTTTTTTAAACTTTTTTTCTTTTCTTTTCTTTTTAATATTTTTATTTTATTTTTTAATTTCTATATATTTTGAAATTTTAATCTTTAAATTTTTTTTATTTTTTATTTTTTGCTTTTTTTCTTAAATTTTAGGTTTTTTTTTAATGTTTGAATTAAAATTTTTATTTTTTTATTCCTATATATTTTTAAATTTTAAGCTTTAAAATGTTTTTATTTTTTAAATTTATTTTTTTCTTAAATTTTAGGTTTTTTTTAATGTTTGAATTTTAAAAATTAAAAAATGTTATTTCTATTTTTAAAAATGTCAAAAATATGACAATTTTTTTCTTTTTGTTATTCCAGCATCAAGTGGTTTTGTTTTGAGGGTGTTTTTTCAATCCTTTTTTCAAGAAACAATTTTGTTTTTAGCATAATTTTATAAAATGTTGAAATTTGACTTAAAAAAAAAACCAAGTGTGTTCTGGAATACACTTTTTTTGTTTTTGGGGTGTTTTTTCATGTTTTTTGAGTCTTTTTGGGCTAGAGTTCCCATTTTGAGGTCAGGTTACCTATTTCATCGGTAACAGTGTTTCATACTAACATATGGGTTGTTTTCTTATAGAAGGTAGAGTTGATAGGAGTGTAATAACAAATTTCGAGAAAAATCCTATTAGTGTTAGAATCATAAATTTCAATCCACCTGTACTAATTGAGGGGGTCAATCTTATGAAGTTGAATGTGAGAAGAATTATTATCTTTTATATAATAGGCTATACCACCAAAACCTCTACAAGAGGATTTCTTGTTCCAAGTTGAGTAGAGAATGAATCCATCCATGTGGGGAACCCTAGATTCATCATGCTCCCATGTTTCAACTAAGAAAAGAATATCAATATCACTCAAGATCCAACTTAACATAGGTTATTTATGCCATGGAAAACCACAACAGTTCCAAAAGAGGATTTAGAGTGTTCCTAATTCCTATTTATTACTTTTATTTTGGACTATCTCTCTAATAATAACTTTTCTATTTGTAATGATTTCCCATTTCCCTTCCTTTCTTGCCTCCTTTACCTTTTGGACCTCTTTTCTTAGTTCAACTTGGTCTTCTGGAACGAGATATTCATTTATAAAGATTCTCGATCCTTTTAGGCTTGGAGATTTACTAAGTATATATAATCTATGGTCATTACAACTTACCTTAACATGGATTAGTCTATGTTTATGCTCAAGTATTTTTCACACCCTTTTTTCTTCTGTTCGATAAGTTGCTTGAATTTGCGGTTTAGTTTTCAGTTGCTCTTTTATTGTTTCTAATGTGTCCTCATCGTTTTTCTCTTCTATGCCAACAATTATAAGGTGTGTGGCTATCTTGTGACACTCATGATCTAGTTCAATTAGTTTATTCATTTCCAATTTTATGGCTTTGATATCGAATTTATTTTTCTGTGCTACTCAGGGTTGAATTATTATTTAGTTTTTCTTTTAATTCTTTAATCTCTTCTCTCATGGTGCAAATTTATTCCACCATTGTTTTCTTTTTGTGTTGAATTTCTTGCATCATGTCTTTCATTCCTTGGAGTTCAGTCTTGAGTGTTATTGTTTTATTTTCTAAAGATTTGTAGCTATTGTCAAACATTGTAGACAATTCGAGCTTATGCTCTGTAAGCATTACAAATACTTCTTGTTTAAGTTGCCCTTCTCTCTATTCTCTTCACTTTTCTACATATTAAATGTAATCATACAAATTCTCTAGGGTAATTTTACTTGGCCTCCCTTTGCTAGGGGGAGTTTTAGAAATATGAGGATAAGCATTCATAGTTTTAACAAATAGAACTTAACAAGAAAAAAAGAAAGTAGGTGAAAGGGAACATATGCACCTCGGATATTTGAACCACATAGGTATATGCAATTGTGATATTTGTTGAACACTGCACACCAAATACATATTATATGTGTCACAAAGTATGTACAAGTACCGAATATATATTATAGGTGTTGTAGAGCACGTGCAAGTGCCAAATATGTAAGTATCACATAGTATATATATGACCACATAATATGTATATTATACGCACTAAAAACTATATATAAGTGCAACAGACCGAATATAAGTGTCACCGAGTATATTTTGATATGGTCGCGGAAGTCTATAAGACAAATATATAAGTACTGCAGATCTCCGATAATACCAAGCTACAAAGTATGTATAAGTACCTCCGATAATACCAAGCTGCAGAGTATGTATAAGTACTGAATATATATCAAGCCATAGACTATAGAGTGTACAACTAATTTGAAGACAATAAATATATTATGATATGACCGTGAAAATCTATATGCTGAATATATAAATACCGCACACCTCCAATAAATATATAAAATTTAATATTATTATTATTGTTAACATAATCCCCTTTACTTATATTTCAATAGTTAAAACTAATTCATAAAATCTCCAACTCACTTTATTCACTTTATTTTAACCCTCTGATAAACTCAATAATTACAAATAATTCATAAAATCTCTAGCTCACTTTATTTTGGCCCTACTATTGTTCTGGTTCATATAGGATGAACCATATTAACTGCTTCGAAATATCGATTAAATCCTAATGATGTGATTAATCAGAAAGACATTTATCTACTTTATGAATCACAAAAATCTTAGATCTAAAATCATATAGATGTTGTTAGAGACATTGGTTTTTGAATCTATAATTTTACTTTTAATACAAATTTCATTAATGTTTATTATCTACAATTTTATTTTATATTTTTATTATATTGTTTATAAGTTAAATGTTTTTATTTGTTGAAATAGTTTTAATGTTTTGTTGCTTTATAGTTTAGTAGTTGAAGTGATGTGATGATAGGCCAACTGCAAATCTAGATAAAAGTAGAACTCTTATAAATGTGTAAAAAAGTTGTTTAACTCCCAAAATTGATGTTCATGCATCATCGAATATTTTGAACCTATTAAATAAATTTTAACAAAATCTCTTAACTTGAATTTTATTAATTAAATTTAATTAAATTATAACATTAATATTAAATTATACTATATTACAATTAACACTATTTATTTTATCCTCTTTACAACGCGAAAGATACAGTTAACAATCGTGTTGTCATTTCAACACTAACTTCTCTCCCACTATTATAGTGATGTAGACCCACGAGTATGGGAAGACTTTACGATATAAACAATGATTTTATTGTTCCCGAGGATAAGGATCACTTTGTATTATTATGTATGTACACTTAATTGTCTCTCTATATGTAGAGAGAATAAAACTATAACATAAAGGCTAGGGAAACTTTGGGTAGAACCTTCACCAAATTTAGGGATAATTGAAGGCTCCACCATTAACATAGGAAAACTTTAGGGAGAACGTTCACCAAATTTAGGGATAATTAAAGGCCCCACCATTAGCATATATATGTGGAAAACTTTGGGGAGAACCTTCACCAAATTTAGGGAAAATTAAAGACTCATCCATTAATAATGAGGTCGACATTGCTATAACTATTACCCTTACACTTTAATATTGAAATGTGACTTCTGTGGGGTCTCTTTCCTTGAAATAATCGAGAGTTAGAATTCAGTTAAAATTCTTTCAAAAATCTTATTGGGAAGACTTTAATTTTATGGTTAGAATATTTTAATTATAAAATTATATTTATAAGATATTTTTAAGTTGTATAGTTGAATATTTTAATTATAAAATTATAGAGTTATATATGAATTTCATGAATGATGATGCTTTTAAAATAAGTTTTTTTTATAATTAATTAAAAGATTATTTTGGTAATTAAGTAAAAAGGGGTGGGGAGGTAAGATTTGAAATTGATATTTATTTAATTGAGATTTAGATATTTTTGGGATGAGGTACAAAACAAGTATATGTATTTCAAAGGTTAAATTTAAAAAAATAAAGTTTACCAATGTCAATAAGAAGAGAATTAGCATGATTCTTGTTGAACCAAATGTGAAAGGATAGAAAGTGTCAAAAAAGAAAGACAAAAAAATATAAGTTAACTGAGTATTTCTACACTTAATTTTGAATGTTTTCTTTGTATTTTTTTTATTTTTTTTCTCTACAACTCAATTCCCTAAGGCATATTTCTCAAAAGCATTCATCATATAGAAAATGTAATTTTGTTATTTCTTTACAATGAATAAACCTACAAAGTGTTTTTTCTAAAAAAATAATAATAATAATAAAAATTATTTTCCTATAATATAATGAATGAGTTAAGAATTCAAAATTAAAAAAAACATATTTTAAAAATAATAACTTACATTATATTTGTTCAAATAACATCCATTAATCATTACTTTTACTAATAATTTTCAACTAAATTATAATAATTTTTACTATCTTAAAAAAATATAAATTAAATTATAAATCATGTGATGTAGGTTTATGTGTATGAATACAAAATTAAATACTTTTATTATACATGTTTTAGAATTGTTTTTATTTTTATTAAAAAATAAATGAAAGATAACATAATACAAAGATATATTTAACTTTAATTTAAAAAATTAAAAGTATTTTTTATTATTATTTTGATTAGTATAAAGAAGAAAATTAATGTTGTTAAAATATAAACCAATTTCCACCATTTATATTTGGAAATTGGGCGTTGACAATTTTGTGGTTTACAAGAAGTTGTCACTTTCTTGACATTAAGGGTGTCAAAGACTATAAACACTTGGGCTTTGACATATTTGTGATTTACAAGAAGTTGTTATCTTCTTGATATTAAGAGTTTTAAAGACTATTAACATTTTTAAAAAGTGTGTGAGTATATAATTAAAATATTATAAAGAGGTGATCAATTTGAATCTTGAAAAAGTATCTCTGTCTTGTTTAATGTTAAAAAGAAAATAAACATTGCTAAAATGAAAATGAATTCTCCTGAGCTTCATAGTGAAACTAGGAGTTGGTCAATTTCAGAAACACCATGGGATGAAAGATTTTGCCACCTGTCTGACTCTAGAGGGTTCCCTTAGATTGTCCATCTTGTACTCACATTCATGCTAATTTTCAAAATATTTGTCACATTACTAACATTCTTAACCATTTAAGCCAACAAAACTATGATGATAACTAAAAACATCTCTAAATGCTTTTTGAGCATAGAAATAAATTGCTAAAGAATTTTGAGTAATCTTACCTTCTTAAAGTTCCATAAACCATTTGAGTTTTAGTAGACTATAATTATCATCATAATCACAATCTTCATAGCTTCCCGGATCATAGAAATTATGGTAATGTGAGAACGATTCTCTCACTATTTTTTGAGCATAGAAATATCTTCTTTAAAGAATCTACATAATCATTACCTTTTTAAGGTTTCATATACCACTTAGGTATATGAGAACGATTCTCTCACTATTTTTTGAGCATAGAAATATCTTCTTTAAAGAATCTACATAATCATTACCTTTTTAAGGTTTCATATACCACTTAGGTCTCAAAAAATGTTAATAATTATTTACAACAAATTTCTTTATATTAATTAATAAATTAATCATTATCTACAACAAATTTCTTTATATTAATTAATAAATTATTACTAGCCGAGTTATATAAATTAAATGGTTGGTAAATGTGCATCAATCCATAATAACCATCAAAACATACACTTCATCATACATCTCAAGTTGCTATTTTTTTTTTTTTTTTTTAATAAGAATCCACTAAATTATAACTTTATTTAAAAATGATTGAGAGAGATTCATAACCATGGAGATTCACCATATTTTATCATGGAAATTCTTCATCTCTATATAGACTTTGTTACCATACCACGGCTTATCAATACCATTTGCCCAAAAAACTTATTTCATATGGCACTTGTTCATATAACATTTTTTTTTTAGATTAATGAATTTAATTAAAATGAGAATAAATGCATAACTACTATAAAAATAAATGTGAGCTTAATTTGTGTATACCACTGAGAATATTCTATTAAAATTAAATCCCTACCATCCATTTAATAATAATTGATAATTAAATTAAAATTCTATAAACTCTATTTCAAAATAAACATACCTATCCACAAAATTATTTTAAATTAAAAAAAATTATATCTACCCAGCGAGAATGACACCAAGATTCTTAGTCTTGGGAGATAAAGGAGGAGATCATCTCAGAAAAAAAGATAATATTAAAAATACTATTACTTCCAAATTTAAGGATAAGTTGTGGGATGATAAGGAGCTAGAGGGGAAAATGAAGCTAAGATATTATAAGGAGTAGATCAACCCAGCCCTAACCAAAATTATCTTTTCTTGACCAATGCTAAGAAGAAAATAAACATTAAAAAAATAAGAACTAATTCTAAAATATTAAAGAGTCTCAATTAATCTCTCATATTGAATTTAATGAACATTAATCATCATTATCACATATATTAAAAATAATTTATTAAAGTTATATTTTAAACACATATTTTACCCTGATGATGAGCTACAATCAGTAATTCGAAACGAGTCAGTTTCAAAATTTCTCATATAATTTTCCAAAAAATTTGTTTTAACATATTTTATTATCAATTATGTTTTTAAATAATTTTAATTTTGCGTACTATTCTTCATTACATTATTGATATCTTTATCCACATATAATTACTATTTAACACACACGATCTGTTTAACTGGAAGAACTTAAGTCGAGATTACGCAATAAACTTTGATTTGACAATCTCGTTTTTTTCCCACCATGAAATCTCGTCCACGATCACGTAAATAGCCAAACACTAAAACCTGTAATAAAAAATTATATATTAATTAAAAAATTATTAATTAAATATAAATATTTTTAGGGTATAAATTTTTTTCTTGTTTTTGTCAAATATTTTTAGGTTTTAAATGATTAACAAATTAGATATTATTTTTGGGATTTAAGTGCATTGAGTAATTCATTTATCTATGGCTATTTCCATGAGAGGTAGTAGTAATTGACTAATTTCTCATGATTTTTGAATAGTTTGCTTAGCACTCATTGCATCTGGTGATGCTCACATGGGTGAAGAAGTCCGATTGAAACTAGTGAAATGAGTCACATACAGTCAATCATCACTTCTTCGGGGGTTTCTGTGATTCATTAATTATGTATAAAATTTTTAGGTGATAATCATAACAAAATAAATTTTGTCAACGCTTTTCGAACCAAACCACCCAGTGTGATTTATCATCAAAACAAAATGAAAAATCTGAACAAGGAACCCATTAAGTAAAGCTAAATTACCTATTAAGTGAAATAAAAAAAAAATATTTTTAATGATATTCAAATTACATAACATATAATTATAAATGAATTTTAATTATATATAACATATTATTATAAATATTAGAAATAAATATTAAAAATTAAAAAAAATATAAATATTAAATTATATAACATTTAATTTATTTATTAAAAATTAATTAAATAATATTTTTTAATTTTATTTTTATTCAAGTCAAACTTATCATTATTTTACAAACTATAGTTGGAGCTTTCTTTATCTATTTAAATGGGTTTGATCACATTTCTCATCTTGTTCTGATGAAGAACCACCTGATTTGAAATCCGTAGACAAAATTTACTTTGATGTGATTATTACCAAAAAAAATTTATACACAAATTATTAATTAAACAAAAACATTTTTAAGACGTATGTTTTTAGATCTTGAATCGTTCATAAAATTTTAATCAAACAAAAACAATTTTAAAACATATTAACCAAAAAAAAAAAAATATATATATATATATATATATATATATATATATTTTAACCCTGGTAAAAATCAAATCATCCGTTACTTTTCTAGTTACAGGGTACAGTATTGTCTATGAGTCAAAATCTGTCTGGATTTTTTGTTTGTTACTAACCTTAGTCTGCGACGTTACAGTGCAGCGATTTAGGAAGGCCGGCTTTAAAGGACGAGCAACCAACCGAATCGTTGGTGTAATAATAAGAGGAAGAATTAAATAGTGAATTTTGAAGGCCTTGGATTTGCTAGTAGTAGTAAGTAGGTTATAATTTATTAGTTGAGTAGACCTTGAGTGCCACATAAATGGGAGAAGTGACTTTATTATTATGTAACTAAAGATGGGGATTTTGTCTTTTTATTAAAGCCAACTTTGTCCAATGATGCCGACTAAAATTTGATTGGCAACCTGACGTTTTGTCAGAGGATGTGGATCCCATTTTTCATTTTTTTCGAGATAAGCTAAGGATACCCTTTGGAAAAAATGTTGGGGAAATTAAAAAAAAATCAGGTGGGGGAGAATGTTGGTATTGGTGGGAGAAATAGAAGGGGGATTTTGGGTTAAGAAGAGGGAGGGGCGAGGTGAGGTGAGATGGGATGAGGAGAGGAGATCACACTTTTGTTATTGGAAATCCCATCAATTTTGTCTTTTTCTCCTTCTTATCATTCCTTCCATGGATATCTGGGTCTGCCTCTCACATTGCACATGACAACCTATGTGATGATGTGGACTGGTGTTGATGATGTGGACCCATGATGACCAGTCTGCATCTCTGCTTAAGCAAATCAACTGGACCCCTGGTTTAGCAACATTCTACCCTTTATGGCATAGGCATCAACTTCTCTTCCAACTATTTAGATCACATACCCATTTGTTAATATTATTTTTTGATGTAAAATAATGTATTTTTAAAATATTTGCAGCTTCTCCTAAGTCAAAAGTATAAGTAAGATCTCCTTCATCCGCACTGCTTTTGCTGTCCGGAATATCTCCTCCATTTCCCCCTCCGTACTCCCTATTCTTCCATTCATGCTCTTCTCGTTGTTACCCCGCACACGGTAAAATCTCTGCTTTTGACCACTCTGGTTAACGGTAATTTCTCTCTCTTTTCTTGCATCTCCCGCACACTTATATTCTTCCATGGCAGATTATTCACACTTTCATTTCAGTCTCTGAGCATTATCTTGTTCTTGTTCTTCTTCGTTTTGATTTTTGGATATTTTTTTTGGCTGTCAAGTGACGGAAGGTGAAGCTCCATGAACAGCGTTGACGCCAAATTTTGGCTTCCCTTGAGCCCAGCGAGACTGAGCAGGTAAGTTGAAAAGCTTAGGCCCTCTTTCACTGTGCTTTTCATGCGTTTTTAGCCCCTGTTTTACTCTGTTAAAGGTTCCATGTGATCTTGACCTAAGGGGCCGGAGGGCTTGTGCATTCAATGGTAGAATTTCTGTATTTTTTTGTGGAACTTCTGCAATTCGGTAGGAAAACACAGTTGCACCTGTAGTTCGGGAGATCGTCATATTGTTATTTTTTTTGGTGATATTATTAAAAATACAGAAATGGGTTGGCACTGGGCAGTAGAATTTTTTTTATTATGAACTAAAATTCTGTGAATATGTTGTCGTATGATGTACTCGATTTGTGTGTCATGGTTTCTGTGGGTTTGGCTCAGTGGATAGAGAACTGTGGTTGTAAGTTCAATCCCTGCAGACCCTTTTGCCCGCACGTCCATGTTGGATCCCCACTACCTTGAATCAGGAATGTGTTCATAAGTTCAATCCTCTATTGATTCGGCATTCCTGAACAGTGCAGACCCACAATGCCAAGTGCAAAATCTGTTATCAAGTTCAATCCCTTGCACTCTTGCCGCCTTGCACAGAATAGAACCCCAATGCCAACTGCAGAGGCTTCATCACACTTCACATAGCAGAAACCCAGTGCCCTGTTCAGAATCTTTTGTCAAGTTCAAATCCTCCCCACCCTGTTGCCGTGTATGGAGTAGAACCTCAATGCCAAGTGCAGAATATGTTCTCAAGTTCAATCCTTCTCACCTTCTTACTGTGTCTGGAGTAGAAACCAATGTGAAGTGCAGAATCTTTTGTCTAGTTCAATCCCTCCAGCCTTGATGAATAGAGTGGAACCCAATTACCAATTGCAGAATCTGTTGTTCGGTTAAGTTTCTTCCACCTTGTTGCAGTTCATGGAATAAAACCCCAATACCAAGTGCAGAATATGTTATCAAGTTCAATTCCTCCTGCATCTTTGTGGTGCAGACTCCAGAGTATAACATTAATGCTCAGTGCAGAGTCCATTGTCAAGTTTAATGCTTCCCACCTTGTTGTGGTGCACGAAGTAGAACCCCAATGCCAAGTACAGAATCTGATGTCAAGTTCAGTCCTCATGGAATTATTCTGTGTTCATTCAAACTGACCCTAATTCAAGGCCAGAACCTGATATTGAGTTCAGTTTTTTTGGAGTTTGTGTCCCCATGCTTAATGCAAACCCCAATGCCAAGTGTGGAATGTTTCACATGTTCAATCCTTAGGTTATGATCACACGTGCACCAACAAGTGCATGCAATTTAGGCATCAGCAGACTGTGTGTTAGAGAATTTATATGTGGCCAGTGCCAGCTTCTCAAGCCACGCTTGAGTTCAAAACGAAGACTTCAACGGTAAGAACAAAATGTATGGTTTGCAAGGAACTAAGCTTATGCTCCCTCCATATACTGTTTTTTTTTATGGCTGGAATATGTTTTCCTTTGGCACTGCATGTGTGAGAACCTCACGGTTTAAAAGATGTTTTATACAAGCTTTATATGACCAAAACCAGTTCACTCACAAAGCTACCATACCTCTTTCGTATGTTAACGTTGGAATTAATTTTATTAGTTATTCATTTTGCAATTCCTCAATAATGCAGGAGTTACATGTCACGAATCTACTTGTCAATTACTAGTTTATGGCACTCTAAATTCTATAGCTTGAAACTCATTGGTATATTCTTGCGGTGGACATTCCTATTCACCCTGCAGGCTTTCCCTTAATCATAGCTCATCGATGGCCTTCTAAAAATCAGACTAAGTGACGACCGTCGTAGAGGACAAGCCTACAGGGTGGATATTAGACAGGTATGTCTTACTTGGGATGGTGACCAATTCTGGTATAACCTTGCAAATGGGACTGTGGCTCAGGGAATATATGGGAATCTGCCAAGCATCTGAACCCCTAACCCTGTTGCAGCAATGAAACTGATCTATAAACATACTGAAACTGATCTATTTAGTTGCTGGCTCTCAAATTCTCTATCTCTGTTGGCATTTAACAAAAGTGATATGTTAACATTGACCATTCAAATTTTGCAGGCATGGGAGCAAAGGTACAATTTGAGAATTATTTTTCAGTACTATTCCCAAATGAAAATGCCAAGCCTGATACAAGAATAAACAGTAGTCTTCTAGAGGCTTGGCCACACTGTGCTAGAGAGACAATTGTGAAGGAGAACGGGTTTTATACTAATACTAAACAAGGAACTATGGGACTATGTTCTGAAAAAGATATGGAGATCTTGAGGCTTACAATGCTCAAGCATGAACAGATATTCAAGGAACAGGTATGCAATGCTAGTATCTCAAACTGAGCGGTAGCATATCTTTGAGTTGTAAATTTGACATGCATCTCTGTACGTGCATTGTTTTCATTTTTCCATTAAATTCATATTCTTGTTTTCTGACTTAAGCACGAGTTTGTTACATGTCCTTACTTTATTACCGGATAAAATAAAAAATTGTAGAGAATGTATGGTGTGTGTTCTACTCACGTAGATTCAAAAAGCAGAAGCGAGACTAGATGGAAGGTGACTCAATGTTCCAGGAAGACATCTCCATTTAGGAAAGTTTAACATGTTGTAATTCCTGGTGATACTGCAGGTACGTGAACTGCATCGTTTGTATCAAATGCAAAAACTACTGATGAGTGATCTCAGAAGAAAAGATTCCAACACATCAACTTTGACCTCTGGAACAGTCCAAGAAGGCTCATTTCCAAATCACAATGGGTCAGAACTTCTGAAATTGGATGGAAAAGGTAACTTTTGGGCTGCTCTTAATGCTCCTATCACCAACAAAGACAGCAGAGATCAGCAACAGCAGAATTCAGGTGTGGACTACATGCAAAACTACAGATCTGGTTTGTTTGAAAAGAACCAACAAATGAGTTTGAGTCAACAGGAAGTCAAGCAAATTCCGAGGGACTTTTACAGCCAGCAACCTGGCAGAGCTACACGACTAATATTTGACCTTGAACAATCTGCTGATGTATATATGGATGCTGAAATAACCAATCGAAATGAGGAAGAGAACTCTAATAGAGGAGAATTTAGAAATGGTGTTGAGCCAGAAAGTGATTTGCAGCTTTCTTTAAAACCTGGATGCGAAAAGGCCACAAAAGAAAATGGAAAGCAAACCGGGCCATACATACAATTTAACATGTCACAGCTGAGAAGAGAGGAGGTTGAGGAGGATAAACAATTAAGATGCCACGAGGAACCTATTCTTTTCCCGGCAGTCTCTACTAGATCTGTAGCTGGTGCTCAAGAAGAATGGCAATCGGATTCTACAGATTCTAGAGCCAAGCAAAGGGAAAGTAGGTATGCTTGGCCAAAGGAAGGAATCCTTTCAGCTGCAGTTCCACAACAAAGGAACTCTCTATTTGCTTTGGTGTCTTCTAAAGGATTCCTGATTGATCCCTCCTCTACTCCAATGACAGGTACTATTCATGGTGTTTCTCCAGGACTCAGTTTGAACTCTAACAGAGAAATGCATCCATCCGGATTGTGGAGAAAGACTGAAGAGGGTTTGTGCCAAATTCCTCATGAACTCCACTCTCAGGGTTTCTGTATCCTACCACCAGCGTCAGAATTGCAGAAACAGAATTTTTGCCCACAAGATAAATATTGTGCACAGCCATTTGTTACTTCTGGCAGTAACATAATGAATGTAAAGAGACAAACTTCTGAGTATGGCATAGGGAGTTGGTATCAAAATGGTAGCCTTGTGCAACATACACAACAAGATTCTCCATCAATTTACCATGCTGGAAGTCCATTAATTTTTGGGCAAGCATTATGCCAGACAGGTCCTGTTGTTGGATCAATAAGTAAGCAGCACCAAGGTCCTCTCCATACCTTGCCTGCATCTATTCCAAGTTCTTCGGGTTTTCCATCAAGTAGCTTGCAGGAGTGTTCAAGATCTCTTTGGTCCACAAGTTCTATTGGATTTTCACCTACACAGGCTTTGGATGATAAAAGTTGTCTTGATAGAAATATAGAAAAAATAGATTTAACACTCGGGCTTTCGAGTGTGGGAATTGAGGAGGCAAGGAAGAATGGATCATGTTATTCCAGTGCGACAAATAGAATGGAAGGTGCACATACTAACAGTTCTGGTCAAGTTGAAGCCACCAACAAGAAACTATGTCGAGAGTCTGTGCATATGCATGGAATAGATAGTCAAAGCAGCGAAAACTTGACTAGAACATTCCGAGAGCTTCCATCTACACAAGAGATGGAGAGTGATAGTGTGGAACATAGAGCGCACTTGAATGGTTTGGACTTTTCAGATCTTTTAAAGCCTTTGTCAGAAAGCATGCAGTGCATAAGGGCAGGTGACAGGATTGGTTTAACAAAGCATTTGCTGGATGATCTCGGGGAAAGAGGTGTTCATCAGAGCAAAGAGAATATCACCTTCACTTCTAACTTATGGAAGGTTCATCATATTACAAATGAAAAAGACAGTGCAAAGTCCGAGTCACAAGCGGAAGGGGGGATGCTCAAACCTGAAAATCTGCTTGGTCTTGTTGACAAACCAATGAATAGTTCTACCCCCATCCTTGGGAAGAACCCAGAAATTAAAGCAGATAGAAGTCATATAGACAGAGATATCCATCTACATAGTGTAGCAGATTCTGGGGAACCTGATTCTGGGGAACATGATATGAAAATAGGGGCATTTAAAGAAAACATCAATGCTGCCTGTGGTCCAGTCAAAGAAGAAGGATTTGCTGCCCATGACAAGTTTTTGTCACCTGTTGTTGACCATGTCAATAAAAACATGCATGAGGAAACTACTCTTGTCCTAGGAATTAGAGGCAAAAGAAATGCTAACAAAGTCTCCTGGCAAATGGAAATGGAAGCAAGATACGCCCCAAGTGATAAGGAAAACGTTAGAGCAGGGTCAGGTTCTCAAGCTTCTTTTGCCATGAGAGACCCAATGCCCACTGAGGGAGTTGTTAACAATGGAGATATGGTAGATAACTTTGCTCATCATATTCTTGTTTCAGATATAGACCCTGTGGTTAATGTCACAGAGCAAGGCTCCATCGGAACAGAAAATGCTTTTAATTTTAATCAAGAGAAAAGAAAGGGCTCAGAAGAGGCTGTGTGTCACTCGGGCCTAAAAAGATTGAAAGTAACAAGAGATGGAGCTGAGAAGGATGCTCATGCTCAGCAAACTGACTCCACCGAGCCTTCATCAGAAACTCCCAAGGACAATGTGCAATTATCCCAGTATGAGGTGGATTTAGAACAGTGCACCCAATATGTTCATATACAGAGAGGAAGCAAATTAAACATTGAGCCAGAAGTGGACACTCTCCGAACAAAGGTTATAGAAGGTCCCTCGTGTAGTTCCCCATTTCTAGAAAGTGTATCGGTAGTAAATAGCACATCAGGGAATTCATCAGTAGATACAAATGATGCAGCAAATGTTCTTCTGAAAATTGCATCAGGGCGAATCTTGGAATGGTCAGATGTAGATTCTGGTGAATTTCTGTTTGCATCGGGTATGAAAGCATCATTGGATTGGTTTGCAGATGCTGTTGTCTCAAACTGTGTGGCATCCACTATTTCAGGGCATAAAGAAAACGTGGATCATCCCTTGTCATCACCTAGAAGTGGTAGCAATGCAAAAGAACCTGAGGTTTCTGAAGATTCAATCCCTAAAGAAAATGCTTGTAGTCCAAATGCTTCCAGTGGGCTTGATTTTTTTGAGTCGATGACTTTGATGCTTGAGGAAACTTTTGTGGATACAGATTTCAAGCCACTTGCAAAACAGGAACAAGAAGCTGAAAAGACGCCTTGTGCTATAAATCCTATTCTAAGGCCATCCAAAAGAGGAAAGCGCAAAAGAGACAGAGATTTTCAGAAAGAGATCATTCCTAGCATTTCATCTCTTTCCAGACAGGAGATTACAGAAGATATGCAAATCATTGGAGGGCTGATGAGATCAGCAGGAGATGCTTGGCATACTGGTTCTACAAGAAGAACCACAGGAAAATTTTCCTTGAGAGATGACTGGTTTCTGCCACTGACAGGCCGCCGCTCCAGAAATGTCAGTGGCTTCCGGGCTAATGCTGGAAGTATAACTAGAAACATTGATGTTCAGGCATCTAGGCGTCATGACCAGGAAGTTGAAAGGGTTAATGCACTTTCTTGGACCAGTTCATGGGGTGAGACAATAAGGCGGAGGCGAATGCAACGTCATCGTGCACCAATGACTTCTCTTGCTTTGAATCCTGTTTGAGCAAACAGTAATGCATAGTCTCTGTACGTGGATGGAATTCACTGGGATCAGTTTCTGTTGGAGAACTTGTATTATGATTGCCATTACATTATGTTGAATTGGATCAGACATCATGGGTTTTTTCATATACTGCAAAAGCATGAGTTGTAAATTTCACTTACCAGACAAGCAAATAATTCACATGATTCTGTGTGAAAGAGGCACCTTCATGTTGTGAGATATTTGTAAAGTAGATTTCCTTGTTCAGTTGATGAATTTCTTGAAGTACCCTTCTTGGGTATCACTACTAATGGTAACTCTTATACTAAGAGTGTAAGTCCCATCATTTAATCTGTGGGCTTACATGGTATTATCCTTTGTTTGGAAAGTGAGAACGGTTTTGCGATCAGATCAAAACTTATTGTAGAAAAACCCAAAGAACAACATTCTTTTGAATGTTAATCCCTTGCCTGGCTTCATCCAAGTGCTTCTCATGTTTCAACATTCCTCTGATCAGGAAAGCATAGTTGGTGATGTACAAAGCAGGCAAGTATTTTTGAGTAATATAGTGCTCAGCATTGAACAATCTCTAAGTTTAAGCATAGTGTCAGAAAAAGAAAGGTCTAGAAATTGCAAATCTCAGAGTTACAGCATGCAAAACGTCAGTCATTGCCAATCTATCTTGTATGTTCTTTTATTTTCTGGACAGTAACAAATTGCAGTTGGTCTAATTACCTTTCTATCTTGTCAACTTAACATAAGATCTTGCTGCTTGTATTATCACACAGGTTTTCAGTTGGCTATATGATTCTTTTTTTTTGGTCTCCTTTTGTTAAAGAAGTGGCCTACCTTAGTTGTATATGCCACCACAAAGTGGTATCTATTATCTGGCCTCGTCCATTGAGATACAACACATCCACCTAGTCTTGGATGCAGTAGTTAATTCTGTTAGCCACAGTAATGCAGTGACATATCTTGGTTAGGGGGGATCAGGGGTTTCTTGGAATTCAGATCTCAGCAATGAAAGTGCTTTGATTTAACCTCTTGTACACAACCCGCTTGACAAATTGGCGACATAGAGTTATGGTGTATGCAAATCATTAAAACTATATTCTATTGCAGCTTTAGAACCCTGCCATTTTTGTTGGGAGTGAGACTGTCACTGTCAATAGCATTTCTTTATTTGGGGAATGCTAATTGCTGGCGTGAATGTAAGCAGGTCATAAACTTTGACAATGTGTTAGCCTCCTTTCTAATTTTGGGTGGTCCTATTGACATCAACAATTCACATACAGACCCCAGGCTTGCAAAGATAATTACATATAGTGAAAATACCACTGGGTTTGATATTGGATGCATCAAGAGTATGGCCGATCTCTGACAAGAAAAGTTTTCTAAAGATGGCAGAAATGAACAAAAAATTAACATCCTAATAGTGATTGCCCTGGGAGATGCGAGGTTCTCTAACAGGTTGGGGGCTGAAGAGATGTTCAATTTTTTGTTCGTGCAATGTAATAAGAAAAGTGGAAAAACAGGTATGAAAAGTAAAAAAACCAGAAAAAAAAGAAATACTTTACATTTTATTAATTACAAAAGGGAACTAGCATAGATCCTTCTTAACTTTTAAAGAACAAAGTTTTGAACTTTGATCTTCTTTTTATCCTTTTTGGTGTTTAGTAAATCCAGAGTTAAAATAGATTTATACTAGTTAAACAACAAAAGTTTTGAACTTTGATCTTCCTTTTATCCTTCTTGGTGTTTAGTAGATCCAGAGTTAAAATAGATTTATACTAGTCATCATACTCAGAAGACATCTTCTCAATACCATCCAGAATCAAATCTAGTGACAAGCTTTCAGCTTTTACAACCAGCTCTCTTTAGTGGAATAGATGAGTCCTTGACTAGGTTTTCAAGTCTCTTGTTGGTCATGGGTTACTGTTGAGAAGTCTAGCCACATATCACAATTCTTTCTCGTTTCTAATTACTCCCATTTGTCACCAACTGCTTTTAAGTCCTTCACCACGCTTTCAAGTGTCTTGTCTGTAATGAATTACTGTTGAAAAGTCTAGCCACATATGAGAATTCTTCCTAGTTTCTAACTGTTGTTTGTCACCAACTACTTATATTGTGCGTGGGTGTAAAGGTCAAGTGCAAGTATGATTTCCTTTGCTGTCTTAATTTCTAATATATTAAAGAATACAATAAAACTATGGGAAATATAAAGTTATACAGAATATTAAGAAAGCTAAAAAATGCAAAGATTACACTTATATAAAAAATAATAATTCAAGAAAAAAATACACAGTTCCAATAACATAATATGTATAGTTGAATCCCTAACGTCAGAGATAAATGAAAAATATATACATATGCAACATCAAAACTTCATAATAGCTTCCTTAAGGTTAGAGATAAATGAAAAAATATAATACATATGCAACACCAAAAAATATAATACATATGCAACACCAATGCTTCATAATAATTATTGATGGCATTTTTATCTAATGCTTACCAGTATCCTATTTACAATTGTCCTCTTCGATGTCAAATAGTTCCTCTGGTAGGATGCATTGTGAAACAATAATTGCATATGCCTATCTTGTGGCATCTTGGAATAGCTTCTACATCTGTAAAATCTCCTTTTGGCATCTTGGAATAGCTTCTACATCTGTAAAATCTCCTTTTGGTTCTTGAACATATTGAGTTATCCTCTAACCTTTTTTTGAACAACTTCATCACAAAGCAACCTATCTTGTGTCAATAAAATGCCTTTATACTCTCATCTTTACCATGATCCACCACTAATTTAGGATATCAATGACAAGTAATTGTATGTAAAGGATGCGGTATGCTACATTGATTATCTGTAATTTCCTGAATACACTTCACTTCTTCAAACCATCTTTTTCTTACATATTAAATGTTTGGAGTTCTACTCCAGCACCATGCAATCTGTCCAAAAGGTTAGTTCATGCCACACTTAACTAACTCTGACAAATCATAGTAACTTTGTTCCTCATTCTAGAAACATCCTCTAAAACAATATGAATACTCACCAATTCCATTGGATCCTTTTGTCAACGAACAATTGGACTAGTAGTGGCAAACTATGCTATGATTAAAACTATTGTTTTGTTTGATTATTTTTAAATATTAGTTTGTATTGCATTCTTTAACTCAATTTCAAAATAAAATTCGATGCTATACATATTATTATGTAACTCACATAGAAATGTTGGGTTTGTACATTAGCAATTTTATAGTGTCATCAATTGTATTTATACAAATTAAACCTACTTGTAAGTGAGATGGTCAGTGTTACTAGAGAACTTCATGTTGGGCAAGAGGCCTTGAGTTAGCTTTGCTCAAGATGTATTTGGGTTTTTCAATGGTGGTTGATGAGGGTGCTAACTCCTCTCTTAATTTTGGAGATCAACCCTTATTTCTTTATCTTGTATTTACCTATTGGTTCAATCCCTTGTACTTTATTTCATTAATATACTTTATTTTGTGTATCTAGATGGTGACTTTGACACTATTGCCTTGTGGCTATGTCAAGTTGTAGTTTTGACACTACTACATTGTGGCTATATTAAGTTGTATTTTCCTTTTTCCCCTAAACCCAAAGTCAACCCAACATAGGGGAAGAAAGCTCAAACTTTTTATTTAAGCTACTAATTTGAGGTCCCATTGACCCTAATTTAGAAGGTAAAGGTTTATCCCCCTCCCCTCCTCCTCCTCCTCCTCCTCCCACTCCCTCCCCTATAGGCTTAGGAGTTGTTCAAGAGAGATTTTTAGTGAAGTCTTGAGCTAGCTTATTCAAAGTCCACTTCACCATAAGTTAGAAGGTAAAGGTTTCACCCCAGCTTACTATTTCTAGGCTTCAATTAGAAGTTATCCAAGAGTGATTTTTAGTGGAACCTTCCTTTATGTGGATTATTGACAACTTATTGCAAAGCATGCAAACATCTTGGAGTTGGATGTTGTTTACCTATACAAACATCTTTTATAGTGGATCAACATGTTCAACCCATGCAGACATTGTTGGGTATGTTTAAATACTTGGGAAATGTGTTGCATGGGTGTGGCACTTGGATGTCAGTGTGGTTATGGATATATGTACAAGGAGGATAATGATGAAAACCTTTTGAATTGCACATACATGGGTATGAGGATTTTGTTCTATAGAGGAGGTCTTCAGAATCCAAATACAATAGGTACTTGTATAATCTCAAGGAATAAAATATTCATATATCATGGGCACTAGCAAGAAAGTTGGAAAATTTTGTTATATATTTTTTTGTGTTCTTTTGGAATTCTTTGAAAGGATGAGTTGTGCATGATGCAATACAATTGCATTTTGAGATCCAAAAGACTTGCAATGGGTTTAACAACATAGACTTTGTAACAATATATTAATTCTGAGATACAAAGGCTTTGCATTGGGTTTAACCACATAGACTTTATAATAATAAATTCATAAACAAAAATGGCAAAAAGAAGACAAAAATCAAGCACTTAGAAGATTCTCATAAAGGTCTATTGTTTCCCTATTTGAATTGGATTAGTGAAATAAAACCTTCATGAGATTTAGATTTGAAATTATGCATGGGTGTTTTATATGTAGATTTCAAGGTGTAGGACCATTTTTAGGGTTAAATTCTATTATAGGATCTCGACCAATGTGGAGTAAGGCTTGTAGAAATTGTAATTGTGGTGCAATGACACATATTTATAGACATGAACTCAAAATCAATGAAATATTTCTCTATTTACTCCCTAAAAATTACAAAACACATTTTTTTTAACATTAGCTCAACCATACGGTGTCCATTGGCAATGAAATTTTGAAGTGTTAGAGGTTACTTCCATAATCTTCCCATCAAACGTTAGAATGAGATTCAATGATTTGGTATTCCAAAGTGGAAAAATATAGCCGGGTCTATGATCTGTAAATTGCCATGGATATTCCACTTGATAGTTTGTTATGACAAATCTGATAAATTATACTTAAAAATCCAAAATTTACACTATGAGGGTTTAGTTCTCTTTAGATTTATGGATCTATAAATTAGTTTTTATTGCGTATACATGCAAATTATAATTATGTAGAAAATAGAGTAGAAAAATAAATACTAAAAAACCATGATTTGACATCAGTTATAACCTGGGAAACCATTTCGGGAGAAAACCTAGCTAGAAGGTAAAGTCACTATGCTCTCTTTCTCTAAATAGAAAATGGTTGCAAGTACAAAGAAGTAAGGCCTGTGGCCCATGGGCTGCTACAATTCACAAATCCTCTTTGTTTGCTCTGTCCTTATCCCTCTTGGTTACTCTGCTCGTTTTTTGGAACAAATGCACTCGAAATGAATGGAACCCCTTTTCCTCCTAGTGGCTTTGTTATAGCACAACTCAGTATTCTACTAGTGGTTAGGTTTGACTTAGTCAACTCTTAAACAATTACACTATAGACACTTCTAGAGTCTTCTTCATCATGATCATGTGTCTAGCCCATTTTTCATGAGTAATGGGGGTTGACGTGGCATCCTATAAAATTATGGTGGTGAAAATAGGAAGGTTGATTTTCGAATGGCATCAATTTTGCATACCGACTCCGATTAAGGCGATTCTTTCGTCGTTGGAAATGTCTCTATGTGTATAGATATGAAAAAAAATTGTTTTCCAAAAGCAACAAAGTTTTACCCCCAAAAACTGTTGTTTGATGCCTCAAAATGCTCCTGGAAGGTTTCAAACTTCAATTTGCCAAATTGGGTTCCGCAGGTAAAAATGGTATCATGAGCTAATTCCTCCTCTTTCTCCACTCTTAAAGAATCGATATGGATGAAAAACAATATAATGATCCAATCCATATTAGTATATTACCTTTTGGGGAAATGAAACACTAGAAGCCCAATCTTCCCAAAAGGCATAAGGTGAGGGTATGAAAAGAGGAGGGGTAGTATTTTTTTTGTCATGTTGGAACTTTTTTAATTTTTACGGGGGAGTGTAAATGTAGTGGCATGAGCAGATTGCACAATAATCTAAAACCATGAGTGTGTTATAGCATTGAATATATCTCTACTTGAGAGAAAAATCAACTTATTACATTGAAGTGTTAGAGTTTTCCCATTGGTTCTATAGGATACATCTTGTTTTTGATGGTGTGAATTGTTCTATCTTTACATTTAGTTTCCTTGCTTATCCAATTTTTGTTAATTGCAACATGAATATTAGTTCTAATGGGGTACATCGATCTACATGTTTGGGCATAAAATTGGATATAACAACAATTATATTTAAATTCCAATATGTAGTTATTATCTCAAGATATGCGTGAGGTATTGCAACAACGATGGGCTATGTAATTACAAGTCATATTGGTATTGGAGCCCAAGGTCGATAACACTTGGTGAAAAACATGGATTGTAAAAACCCATAGTCAATACTAAAAGAGTGGAGAGCCATTGCTACAAGATTTAGAAAGAAGCAAACAACCAAAATAGTTCAAGGAAAACCCTAGAGTTAGGCTTACTTGGTTGGAGCAAAGTATTAATGTAATAATTGAGATGGTAAAACAAATTTTGGTAATGAGGGACAAAGCGAGGCATTCAATGCAGTCTAAGCATGAAGAATAAGGCATTGATCAATCCAAAGGTGAGAGACATAGGGTCTTGGGAACTAGTGACTTTTCCCTCATATTTTAACACTCTATCTAAGGTTGAAGAAAAGGTTGAAATAACATCATACAATGGTCAAGTTGACATGAAAGACTCAATTGTTGCTTGAATAGTGAGATGTATATTCAACATGTATAAAATAAAAGAAACACACAATATTTTTTTTGTCCATTTCAAAATGTGTAGACATGCTTTAATATGGTGGAGCAATTATGTAGATTCTTTATGGTAGGGAAATAGGCCCATCATGGAAATGAAAGAGCACTCCAAGGAAATGTTGAAACTGCAATTCTATCCTATAGGCTATAAGGAGGAACAAATCATAAGGTGGAAATACCACTAACAATTAAAAGGACAAAGTGCTCAAGACTATGTATATGTCCTAGAAGCACGCTAACATGTTGGGTATCTCCCTAGAATAACTTGGGTTAATAGTGAAATATTTTGAAGGCATACATAGTAATTTTTGAAGGAAAATGAAATTTTTGAATGTAGAAAACATAGATGAAGTGAGAAATAAGGTTTTCCACATCAAATTGGATACCAAAACAAGCCACAAAGAGATTAAGAGCAAACCACCAAGAATAGAGGTAAGAAAATTGTTGTGACAACCCAAAAAGGAAAATATTTCAATAAACATTGTAGCCATTGTGATGTGGATGGACACTGATGAGAAGTATTGGATTCTTCATCTATAAATACATGTGAAAAGGCACAAGCCTAAGAATGGAGCAAAGATAAATACCAAGATAGAAAGTATATAATGATAGAGGGAAACTCCAATTTCAATGAGCCCCTAGTTTTCACCACAATGCAACAACCAAAATAAAGTAGAGAAAGAAACACAACTTTCCAGATCGAAGTTGAAGTGAAGAAAAGAAGGTAAATGGCTTGTTTCATAGCGGTTTTCAAAGTAATTTGGTTTTTTAATTTTAATTAATTGTAATATTCCAAATTTTCCATCAGCTAATTGGAATATTAGAGTTCTTACTTTTCTTATTTAGTTAAGTAAATAAAAGGGTGGAGGGACCCATAAACCCAGTGGGTGAATAAAATCCACTTCTATAGTGTGAATGTGGGTTAGTTGAGTAGTGGAGTAGCATTATGGAGTAGTGGAGCAGAATAATAATGAAGAAAGAATGGAGGTCATGGAGCAATAATGAGGAAGATGATGGAGATAATGGAGAAATAATGATGAAGTGATGGAGGAAGTGGTGCATTAAATGCACACATGATGGAGGGAGTGGAGAGTAATTGCAGAGAGGATGGAGGGAGTGGAGGACAACACAGTCTTTATGGATCCTAGTGGCCACATGTGCAGGGCAATTATGAGGTGGGCCAAGGCTAGGGAAGGCTCACAACCATAAAAGGAAGATGAGGGAAGCAAAGCAAAGGAGTCTAGATTTTTATTGTTGAGTGTCGTAAGACATTTCTTTGCACGCTTCAACTATTTACCTAAGTCTGTGGTGCTGTTTAGCACCGGGTGTTCCTGAGCGGGAATCCCACCCTTACCCATGGTGGACTTCGAGTGCCTACGCTGGGAAGGTTTTCTTGGGAAGAATTCATCATCCAGAAATCAGTGCCACTTTCAACCACTCTCGTCTGCACTTCTAGGTATAGGAATTATGCATTCCTGAACTTGGGTTTGAGAGTTGGAAGGTAGTTCTCAGTACTTTAGCTCAGAGACCTGTGGAGGGATCAACCCTTCACACTGTGGATCCATTGCAGTCTTCCGGGAGTTTCATTGAAATATCTGACATCAGGTCATCCATCTATTCTCCTATGCATCAACATTTCCTGTAGGAATTGCGTAATTCTATAGTGAGGGTTTGAGGAGAAGAGGAAGTTTCAAGCAAATCATCTTGGAATTCTACAAGGGATTAATCCTTCACTCCAGGGATCACTTCAACAACCTGGGATCAGCATTGTATTATCTATCAGTAGGCTACATCATCATCCCTCCTAGACAGTGCAATATTTCATAGTAGTTGTGCATGCAACAACTGCATAATTAGTGGAGGAGCTAGATCTCAAGTTTTGAGCTTGGGAATCGGGAGAATGGACCAACCCTTCAGTTAGTGAGATGAGTGGGTGTTGTTGCAGCAGATATATCATTCTTTCAGCCCTATATTAGTAGTTGTCTCTAGGGAGTTCATAACTCAGCCAGCGAAGGTGCAGTGTGCAACCCAAAAAGGGCTGAAATTCCAAACTCAAGATTTGGCCAAACCATTTTTGGATTTTTCTGGGTTTTTCGAGTAGAATCCATGGTTAAAATCCCAGATCTTTATGAGCACTCCATCAACCTCTCATACATATCTCTTCTTCCCAGCAACAGTGGTTTCCAGCAGCAACAGTTTATACTTTCCAGTGCTAAGTTTCATTAGTGTATTTTGGCCATCTTGTGGCTTGAGTGTATTCTTTTTGGAGCACTGTGTACTTACATTGCTGTTGATACATAATGGTATGACTTAGTTGTTTCTGCTAATGTTTTAATGCCTTGATGTTATATTCCAACATTTTCAACATTTTACAGTTTTGTGCTTACATTCTAGTTATTGCCTTGATTGAAATGTTATAAATGTTCTATATTCATGTCTTTCCCATTTTGGGATATTACAGTGGTACTAGAGCAAGATCTTTGGCTCAGCTTGTGGGCATTTCATGATATCAGAGGAATAAGAAGAAGAAGCAGAAAAAGAAGAAGTCTTCGATGATAGAATGATTGAGTTTTAGCACACTTCTCTTCAGATCTATGCAGGATCTCACCATGGAGATCAAAGAAATGAGAAGGGAAAGACAAAAGGAAACCTCAAGCGAGTTTCAAAATGGAGAAGGTCCGAGCACTTCCTATCAGTAGTATAAGCAACCGACGGTGTAGAAAGTTCCACAATGGCCTACTATTCCCACTTTCCTTGCAGAAGGAAATGAATGGCATGGAGATGGAGGATATTTGGAGCATGAGACTCTTAGTGATTATCTTGCAGAGTACAAATCTCAATCTAGAGCATTCAAAGAGAATCTGACTTTCCAGCATTTTTTCCAGATTAAAGAGAACCAGAGACCCCGCAACAACAATATAAGAAGAGGGCATATGAAAAATAGATTCTTTCTGCCTACATTTGACGAGTCATCCAAAATCACGACAAAATCTTGGATGGAGAAGTTAGATGCATTCTTCCAGCTACACCCAGTAGCGGAAAGGGAACCTATTCAGATTGCAATGCTACACCTTGAGGGTGAAGCAAATGACTAGTGGTTCGACAGATTGAAACATGCAAGAGTGACTGTGTATGTATATTTCACTCAAAGATTAGTAAAGAGGTTTGACAGAAGAAAACTGGAGGCACTTTCCATTGAGACATTTTCCAACATTAATGAGGGTGTATATGAGGAGAAAAAGGAAGATGTCAACACTAATACTCTAGGAGAAGAGAAACTACCACCATCACCTGCTGCAATAGAGGTACTTGCATCAGTAGGAGGAGCACTTGCATTTTGGAAATATGTTCCCAAGACTTCGACATTGAGAGTCTAAGGCATGATTCAGAAGGTACATGAGGAAGAGGAAGCAGATACCAGCGCTGGTGCAGTAGTAGAGGAGCAACCATCACTATCACCGGTAGTTGGAGAAGCAATTGCACCGGTTGGAGGAACTTTTGTACCTTTGCAAGATGTTCCCAAGAATCAACGAATCCAATTTATGCAAACATTTCCACTCTAGATTGTTTCAGCACATCATCTTGAGATTTGTGGGGTCATGCCATAATGAAAATTACATGACCAAGGGTTAGAGCACATTGCTGATTTGGAGCAGAAGACTATCACTGCACAGAGGACCTTTGACTGGTTCAAAGAGAGGATGTATAACTATCTTAGTTTGACATTGTTGAGTTACACACAACATTGTGTTGGAGTGTGGATTTTCTGAGGATGGGATTAGCAAAGTCCTAATGCAGGGAAGCTATACAATAGCTTTCGAGAACTAGAAGTCACTGTCGCATGCGCTGTCGTATTCTATTTACGACAAAGAGATAGTGGCCATTAAGCATGCATTGGTCAAATTCCGACAATTTTTGATTGGTAGTAGATTTCGGGTGAAGACCAACCACCATAGTCTCCGACATATTTTTGAGAAGGAGCAATAGCTACAGAAGAGGCAACAATGGTGGATCAGTACAATGCATGACTATGAGTTCAACATTGTGTATGGGGAGGGCCATGTGGCAGCATATGCACTATCATGAAGATCAACATCGCTATCACTGAGGAGCAGTGATTATTTGAGGGCCCAGTTATTATTTTAGCATTCTGATGACTGCTTCACTTATGAAGCATTGGGTGGGCAGATGGTAGACGGTAGACATCATGTGATGGATAACATCTTCCATTATCAGGACAAAGCCTTCTTGATGAGCACCTCACAACTCAAAGAGAAGTTTCTGCATGCAACATATTTAGAACCTCATAGGTTCTGCTGGGCCATCGGAGAGAGGTTTTCATGGAGAGACCTCAAGGAGGATGCACTTCGACAAATCATGGAGTGCAAATATTGTCACTAGATTATGGAGGATGGTATTGTCGACATTGATCCGCTATCGAGGTATGCACATTTCTTCGACATTTTCACACAATACATCTCTTCACCCGTGACCGGATTATCTTTCTGGGATGTCTTCATGCTTCATGGTCTTCCCAAGGCCATAGATAGTGATGGGGGCAGTTATTGTATGAGAATTTTTTGGCGGGAGCTTCTCCATTGGGTGGATATCGAGATGGTGCATGATATGAGTCATCACCCACATTTGGATGGATGGAGGGAGATGATGAGCAAGTGGCTGGAAAGCTACTTGCAAATCTATGACATAGGGCAACAAGAAGCATGGCTGCGCTAGCTGCTCTTGGGTGAGTATGGTTACCACCCGACATTTCAGATTGGTATTTTCCATGCCTTGCACAGTACTGAGGTGATGCAACATCAGGAGGCATGGCTGCACTGGCTACTCTTGGGAGAGTATGGCCAAGAAATTCAATTTTATATGCCCATGGGTATATCACTATTTCCTACCTTGCATCGTAGTGATGAGATGCAGCAGCAGGAGGCATGGTTGCGTTGGTTACTTTTGAGAGATTTTGGCCATCACATGACATATCACATGTCAGTGGGCATGTTACTGTTTGGGACTTTTCATGATACTGATATGATATGGAAACAAGAAGCCTTGCTGCGTTGGCTTCTGTTAGGAGAGTATGGCCAACATACTTGGCATGATGATGAGGTGGTGTGGCAGCTAGAGGCATTGCTGCAGTGACTGCTATTGGGAGAGTATGGTTTGAAATTTCACATGTCAATACATATGTCTCTATTTCCTACTTTTCACAGTGGAGAGACACAACCTACTCCATGTAGCATGGGTTGGAGAGATAGTTTATGAGTTGGGACTTTCCACTTGGGGAAGGAACCACTACACTTCATATATCTCATGCAGAGAAGAGGCTCTTCGACAACAGATGGTTGCCACTTGGGGACTCATTGATGAGGACAGGCATCTAGCTACACAATTGGAGGCCATTCTAGACATTCTAGAGAGGCAGTTATGGAGCTGGGCATTCATAACACATTGGAGCAGATGGGAAAACCTTCCATATGAGGATGCCACTTGGGAGGGAGATTGATTTCTGCAGCATCCCATTTTGCAATTTCTTGAGGACAAGCAACATTTTGGCGGGGAGGACTATAATATTCCAAACTTGCCATCAACTAATTGGAATATTAGAGTTCTTACTTTTCTTATTTAGTTAAGTAAATAAAAGGGTGGAGAGACCCATAAACCTAGTAGATGAAAAAAATCCACTTCTATAGTGTGAATGTGGGTTAGTTGAGTAGTGGAGTAGCATTATGGAGTAGTGGAGCATCATAATAATGAAGAAAGAGTGGAGGTCATGGAGCAATAATAAGGAAGATGTTGGAGATAATGGAGAAATAATGATGAAGTGATGGAGGAAGTGGTGCATTAAATGCACACATGATGGAGGGAGTGGAGAGTAATTGCAGAGAGGATGGAGAGAGTGGAGGACATCACAGTTTTTATGGAGGCTAGTGGCCACATGTGCAACACAGTTATGAGGTGGGCCAAGGCTAGGGAAGGCTCACAACCATAAAAGGAAGACGAGGGCAACAAAGCAAAGGAGTTTGGATTTTTGTTGTTGACTATCGTAAGACATTTCTTTGCACGCTTCAGCTGTTTAGCTAAGTCTGCTGTGCTGTTTAGCACCGGGTGTTCCCGAGCAGGAATCTCACCCTTACCCACTGGGGATTTCGAGTGCCTACTCTAGAAAGGTTTTCTTGGGAAGCATTCATCATTCGGCAATCAACACCACTTTCATCCACTCTCATATGCACTTCCAGCTACAGGAATTACGCATTCCTGAACTTGGGTTTGAGAGTTGGAAGGTAGTTCTCAGTACTTCAGCTGAGAAACCTGTGGAGGGATTAACCCTTCACACTATGGATCCATTGCAGTCTTCTGGGAGTTTCATTGAAATATCTGGCTTCAAGCCATCCATCTATTCTCATATGCAACAACATTTCCTGTAGTAATTGCGTAATTCTGTAGTGAGGGTTTGAGAAGAAGAGGAAGTTCCAAGCAACTCAGCTTGGAATCCTGTGAGGGATTAATCCTTCACTTCGGGGATCACTTTAGTAGCCTGGGATCAACATTGTATTATCTATCAGCAGGCTACATCATCAGCCCTCCTAGACAACACAATATTTCACAGCAGTTGTGCATGCAACAACTGCATATTCAATGGAGGAGCTAGATCTCAAGTTTTGAGCTTGGGAATCGGGAGAAGGGACCAACCCTTCAGTTAGTGATCAGAGTGGGTGTTGTTGTAGCAGTGAGATCATTCTTTCAGCCCTAGATCAGTAGTTGTCTCTAGGGAGTGTGCAACTCAGCCAACAGGGGTGCAGTGTGCAACCTAAAAAGGGTCGAAATTCCAAACTCAAAATCTGGGCAAACCATTTCTAGGTTTCTCTGGGTTTTTCGAGTAGAAGCCATGGTTAAAATCCCGGATCTTTCTGAGCACTCCAGAAGCCTCTTGCACATAGATATTATTCCCAGCAACAACAGTTTCTAGGAGCAACAGTTTATACTTTCCAATGCTAAGTTTCATTAGTGTATTTCAACCATCTTGTGGCTTGAGTGCATTCCTTTTGGAGCACTATGTACTTACATTTCTGTTGATACATAATGATATGGCTTAAATGTTTCTGCTAATGTTTTAATGTCTTGATGTTATATTTCGACATTTCCAGCATTTTACAGTTTTGTGCTTACATTCTGGTTATTGCCTTCATTGAAATGTTATAAATGTTCTATATTCCCGTCTTTCCCATTTTGGGATATTAAATTAATGAGCTTGCTCCAAAGACAAGAACTAGTACAACCATGCTAAGGGAAATATTTCATGAAGGTCATGAGGTGATGTAAGATCAAGTTTTCCATAAGCATTGATCTTATTGATGAAGAAAAGTGTGATGTAGCACCTCTTGATGCATGTTAAGTTATGCTTGAAAGCCCCTATTTGTGGGATAGGGATAACATATTTCACATGAGAGAAAAAAATATGACTTGGTTAAATATGGTGAGGTCTACTTGATTAAGATGCATAAAGGGAAACATAAATATTGCTTGTACCATAAAATTTGGAAAAAAATCTTGATGGGAAGTTGTTTGAAGTAGGAATCTTTCATGGAAGATGGAGAAGTGGATGCTACGTGTTAAGGCTCTTCAACCCCTATATTAAGGCCCTAATAAGCATTCATTATGAGTTTATTTTTTATATTAGGAGGTCGACTAAAAAATTTCATTCCACTCTTTCATTCTAATTGTACTCTATCTCTCTCTCACACACACACACACACCAAGGAGAACTAGTCTTAGGATCATCAAACATTGTCTTACACATTACATTCATTATGAAAAGAGGTTTCCCCCTCGAAGTGGACTATAGTTGTTGGCTTCTTATCATTTTTAAGGTGTATGGTTCATAACATTTAGTATTATATTATGTAAACCTAGAGTTTTGCAAATTCAAAATAATCATCTTGGCATTTTCGCTATCATTTTTTTTTAATGAGATGTTTAAGATGATGAAATTTTGATCATATTAATAATATGTCTTGGGGAATATATTGTAAACATTTCAGATTCGGGTTCACTATAATTTTGAATATATACTTTGTGGAAGTTAGGGTTTGTGAATGGTCCTAAAATTAGTTTCAAATGAGTAATCTTGGTATTTTCTCTTTAATTTTTTTTCTATGATGCTTCAAACAATGAAATTTTGAGAAAATTAAGGAAACATATTGTGATCTAGTAAAAAATTCATATTTTGCTTTACTACACTTTCAGAGATATGCTTTGTGGAAGTTTGCATTTGTGAATGGTCCTGAAATAAGTTTCAAACAAGTGATATTATCAATTTCACTATAATTTTTTTTTTGGGACACTTTAGACTATGATTTTCTTAGAGATATGAAGAGACATACCAAAGTATTTTAGGTAAACATTTTAGAGGCACATAAACAAGTTTTGGGAAAGTTACCATAACTTTCACTTGGCACATCAAATTTTGGTCCAACATGTGGAACTACAAAGAATATAGATAAGAGTAATACAAGATGAACTTTCAGATTCATTAGGACTCAACTCTTAGAGATATCAAAACAAAGGTTAGAAATCTAAATAGCCTCCAAATTAATGTTTTAAAGGTACATAATGTTGGAATTGATGTCACAAGCTCTTGGTGCTGCTGGTCATATGCATGAGTGATAAGTGTTGGTGATGATTGGTTGATGCTCTTGTTAGTTGGCATTGATGTCAACATCTTATGACTATACCCAGTGGCTGATGAGGAGACAGATTCCATACATGATGTGTTGGTTGGAGATGATGTTGCTGTAGGAGGTTGGAGAAATACTCTTGGTGTTTCATATGTCTCTACATGTATTAGAGACAATGGATTGCTGCTACATGTGATGAGATGCGACTGATTGTGTTGGAGGTTCTTCCATCAATGTTGGATGCAGTTGGATGTGATGCTGTTGCTATAAGTGTTGAGGATGTTGCTGCTATAGGTGTTAGAGATGCTGCTACAAATGTTGAAGGTGTTAGAGAGGTTTTGGTTACTGCTTGAGAAGATGGAGGTGTTGGTCTCGGTCCTAAGGTTGGAAGAATAGGTCTAGCATGTCATAGACTTGTTCTTAGCTCAATTCATTAGTTACAAACCTATTGCAGAGGCTTGGAGGAGTGTTCAAATGTTTATGAATATGGTCCAGCAGGTGGTAGAGGTTCTGGGATGAAGAACTTGTCGTTTTTACTAAGTTTTAGCCCTAGTCAAATGCTTGCTGAGTCAAGGTAGCGACTAAGATGCTAAAGTCACATGGAGGCAGGCCCAAGGGAGCGATTATAGCTACACGATGCTAAATTTTCATGCAGGACAATGCTAAGGGAGAGACTATGGGTTTTTCACTAAAATTGCTCTACATTCCTCGTGCCATTGAGACAATTTTTATGTTTTTGGCGACATCCTTGATCGAAATTTTTTGGTTTATGGTTGGAAATGTTCGTGGGACCTCCAAAAGCTGATTAAAGTTGAAAATATAAAAAAGGCTAATGGAGTTAGTGATTGATTGAGTCAATGAGTTGAATCTGTATCTAATCCAACATATGAACAATATTGTTGAGCTCAGTAGTTCCGCGTAACTATTTATTTGAACACTTGAGTTCATCTTTATATTGGAGGAAGCTCATTGTGAGTTGGTTGATAGTCTAGTTGAGTTCTATGTGTGAGAGATTGGAGAAGCACCTACAAGCTGCATGTTTCTCTAGAGCAGAATTTCTGAAGCAATTTGCAGTTGTAGCAGCATTAGCTGAAGAATATTTCAACCATTATGTTTATTCAGTGAATGGAGTGTTGATGTGTGGATTGGACTAGAGTTTGAGGAGATTGTTGTGAGGAGTTTTGATGGAAACTTGTGCTGAAAATATTGATTGAGATTTGATGCTATGTTGTTGTAGTGCTCATGTTGAGCAAGTTTTCAGAGTCCAGTTTGAAAATATATGAAAAAAGGCTCGCATGTAGGAAGTGAAGGCATGGAGGCTTTGAGTAGAAAATGACTTGGTGGATTCAATAGAGGGAATATTTTTCTCCATCCAGTAGGATTTGGATAGTCCAATGGATTTTGGGCGAGGATAATTGATCGTGGTGGCCTTCAACAGATGGTAGTCCGTAGATTCGAGAGAGAAACAGGTTCCTATCTGAAAGGACCAAAATAATGTTAAAGAAGTCGAGTTTTCCTTCTCATGGGAGTGAGCCGATCCATGTATAAATTGCTTGAAAAATTAATAAATGAATTGAGCAGCGCAGCAACAACGGGGTGGTTTTTTTCCCGAGATGGGGTTTCCACCAGAAACACTTATGTCCATTGTGTTGATTGGTTTTATGGTTGTATGTTTGTTTTGATGCTTTGATATATGTCTTTTTGTTTCAGTTCAGGCTTGGTAAAATTGGAGAAAAATTGCATAAGTTCCCACACTATTGATTCACCCGCCCTCTCAATAGTGATCTAGTTTCCAAAAATTGGTATTAGAGTGGGGCTCTCTTGTGCAGCTTGATCGCTGGAGAGTGGATCTTGGATGTTTTCGCAAATTTTTTGAAAATTTACTGAAATAGATCAACAAGGTATTTCAGTATTTCACGAAGGTAAATTTGCAACTTGAAGAGTAAATTTGGATTCGTATTTTTTATCCATTGATGAAGATATTTTGTTATCAGCTGAATATGGTGTTAAAGATAAATATAATGATTTATCTAAAAGGATAATTTTGATTAGTATTTCAAAATTTGATAGAAATTTGTGAAGCATTGTGATATTTCCAAAGAAATGTTGGATAAGTTGCATAACTTGTATCTTGGAGGAAGGATTGTACTTTTATTGCAACAACTAATCAATCCTCCTCACAAGAAGATTATGACACAAGTGATTGTAGTGATAGATCGAACATCAGTTGCAAAAATTATGAGAAATCCAAGATCATGGAACTAGAAGCTGAGATTCAAAGGCTCATGGATGAAAAAAAGGAATTGGAGGATAAATGCTAGAAATTGAAGGGTGAAGCAATTTCTGTAAGAGAAGAATTTGAGAGGCTCAAAACTAGTGCTCAAGCATCTACAAGCAAATCTGAAATTGTTGGAGCACCTAGTTGCAAAAAAATAATGAGATCCATGAGCCATGCAAGAAGAAACATAACAAGAGAAGAAGACCAAAGAATAAGAATAGAATTGGGAAGTGTTATAATTGTGGTGTTCATGGACACATAGCAACAAGTTGTAGAAATGGAGAGAAAGGAATCTTATTCTAGAAGGAAGATGTGTTGCTTCAACAAGCAGAGTGTATGATTGCAACTCCATTACATGCTTAGGGGGAGCCTGTTTAGTTTAAGAGTTGGCATGTCATTGATTAATGTTGTTGTAAACCGATTTCCTTGTTTTTCATGCTGATCTTCCAGGAGATACTTTTTTGGTTGCATCAGTATGGTGTTGAGTATGACAGGGGGATTACTCTTCTCTTCTGGAACGTTATAGGCATTGTTCTTCAGTGTTTGATGGTCCTTTTCCATTGATGTCAAAGGGGGAGATATTTTGGATTGATGAATCAATGTCACATGTTGCATTAAGGTTGACATCAATGCCAAAGGGGGAGTTTGTTGGCATTGCAGTGTTGGCATTGATGCCAACAAGCTCTTGGTGCTATGGTCATATTCATGAGTGATGAGTGTTGGTGATGGTTGGTTGATGGTTTTGTTAGTTGGCATTGATTTAAACATATTATGACTAGAACTAATGGCTGCTGAGGAGATGGATTCCAAACATGATGTTTTGGTTGGAGATGATGATGTTGTAGGAGGTTAAATAGCTTCTCTTGGTGTTGTATATGTATTTACATGTCTTGGAGACATTGGATTGCTACTACATTTGATGAGATGAGGTTTCTTGTGCTGGAGGTGCTTCCATTAGTGTTGGAGGCAGTTGGATGTGATGTTTCTACTGTAGGTGTTGAAGATGATTATTTTATAGGTGTCAGAGGTGTTGCTATAGATGTTGGAGGTGTTAGAGATGTTGTGGTTACTACTTGATAAGCTGGAGGTGTTGGTCTTGGTCCCAAGGTTGTAAAAATAGGTATAGCTTGTCATATAATTGTTCTTATCATAATTCATTAGTTACAGACCTATTGTAGAGACTTGGAGGAGTGTTCATATGTTTATGGAGATGGTCTAGCAGGTGGCAAAGGTTATGGGCTGAAGAACTTATGCTTTTACTGAATTTATCCCTAGTCGCATGATTTTTGAGTTGAGGGAGCAGTTGTGATGCTAAAGTTGCATGGAGGAAGGCCCAAGGGAGTGGTTATAGCTCCAAGATGCTAGAGTCACATGTAGGACAATGCTAAGGGAGCGACTATGGGTTTTTCACTAAAAACGCTCCACATTCCTCACGAGCGACTATGGGTTTTTCACTAAAAACGCTCCACATTCCTCACGCTGTTGAGATACTTTTTGTGTTTTGGAGAAATCCTTGATCATAAATATTTGGTTTATGGCTGAAAAATTTTGTGGGACGTCCAGAAGCTGATTAAAGCTACAAAAATAAAAAAGGCTATTGGAGTTAGTGGTTGATTGAGTCAATGAGTTGAATTTGGATCTAATCTAGCATATGAACAAAATTGTTGAGCTCAATAGTTCTACGTAATTATTGAGTTGAGCACTTGATTTCATCTTTATATTGGAGGAATCTTATTGTGATTTGGTTGATTGTCTAGTTGATTTGTGTGTGTGAGAGCTTGGAGAAGAGCCTGCAAGCTGCATGTTTGTCTAGTGCAAAATTTATGAAGCAGTTTGCAATTATAGCACAGTGAGTTGAAGAATATTTCAACCATTATGTTTATGCAATGAATGGAGTGTTAATGTGTGGATTGGAGTAGAGTTTGAGGATATTGTTTTCCAGCTGGTGTGGATATTTTTGTGACGAATTTTGATGGTTGCTTGTTTTGCAAATATTGATTGAGATTTGAGCTATGTTACTACAGTGCTCATGTTAAGCAAGTTTTCAGAGTCCAGTTTCAAAATAGATGAAACGAGGCTTGCATGGAGGAAGTGAAGGCATGTAGGCTTTGAGTAGACAATGAATTGGTGGAATCAATAGAGGGAAAAGCTTTCTCCATCCAATAGGAGTTGGATACTCCAATGGAAGTTGGGAGGGGATCATTGATCGTGGTGGCCTTCAATGAATGGTAGTCCGTAGATCCAAGAAAGAAACACGTGCCTGTCCGAAAGGACCAAAATACTGTGAAAGAAGTTGAGTCTTCCAACTCTTTGGAGTGAGATGATGCATGTATAATTTTCTTGATAAATTAATAGAAGAATTGAGCAACGCAACAACAACAAGGTGGTTTTTTTTCCCGAGATGGGTTTTCCACCAGAAACACTTGTGTCCATTATGTTGATTGGTTTTATGGTTGCATGTTTGTTTTGATGCTATGATATATGTCTTTGTGTTTCATTTCGTGCTTGGTAAAAATATTAATAATTGCAGAAAAACTGTACAAGTGTCCACACTACTGATTCACCTCCTCCCTCTTAGTAGTGATTTAGTTTCCAACACATAACTTAAAAGTGACATAAATTTTGATTGGAAGATCCATTATTTTAGTGATTGAAAATTGTGATAAAGAGGAGTATTATTATTATTTTCTCATATGACTCCAAAGAAAGACCCATAAACTACTACACCATCTAATCCTCCCAAAGGCTCATCCATGAATCATGAAGAAATAGAACATGTCTAGTACTGGGTATCCAAGTTGGGAAGTCAATTGCACATATGCAATAATTAGTTAAAGGGATATGGATGAAAATAAAGAAGAAATGAATAAGAATAGGAAACAATTGGAACAAAATATGGATGGAATTGAACAAAATATTATAGAAGCCATTAAGGGGAGGCTCCTTAAAATTGATAGTGTCTGAAGGATCTCATGAAAATAAACATAGTATTCAAGTTAAACAACTTACTAATAATTTTTTTTATCAAGTGTATTTAATTATGGTTGTGGAGCTACTCATGGATGGTTTCATGAAGGAGTGAACCATCTCAAGGTTGAATTAAAAAATTTTGATGGAAAAAAGGTCTTTACTCGTGCGAAAGATATATAGAAATAGTTTGAATTGCATGATATTATGGATGATAAGCAAAGGATTCACATAGCAACTTTGGACTTTGAGATAAAATCCTATCAATGGTATTAATGAGTAGTTAAAAAGTAAGCCTAATTCTTATAATTATTCATGGGATTTATTTACAAGAGACTTAGAAGCACAATATGGTAAAGCTCAGGAACACACATATTTCAGTCAATTGGCAAGAATCAAGCAATTTGGTGATATGGAAGATTATAATTCAAAATTTTAGGTCTTGGCCATATGGGCAGATAACATAAGTGATGAATATTTGTTGGAATGTTACATGGGTGGATTAAAAGAAGCCATTAAACATGAAATTTTGCTAAAACATCTAAAAATAAAATATTTTTGGGGTTCATAAGACAACCACACCCAAACCTACTTAAATGTCATTGAAGAAAATAGGGGAAAGAAGAGAAAAATGGCCATGCTTTGATTGCAACAAAAAATGGTCAAAATGACATAAATGTCAAAGAATTTTTTTACGTATTTCCACATAATGTTGAAGAGGAAATGGATGCATCTACACAAAGAAGTGAGGAAAAACTTGTCAACTTAAAAGATCAAGAATTATAGACAAAAATTGTGCACAACATTGATTCATGTAGAAATTTATTAATATTGATATGTATTACTAGATTCTCCTGATGTAACAAATTAATTTTATGTTAAATACATAATCCTTCCACTTAATTCTTTGCAGAAATTAAATCGCCAATTGCAAACACATGAAGAAAATCAATCACACATAAACAAGATGTTTTACCGGGAAAGCTTAAAGCTAAAAACCTCAACTATCATATATTGTGTATATCAATGGAATCATGTAACAATCTCATACAAAGCTTCGTACATCAAGCTCTCAGTACAATATACAATCGTCACACACTGTCATGTAAACATTTGCATATCTATGCACCAATTTCATGCCTCCTGACAACCTACCTCCACTGTGCAATCCCTGCTGAAGAAGACCCCTGAATGAATTTGATCTTGCCTTGCTTGCACTGCGCAATCCTCATTGGCAACTCCAATGTCTGTGTAGTTGCATTGAATGCATCACTATAGTCACAACAGAGAGTCCATCTCACCCTTTCACCTATCTCTCCACTAGGTCTCCACTGGAATTGACATGCAAGTAGTTAACTGTTGTATTTGTTCAGTTGCAAGTGAGTCACTAGTTATGAATTAATTAACTAATTAATTCACTGAACTCTCACTAGTGTATCTTTAGTTACAACTAGAAAAAAATAGCGCAACTGAGTTTAAATCACTTAACTGAGTTAAACTAAATAACAACTCCCATAACTACTCTTCCAACTCTGTCACAACTTGCCACTTTCAGTTATAACTGAGTCCTCCATGCATGAGTCACCAACCACCCTAGGAATTGCGTAATTCCTTCAGCCCACTGATGTGCCACATCTGTTCGATGAAATAAAGTGATCCAAGAGAATAAGTTGATATTTAGAGTCTGATTATTATTAAGGGCTAATAATAATCGACATGCGATCTATTTTTAGATACACAGTCTAAAAATAGACTTTTCCCATATGTCTAAAAATAGAATCTCATCTATTTTTCCAACTTGATCAACCATCTACAAATAACGTCTTGCTACTTATAGAATATGCTCACCATGTCTAAAAATAGACATACACCTAAAAATAGCCTGCGGGCCCCACTTAGTGAAGGTGCTTACTTTTCACTAAGCTCATCATCTTGTTGAATCTCAACACTCCCTCTCAACAAGATAGAGATTATCCTTCACCCCGATCTTGCCTATATGGTATTCAAATTTTCTCCTGCTGAGCACCTTCGTCAGCATATCTGCATCATGATCTTCTGTAGGAATTTACTGAAGCAACATGATCTTTCGTTGCACACAATCTATGATATGATGATAACTGATATCTATATGCTTATATCTATCATGAAACACAAGATTAATCAAGATTTTAATGCAACTTTGATGATCACAATGTATCACTGTAGGATCTAAATGAGAACCGAACAAACTGACCAGGATCTTCCTCATCCAGATAGCCTCACATGCAGCTTGACTTGCTGCCATTTATTCTACTTCCACTGAACTGAGTGCCACAGATCTTTGTTTCCTGTTGTACCAAGAAACTGCTGTAGATCTGATACTGAAAACCCCTCTTGATGTGCTCTTTCTGTCCATTGGGCTGCCTGCCCAATATGCATCCGTGAAGCCATGCAACTTCACTTCATCCGTCTATCTATACTTGATCAGAACTAGATCAAGGACCTAAGGATTAGCTCAAAATTCAAATTTATAGGATTGGGTTGAAACTAATATGGTTGCATAGGTCTCGTCTTCCTAATTCTAGTGCTTCAAACAGTTCTAAAAACGGACACCGTATGAAGAAGTTATTTCACTTTGAATGTCGAGTGGGTCCGGCGGAGCATGGAGGGGCCAGCCCTCCTTCCATGGAACCTCATCATATGACCAGTGTGGGAGCTTAATGTTAAGAGCGCTTAAGGAGCCTAATCTCAGGTTTAATATTTAATTAAGCTTTAGTTAAGTGGAGTTTAATATGGTGGAGATTTTGGAGGCGCTCCCAAATTTAGGTGGATTTCCACTTTTAGTGGAGTTAACTGGGAGTTGCCCCACATTTAGTGGAGGAAATTGGGGCAAAGTCGTTTTGGTCATAACTCTCTCATTATTGAACAAAATTGGATGAAATTTTAGTCAATTTTGGGTCTCTTCGACCTCCTCAGCACTTTGGGATAGGTTTCAGGTCGAATAGAAGTGATATTCAACAGCTTTTGCTTCAGGGAAGATGAAGGAGCCATCAGGGCCACTGGGAGACAAATTCAGTTTGAGGCCTAGCCAAGGGAGTTAGAGTCCTTTTCCAGAGTTCCAATAGTATAAATTGGATAATTTAGATGTTTTGAATCTGATGAGATGGTTTGTAGATCTTGTAGAGAATGTTTGAAGGCCGAAAAGCTTCAGTAAAGTTCCATGGGTCATTAGTGCCAACTTTTGCCAGCAGCAGTGCAGGGTTTAGAAAGAGCCGTTTGAGACCACATGCAGTGAACCAATGGTCATTCTTGATTTAAAACATCATTCTAAATCTATTTACAGAGGTTTCAGAAAGTGTTAAAGACTTTTAGATGTTGAAAACTCAGCAGAGACATTTTCATTAACCCTAGTGCCAAGGGATGCCGATAGGTGATTGAGGTGAAACCGGAGCAGCCGGAGGCCATTTTTGATGAATGGAAACTATATCTTGACTATTTCAGTCATTTTGGAACCAATGGAAGTGGTTTTAGAACATTTTGAGAACTTCTAGAGCTTGAAACGCTGATGTGAAGTTCTGGGCAGCCCTGGGAAAATAAATTTAAATTTAAATTGACGGGTTTTAAATTTAATGCCAAAGTTAGTTTATACGATGGTTAAGGAGGCAGTCTTCATGGCAGTTAGGAGGGGGCGGTAACATGCCCAACTGCCCAGCATTTATGCTAACTGCATTTTCGTCCTACAGTCAGGGATAGTGGACCCATCATATTCGGCGGAGTTGCCATTTTGGCGCTTCTATCTAGCAATTACTCCACATTTAGTGGAGGTTTTTGAGGGACATTGGGCAAACCTTGTTTCTGCCATAACTCCCTCATTATTGAACCAAATTGGAAAAAATTTGAAAACTCTATCTTGATTATTTCAGTCATTTTGGAACCAATGGAAGTGGTTTCAGAACATTTTGAGAACTTCTAGAGCTCGAAAAGCTGATGTGAAGTTCTGGGTAGTCCTGGGAAAACCATGGAGGATAACCTATTATGGGAATGCAGTGCTCAATTCGAGAAATTTATCAATTGGTATTGGATGTCTGATGTGTATTGGATACAACAGGAGTGGTTTCAGTGACAGCAACATAATTCTGAGGGAGTTTGTGCCATTTAGAAGCTCAAAGTAGCTTAGTGCACTGACATAAGGAATCGTGTCAACAAGAGCCTAAAGCTGTTTACAATGTTTGGAAAACCATTAGAGGGATATTAATGGTATTTTTAGTCCTTTGGATCATTGTTGTATTCATTTTAATTAAGTATATACTTGTAAAAAAAACTTACCATAATCCCAAAGAGCTGAGTCATGATGACAAAGCTCAAAGGAGGCGTAGCCCACGAGATTTCGGGTGAACTCCTAGATTAAAATTGCTATTGTGTTTGAATGATTATTTGCTACATTATGTCGTTGTAATACATGTTAAATTACAACAAGAAAAAATGAAGTTAAGACACATAAACAATAAAAATTCATACACCACTTTCAAGTAAATAATTCCGCAAAATTGTCAAGTACAAGCTAGATCATTTTAATTTAAACTGAGTGGTAGGTTCTTGAAATACATACAAGTTATCTAGACCATTTTTAGATCAGGTTGGTATCAGAGCACTTGGTTGCTTGATTGACATAGTAGTTGCTTGATTGGATAGCTTGAAAGGTGTGTAAACAATGTAAAAGATTGACTGTTTTACTGTTTGTAAACTGATTGTTGTTTGAGTTTGCTTGAGATTTGGGGATAGCTACTGATTAGCTAAGTCTTGGAGAGAAAAAAAAGGAAGAAAGAGTTGAAGGCTTCTTCCTTACCCCAAAGTACCTTATGGAAAACATTGGAACACAAACCCTCTTGATGATTGTTTGTTAAGAAGCTCATGGAGTTTGTTTGTTGTTTGGCTGCTTGAATAAGAGTTTGTCTTTACAGCCATTTGGTTAAAAAAAATTTGTCATTTGTTTTGAAAAGCTTTGAGAACTTTTTTGAAGTTCCTTTTGTTCATTAACATTATAATGAAAACTTCTACAAGTGAAGTTTCCTCCTTTACAAGATTCTTCAATGATGATATGAAGTGTGACTTTATTATATTGAAGGACATGGTGCAGATTTTGTTTGAGGATAAACGAGAAAGAACTAAAATTCGTGAACATTTGTTTGCCATGAAGGAAGAGAAGGAAGAAATTCTTCAAATATTGCATGATATGAAGAGGAAAATCCATCAAGCCCAAGAGGCTTTGACCAAGAAAATGCATGAGGAAGTGGTAATCCATTCTAACTTGTCTTCAATATCCTCTTTAGAAAGATGTGTTGGTTCTTTTGAAAAACATACGAGGGGTATAGGGTCCAAATTAATGATTAAAATGGGTTATGAAGGCAAAGGATTAGGCAAGCATGCATAAGGCATGGTTGATCCCATTTCGGTTGAGGAACGACCCAAGAATCTTGGTCTTGGTTATGTGCAGTTTAATGGCGAAGATTCCAAATCCTTGAAGGCATGTGATGCTACTTTAAAGAGAACCTTTATTCCAAGTTCTAAGATAAAAATATGTCAAATTTGTTTCAAAGATGATTGCCATTTCTTTAAGCCTTTGTTGCAGTAAGAATATGGTAGACATGCAGCTTATGGCGAGCATGCAAGTTCAAACAGTTTTTAAGACAAGAACGATGATGTTAGTCTGCAAATGAAAGCTGTAGCCTCTACTAGTTCATCTTCTCATGAAGACAAAAATGATGAACATTCAAAGCAGCACAAGAGGTATAAATATTTTCATGATCAATTTGATTGTGTTTCTGCAAAGCATGATAATTTTGCATGCTTAAATGGAAAAAAGATTTGCTGTACATATTGTGGTCGATTTAACCATCATGTTTTGAGATGCTTGATGAAGAAGAAAGCATGCAGGAAGCAGATGAGGCAAAGACAACTTTCAAAGAAGGTGCATGAGTTTTGCAGATTTTACCAAAAGAGGGGACATGTTGTCTCCCATTCTTGCACTTTGCATCCAACTAGGTGTCCAAAGCACATGCAACAAGAGGACAGAAAGATTGGCGCAAGTGGAACTAAGGATTCCATTATCGATGTGAAAATGGAAGATTCACATGAATAAGTGTTGCTGAAACAAAAGTCGCCATGGAGGTGGCTTGGAAAGAAGTGGATGGACTTCTTAACACAGTAAGAAATACTCCTTTGTAAATATGCACATTTCGGTTGTATGCATGTATTTCTGTTGAAAAGTTTGATGCAAGATTGCATATAAATGCGGTTCAATTGAAGGAATTTCTTTGTTGTTGCAAAATTTTGCCGTGGAGGTGTAAAAGATGAGCATGATACTCACTTATATTGTAGCAATATCTTTTAGTTTAGCTCTTATAGTCACCCATATGTTTTTGGGATTATGTACTTGTTGGTACTTGAAAGGAAGAGTTGAAGTTGTACATATGCATGGAAGTTGTATGTGTAAATAGCGAACTGTAAATAGGTTCATTTTACATTGATACATGCACATGTGTTTGTCAAGATGTATCATATTGTTTATCGACTTGTGTCGATTGTGTCGCACATGTTTTTCGACTTGTGTCGATTGTGTTGCACACTTTTTACATTGATTTTGTGTCAATTGTATAGCACATTTTATGACGACTTGTTGTTGATGTCGCATGTTGCACGACTTATGTTTGAGTCACCTTGGATCATTGATCAAGGTAGTGATGTTCATATTCCTTCTGCAAATTTCTCACTAGAAATTATCTAAGTGAGTGCAAGAAAGACATCTCTTGATAGGAGGACAAGCATCGAGGAAGGGAAGTGTGAATTGCTTTCTAGTTGAGGTTCAAAGTCATTAGCCATGCAAGGAAAGTGTTTGAGGCTGAAGAGAAGAGGGTGCAGTAATCTCGTTTGTTGTACATATCAGTTTCAGTATTTTAGAGAGCTTTTGGGGTCCAAAAGCTTCTCATTTGGGAGGTGTGATCAGAACTGGATCAAGGACCTAAGGATTAGCTCAAAATTCAAAGTTACAGGATTGGATTGAAACCAAGATGGTTGCATAGGTCTCGTCTTCCTGATTCTGGTGCTACAAATGGTTTGAAAAACGGACACTGTATGAAGAATTTATTGCACTTTGAATGTCGACTAGGTCCGGCGGAGCACGGAGGGGCCAACCCTCCTCCCATGGAACCTCATCATATGACCAGTGGGGGAGCTTAATGTTAAGAGCGCTTAAGGAGCCTAATCTAAGGTTTAATATTTAATTAAAATTTAGTTAAGTGGAGTTTAATATGGCGGAGATTCTGGAGGCGCTCCCAAATTTAGGCAGACTTCCACTTTTAGTGGAGTTAATTGGTAGTTGGCCCACATTTAGTGGAGGAAATTGGGGCAAAGTTGTTTTGGTCATAACTCTCTCATTATTGAACAAAATTGGATGAAATTTTAGTCAATTTTGTGTCTCTTTGACCTCATGAGAATTTTGGGACAGGTTTTAGGTCGAATGGAGGTGATCTTCAGTAGCTTTTGCTTCAGGGAAGATGAAGGAGCCATTAGGGCCACTAGGAGACAAATTCAGTTTGAGGCCTAGCCAAGGGAGTTGGAGTCCTTTTACAGAGTTCCAATAGTATAAATTGGATAATTTAGATGTTTTGAATCTGATGAGATGGTTTGCAGAGCCTGTAGAGAACATTTAAAGGCTGAAAAGCTTTAGTAAAGTTCCAAGGGTCATTAGTGCCAGCTTTTGCCAACAGCAGTGCAGGGTTTAGAAAGAGCTGTTTGAGACCATATGCAGTGAACCAGTGGTCATTATTGACTGAAAAAATCATTATAAATCTATTTAAATAGGTTTCAGCAAGTGTTAAATACTTTTAGAGGTCAAAAACTCAGCAGAGACATTTTCATTAACCGTAGTGACAGGGGTGCCGATAGGTGGTTGAGGCGAAACCGGAGCAGCCGGAGGCCATTTTTGATGAATGAAAACTCTATCTTGACTATTTTAGTCATTTGGGAACCAATGGAAGTGGTTTCAAAACATTTTGAGAAATTCTAGAGCTCGAAAAGTTGATGTGAAATTTTGGGCAACCCTGGGCAAACCGTGGAGGATAGCCTATTATGGGAATGCAGTGCTCAATTTGAGAAATTTCTCAGTTGGTATTAGATGTCTGATGTGTATTGGATACATCAGGAGTGGTTTCAGTGATAGAAACAAAATTCTAAGGGAATTGTTTCCATTTAGAAGCTCAGAGTATCTTAGTGCACCGACAAAAGGAATTGTGTCAACAAGAGCCTAAAGCTGTTTACAATGTTTGGATAGCCATTAGAGGGATATTAATGGCATTTTCAGTCCTTTGGATCATTTTTTTATTCATTGGAATTAAGTATATACTTGTAAAAAAACTTACCATAATCCCAAAGAGCTGAGTCATGATGACAAAGCTCAAAGGAGACGTAGCCCACGAGATTTCGGGTGAACTCCTAGATTAAAATTGCTGTTGTGTTTGAATGATTATTTGCTGCATTATGTCACTATCATACATGTTAAATTACAACAATAACAAATGAAGTTAAGACACATAAACAATAAAAATTCATACATCACTTTCAAGTAAATAATTCCGCAAAATTGTCAAGTATAAGCTAGATCATTTTAATTTAAACTTAGTGGTAGGTTCTTGAAATACATACAAGTTATCCAGACCATTTTCAGATCAGCACCATAAGCTATACTCAGATGTGCCCCTAAGATATCTTAGGACATGCTTGCCTACCTTTGTTAGTTCCTATTGAAGCCTCGAAAATTGTTGCTTCAAACATTGGGGGAAAACCACCCGGTCCAGACCTTAGAACAACTCCTTATCCATTTGGGATGGTGGCTCCGACTGGATTTATAGGACCAGTTTCCTAGTAATAAAAAATATTGGCGATGGGGTGTTTGTGCAAGTGAATAACGGAACTAACTAACTGAGCTAATCTGTCTAACTTAATCAATGGCTTGCAAATAATTCTAAAACTAACCTCGGTGTTAAATATGAATACGACTTAAAGATTGTTTCAATTAAAAAATAACCATGAAAATCTATTATTTACTTAAAAGAAAGATGAAGTATCATATAATTATAACTCTGTTTAAGAAATTAAACAGAGTTATAATAGCACATCGCATTCATAAATTTATATCGTTTACACACACTATGAAAGATGATATCCCTCTATCTTCATAAATGATATGATAAAGAAATATTTGAGAAACAAATATATATAAGTGATAGCAAATTTTAATGAGAATATTTCATCACATTAAAAAAATAAAACGAAATCGATAGAAATATCAGATACATTTGATATCTTCCTGATGCAATTTGATATTTTGATCTTGCGCTTTAACTTAGAACAATCTTCAAGGTACAGAAATGCAACTCTAAAAAATAATTCACCATGAAATCACAAGATATGATCCTTTATAAAAATAAGATAGTCAAGGAGTATAGAAATGTATTGTCTAAGCCCAAAATATTACAAATTCAGGACCCCTTCTAAAATTCTTGAAATGGGTTTAAATAGGAAATTCAGAAAACAAATTAACTACAACTTATGCTAGAAATGACCATTGGAGATCTGAGAATAGACTTGCGATATCCAATAAAACAGATTCATTGAATTTCTTCAATCCCCAATGTGCTAAGCTAACAAATTTTAAGCATATCTTTAACTTCGGTTGGATGACTCAGCCTTGAATGCAACTGACTGGTGTATGTGGCATCGGAGAATTCTGGAATGATGAAATTGATGGCATTAGAAAGGCATTTGATTGCCACCTGCTGACTTTGTGGTTTAATCAAATATGTCCATAGGACATCCCATGTAATTTCTTGTATTTTACTGATTTTTTGATTCTGATTGATTGATTCCTGCTTCCACTTAGTATCAGTTTCTTTTACCTTTGGTAGCTTTCCTAGAGTACAATATGAAATTAAATTAGCTGCATATAGAATATCATTAACCAATTGTGTCAGATTGTTCATTATGGCTCTTTCTCTTGATGTAGCACATTCTTCTTTAATCAGCTATGTTTCCCATTCAGCAAATAAAATATTGTTATGCTTTTCTTCAATTCGGGGAAGATTTGCAATTTTTCCCTGTTCTAAGTCCTGCCATGAAATAAATTCTTAAATCTTATCATCCGCATTTTCAAATTCTATTCTTACGTTGCCTGCTTCATTGATGAGAGATAATGTTATTTCACATAGAGTTTCAGCTTGTGCAATTTTTCGACACCGATTATCCAAGTGTTGAGATAACAACTTACTTATTTCCAGAGCTTCTGTTTTGAATTGGTCAATTTTAGGATAATCCTTGAATTTATCCAATCTCGCTTGAAACATTTTACTTTGCTCTTCTTTGGAAACCTTTTCATTTTGCAGCAATGTCTGCAATTTGGATACCTCTTGAGACAACTGTTGTTGTTTATTTAAAGCTTGTTGATCAAGCTTGCTCTTTGCAATACTCAATTGTTATTCTAATTGTTTGACTTTGAGTCTTTCTTCTTCTAACTGCTACTCTAACTGTAATATCTTTTGCTGATCACATGTTGTTATTTCTTCTAATAATTCTATCTGTAAGTCTTTTTGTTTTACCAATTGAGTGACTTTAGTAGCTTTATCTATAGTAGCTGCACTATAGGCACCTGCATACTGTGATAGTTTGGCAAGATCCTCTGAAGGATTTACTTCAGTGTTCTTCCAAACAACATTAATTAATTCAACTTGTGAAGTTGCAAGTGGTCCTTGATCAATGCTCCTTCTCTTTCTTTGTTTTCTGACAACAGCCCTATGCTTAGGGCTATAAAAGATATCCAGAGGAGGTATGTCTTCAACTCTCAGCACAATTTCTTTAGATGGATTTTTAGGAATGATATTAATATCCTGATTGTTCAGATTATCAACTTGAGGATTGTTTTGTTCTCCTATTTGCTGAGCGAATTTTTCATACTGTTGTAGCAAATGGGGAGTAATAATCATTTTAGCAGAATTTCCCTCTTTCTGTGAGGCCTTTTCTCTTTCAAGTTGATCATTGGGCTTATTACTTGTATCTTCTTTTTCAAACTGTACATTAAGCTTTCTACCTGTATTCTCCTTCTCTGACTGCACATCAATTTTGCTGGTTGTCACTTCTTTCTCTGTTTTGTTGGCTGCATCTTCCTTTTCCTTTTGTTCTATTTAAATACTTTTATTTTCTTGTAAAGGAATCCTCAGCTGGTCTAGGGGAAATTTAAGTAATCTGTGGCTTCTGAACTGCATAAATTTATTCATGTCTTCTACTTGAAACTTAGATTTAGCTAGATCATAAACTTGGGAAAATTTCTCAATTGAGACAAATAAGTCATCAAAGTCATCAGGCTCATGCTCAAACTTAGCAATTTGGACCAAATTTTTGAAATCAAAAGCTACTTTATTTGGATCATATTGTCTTCCTGGAACGGTTGCAAGATTAAGATCTCGTATCTTAAGCACTTATTTTTCAGCATGCTTAAAATCATTAAGGGTATAAGCTCCACAATGGAAAGGAAAGGTAGGCCACATCAATTTTTTGGAATTCTTTAAACACCTGGACATCCCTTTTTCTGTCAACTGGTAAGAAATCTCTTCGGCTAAAAGTTTATCAGGGTCATATAGAGGTAAAACATGAGGCTCAAAAATGCTTCCAAATACTCTAATATAGGTGAACTTCTCTTCACTGAACCAATTTCCGATTTGGGATATGTCAAGTTTTGCCTTATCAGAGAGCCGAGGAGGGGGTTGGTTAAAAATGGTCTGGTAAATAGGTAACATATAGCCATGGAAAATTCTGTATACATGGTTCTTGAAATGGGCTTTCCACAAATGCTTATGGTAGATGTGTATAGGCATAGGATCTTGGGGAGTCCATTTCCAACCCAGAATAGGAAATTCAGAATTAAAACACAAGGCATCTAAAATATAAGCACAAAAATGAAATGGGGGAACATTTCCAGTATGCTTATTTCTTCTATAATACAAAATCTTATTTGCTATTTTGTCAGATAAAATAACTGACCAATCCATAATAACAGAACCAACAACAGCCTCAATCAGGGGTACCATTTGAATAGAAAACCTTGTAGAATTATCATTCCCAAAATGTCTGCACATCATGGCAACAACATAGAAATACGGAGGTGCGAGAGACTCTATAGAATACATACCTGAGGTCTCATGCTTATGTTTGTCTGGAGCCCGTCTCCATTCTTTAATTGGGTCTGATTCAATTTCATTGCTTGAGGTGAAATATTCTATGAAGGCTTTGTTGTAGGTCTTTTGAGGATCTGGCAGATGGTACATTGCTTTGATGTCTTCTGCTCTAAAGGACCGAAACATCTTTCCCCGAACTGTCACGAATGTTCTGTTTGTGATGGTGGTGTTGTCTATCACCCATCGTATTATGTCGTAATATGGGCATACATTCGCTCGAGTTGCAATTCTATGAAGAAAATAATTTGCAAGTTCTTTGAGAGGACTGTCATCTGAATATGATTCTTCATCTGGCACCGTTGCCTTTACTTCTATAACTGTAGGATTTTCCACTTCAAGCAAGTTATAGAATTCTTCCCAGGAAAGCTTTCCGAGACCTTGGCATGTAGTATTTGTAACTAGCTTTGTCTTGGCTGGTTTTTCTTTTGGCATTGTGGTAGTGGTAGTGGTATTTGAGATGGTAGCAGATCTTGATTTCTTAAGTTTCTTGGACATTTTCTTCATCTGGTATCGTTTCACTAATTCGGCAGACGAGAGGGTTTGATGTTCTATAGCTCTGCAAATGAGAAAAGAAAAAAACTTTCAGAAGCGGGAAGAAATGGAGTTAGAAGAGCAACTTATGCGAAAAGATTTTATTAATGATACCAAATTGATTAGCTCCGTATTAAAATTGAATGCCTTAAAGGAAAGTCACATTCACGCATTCATAATAGAATCGATTACCATAATTCGTTTGATTTTCAAATTAATGATGCTTGTACAATCGGAGATCGACGATATTGAAATCTTAATGTAAAAATGTCCTTTTGAGGCTTCCAATTGCGATAGGGCGATAAATGATATATGTGAAGTGAAAATAGCAATTAGTGAAGACTGATGATTCATCGCATCAGAGTTTTCGAAAGGAGAAACAAAACAACATCTCATGTTTTCCCGATTTGCGATTTGCGATAAGGTCATATCGCATCGGATATTTTCAAAGGACTTGAGTTGTACATGATCTTCGCCGAAATGTGATTGCGATGATGGTGGGGTCCATCGCATCGGATCTTTTCTAAAACAAGTAGTTGTGATGTTGCTTTTTCGAAATGTGATTGTGATTATGACATCGCATCAGAGTTTATCAAATCGACTCGAATGAAATATGACTTATTTGAAATGCGATTGCGATAAGTCACATCGCATTGGAGTTTTGCAAAGACGATATGAAAACATAACATTCTACCGATATGCGATTGCGATTTATTTTATCGCATCGGAATTTTTAACATGAAAACTTTTATACTTTGTGCCGAGGCGATATAAGCTTTATAGTTGATCGGGTCGGAATAAACTTAATGTTACATTTGTTTATTTTCACTTGAGATATGCAATATGCTATACATGCTTTTTAATCAATGAATATTTTTATTGTTTTATTTTATAATGATCGGATTTCCTCAAAGTTTTTTATTTCTATCTAAATAAGAAAGGGGACCTATTTCTAAATGAAATTTATTCTAAAATTTTCAAATGGGGAGGGTTGTTGTACAATGAAACAATTGGCGATTCATTGGAAGAAACAATTATCTCTGAAAAAATAAAATGAACACTATACTTTTAGTAAGTAAAAGTTTTAAGGATAATGAAAACTATCTTAGAAAAATTTAAATAAAATCTAACTCTGAAAAAGAAATGAAAATCACTTAAAATCTCTTTTTAATTCCTCAAAATTAAAAACATTTTTGGTTTAATCAAGCTTTGATTGGTTGATAAAGATAAAGTAGGGGGCCTCTTCGCTCTTAGCTTTGTGATTTACTCTATTGTCATAGGTAGTGCCTCTACTGCCTGCAAACGTTTATAGTCTCGACAAGGTTACCTTTTAACCATTAATAATTCATTGTCCCATCCATCTAAGAGCATGAATCTTTAAAAGATAAATTCATAAGATATAATATCTTGTGTTTTTCTATTTTTTTTTTTTTAATTTAAAAGCTATTGTTCTATTTTGGTAGCCAGTTGATAACAATGCCACTCACTAGTTGTAATCAAACTGAACAAGCTGGCTCGTGATGAGACCCCTTGTCTTATAATTATAAGCCATTACCCTATTTTGGTATGCAGTGGTGGTAATGTCAGTTTAATTACTTCTTATGATCATGGTAAGCAGGCTCATGATGAGACCTCTTATCTTTTATTATTAGACAAATAATTTTTTAGAATTATATTCTAAAAAATCACAACCTTTGTTAAACACCATGTTAAGCACACACATGGTGTACAGAAAGATGACACACAAGAGACTCAACACAATGAATGATAAGCGTGAGGCTTTATTATTTTTCCATTATACAAAGATGTACATTTATAGTACAATGGTGTGACTCTTGGTTTCACATTCCAAGGTCACTTGGACTCCATTGTGACTTTTCGCATTCCACACCTACCCATGTAGGATTAAGTGTTCCAACATCCCCCCTTAATCCGAAGGGGTATGTGTGAGTCCAAGAAAAGAGTTGTAATACAAATATGCAAAGTATACATGGCAGCACTTGGGCTGAATCAACTCTCTGAAATGTTGGAAAAAGAGGTGGTTTTAGGATGACCACAAACACTGGAACACAAAACTTGTTGCAGTTCCCGGAACTCTTCCAAAACTGGCAAGAAGCTGAAAGCTTCTGCTAGAGGAATTGTCCCTCATAAAAAAGGGAGACCTTCAACCTAAAAGAAGGGAGGTCTACTACCCGTGATGTTTTTAGGATTACCAACAACTTTGGAATGCTTGAAGCATTTCCTGGAACTCAACCAATGCTGGCAAGAAGCTGAAGGCTTCTGCTAGAGGAAGTGTTCCTCATATATGAAAGGGAGACCTTCGACCTAAAAGAAGGGAGGTCTACTACCTGTGGTGGTTTTAGGTTGTCCACAAACCAAAAATGATGGTTTAAGGTTTTCCACCAACCGAAGGCATGCTCATGGGCATCCGTGTCTCTGGCTACATCTCTGAATCCGGAATGACGAATTGTGGCTCAGGCTCGCTTGAACTACTGGCTACAACTCTGAACATGGAATGAGAGATTGTGGCTCAGGCTCGCTTGATCTATCGTCGAAGCTTGTACATGACCACCATTTTCCCCCCTGTCAGGGACAAGGTGAGATGATGGCGAAAACTCAACTGCAAGTTTGTTCAATATCCGTGAACAAGTTCTGACATGTGTCTTAAAAATCTTCTTGGCTGTTGATGCCCATTGCCAAGAAGTGATCCATCCAAGATGAATCTTTGTTCTTGCAGGAGGCTTGTGTCTGAAGCATCTGTGTGAAGAATGAGTGTGCCGACTACAGTGCTTGCATGGATGAAGATCAAAACAGTGATCTTTCATATGGCCAACTCGATCACATTGTTGGCATTTTACACCATGCTGTGGAAGTGGAATAGATCCGAAACAATCATAGTGAACTCATAGGAAACCTGACACTTGGAATATGATGGGCTTGGTGTAGTCTAGAATATGAAAGGTCACATCCTTCATGCTTGTTATGGACAAGCCTTTCCCAAGGTCTGATTGATGGGCTTCTATAGCGTGTGCTGGAGCTGCTGCATCTACATGTACATCTGCTCTAGTACAAGGAACTGAATGTGAATCAACTTCAACTTTATCTTCTTTCTTCTGATGAGAGTCCTTCTCAATATTCTGAACAGAAATAGGTTCAGAATGGTGACTCTTTTGTTGAAGTTCATCTTGCTGAAGCTGAGATTCCAACTGCAAAAACTCAATATTTTCTTGTGCATCTAGAAAACAACTTTGAATGTTACAAAGAGCATTCTTGCTCATTTTTACCATATCATGAACATTTGAATGAGTGAGGCTATTCAACAACACTAATGCCTCATTGATTTTGGCCATTTTCAACAACTTAGGCTCAAAAAATGAAAGCGTGTCGGCTTCAACCGAAAATGCACTCATTTACAATGTGATTCAACAACAAATACAAATGACTCCAAAGAATTTCCAGCTATGGAAATCTCAAAGTACAAAGTGTGCTCCTCAAATGATGGAGGGCAATCAACAATCCAACAACTCAAGTACTGATTGCAACTATGAAGAAGCAATACAATGTCAACTCAATACAATATGCAGCAAAAACAACTGTGCAAGAGGTCCTTGGGGCAGCTGATTTTTCCTTCAAAGAGCTATTTTGCAATGATGGAAAACTTGTCTTCTCATGTAAAATTCTTCAGAAAATCACCCTCTTGTATATGCCACAAACAATAAAATGTAAAATCTTCAATTTTCTCTATGTGTGGTCCATGTGCTCACACAGTCATTTTCATTTTCTCGTCCTCAATGTCCTTCCTTTGTTGTTGTTGTTTTTTTTTTTTTTTAAATTAAAAATTAATTAAAAAAAAGGGAATAAATAAAATAAGTTCCAGATAATTTAAAAAGAGGGGAATTTTATTATATGAAAAGAAATTTAAAAAAGAGAGGGAAATTAATTAAAAGGAGGGAGACTCTTTTTTTTTTTTATAATTTATATGGAGGGGGTAATTAATTATATGGTGGGGGGGTTTTAATTAAAAAAATTTAAAAAGAAAGGAAGGGGATTAATAAAAAGGGAATCACCAGAATGGGATAGAATCGAATGGCACTGGAAGGGGAATTAATGTAAATATGAATCAAATTGAAATGTTTTTAAAAATTAAAAGTTGAATTAAATTTAAAATAAAACAATTAAAAGTTGAAAAAAGGAGAGTCGTAGTCCATAATGGAGTCGGGAGGGGTTCGGGAAAGGGAGTCGAAGGCGTGAGATGAGTGTGAGGGAGAGGGCGTAAGCGATGGTGAGGAGTGGCAGGCGTGAGGGAAAGGGGGTAGCGGGGTGGGAGGTCACTGGGTAGGATAGCGACGGGGAGAGTACTGGGAGAGGGAGTAGCAGGGTAGCATTGAGTGTATGGTAAAACGCAGGGATAGGACGTAGTGTGGAATCTCTTATTTTCTCATAGCTTATTCACTACCCAGATTTAGAGATGTGCAACTCGAGGGCGAGCGGGTAAGGCAGAGGTGGTTGTAAGCGTAGGGATATGCAAAGAGTTGCAGTGCATAGGAGTGGGATGATTGTATGAGAGTATATTACAGTATGCCGTGGGTTGAGTGAGCAGGTAAGAGATGGCAGGGTGAGGGCGGAGGGATCTGGCTGCATTTGAGGATTGCAGAGGAAGGAGTGGTGTTGCTAGAGGTAAGTTGGGTGTGTGGGGTTTAAGGGAATGGGTGAGTGACTGCATAAGGGTAAGATGCGTAGGGGAGAAGGTGAGGGGCCGAGGCGCAGTTTGCCTAGAAAATTATTATTTTTATTTTTTTATTTTTTTTTTAATATACCAAATAGAGAGTGGAAGACTTTTAAAAATAGTAAAGAGATTTTCCGTATATCGCAGAAATCCCGAAATTTTTCCAGAGTTCAAGATAAATTCTCACTAAATATAAGGAAATAGAGAATACACAGTTGATTAATGTAAATCGTTAACATTTTCCAACAAAATCGTAATTCTTTCTAGAAAAGTCCACTTTAAACTTATTTTAAACACTTTTCACAGCCCTCCAAAATGGTCGTGAGCTTAAAATGCGCAGATTGCGTAAAATGAGCAAGTGAGAAACCGATGTGCAAGGTCAGCTTCTCTTCAAAAACTAATGTTTCCAATGCCGGCCAATTTCGAATGTTGCTCCTTCTCCAAAACCACTTTCTGAATGTGGCAAAAAGACTGCTACAAACACTTGAGTGCTGCAAAAAAACCAACATTTTTTGCAGATATGCATAGGCCATAAACACAAATGGCTCACTCAAAGTGGAGCAGGGCCAGAAATCGCCCGCTCTGATACCATGTTAAACACCATGTTGAAGCACACACATGGTGTATGAGAAAGATGAACACACACACAAGAGAAACAACACACAATGAAAGATAAGCGTGAGGCTTTCTTATTTTCCATTATACAAAGATGTACATTTATAGTACAATGGTGTGACTCTTGGTTTCATATTCCAAGGTCACTTGGACTCCATTGTGACTTTTCGCATTCCACACCTACCCATGTAGGATTAGGTGTTCCAACAACCCTAATGGATGGGGTGAATGATTTTCTCCTTAGGAGTCAATGGATGACAATTTTTTTTAGAGTTTTAAGTGCCAAAATTGGAGAAGTCTTTACTTTTTATAGATAACCTTTCTCTGCTTAACAAACTTATAATGATTTACAATATTTTCAAGGTTTTGGAAGATTTTGCAAATGTTTTAAATAGATTCTAAAAGTTTAATATTTTATTTTAACTATCCAAAACTGTAATCATTTCCTTAAAAAAATTTGTATTTACATAAATAAGTATTTACAATATTTTCTCAAAGAAATTTTCAAATAGTAAAAAGTAAATTAAAGACTATTAACAACCTTATTTGTAAACAAACAAACTTGCATAATAGAATATGTACAGGTAAGAAGGGGTTACCTTCTTAAGAAAATAATTTTTTCAAGATAAGCCCATTCACAGGAAGAGATTCTCTCTTTCCTGTTAAATATTTCAATATGAACGTTGATGAGCCTATCTTTTCAACAATCTGAAATGGTCCAAACCACATCTTTTGAAATTTGGTATGTTTACCCTTATATTCATGTGCTTTGTCCCATTTCAAAACAAGATCACCAATTTGCAAAGTTTTGGATCCGGTAGAACTTGAATCAAAAGAAGATTTTATGAGTTGTTGATGTTTGGTATGAACACTTTTAGCTTTCTCTTTATCTTCTTCTAACTTAAGAATTTGATCAAATCTCAATTGAAGAGATGATGAAGGATTCTCTTCAATTAATTGGACTAGGGCTAGAGATGGAAGTACTAGGTTTGATGGTATAACAGCTTCTTTTCCATAGACTAGATTAAAAGGTGAAGTTCCTATTGAAGCTTTTTGAGTTATGCGATCAGCCCATAGTGCAAAAATTAAAGATTTATGCCAATTATTTTGACTCTGATCAATTGTTATTTTGATTATTTTGATGAGATTTTTATTTGTTGATTCAGCTAAACCGTTACCTTGTGGATAATAATTTGCTGAATATTTCAATTTGAAACCTCTCTTGATTGCAAATTCCATTATACTATTTCTAGAAAAATAAGATGCATTATCAAAAGCAAAGGCATTAGGTACACCAAACCTGGTAATGATGAAATGATCAATGAATTCAATGATTGCATCAGAATTGGCTACCTTTAAAGGAATTGCTTCTACCCATTTTGTAAAGTAATCCATTGTTGTAAGGAGGTATCTGTGTTGTTTGGAAGAATGTGGAACAATTTCTCCAATAATATCAATTCCCCATTGTTCAAATGGTTGCTCAATATTTACTAGTTGTAAAGGAAAGGTTGGTTTCCTTTGTCTCCCACTAGTAGTTTGACAAGTCTCACATTTCCTTACATAGTCATGTGCATCTTTGAACAAGGTAGGCCAATAGTAACCAACATGGATTATTTTGTGGGCTGTAGTGTCTCCTCCAAAATGTCCACCTGCTGGTCCATCATGCAATTCCTGCAACACCTTGTGTGCTTCAGTTTTTTCAATACATCTTAATAGAATGGAATCATAATTTCTTATAAATAACACATCATCAATGATTTCGAAGTGTTTGGATTTTAATCTTAGAGCGCGCTTGTTTTTATAGTTGAGATTAGAAGGAGCATACCCATTTTTCAAATAAAAGATCAGATCAGGATATTGAGATTCATAATCTATAATACTTATCTGATTTACTTGAACAGTATTATCTTGATCTTGATGTTCTGGTATGTTGGAAGCTCCTGCTAACAATCTGTAAAAACTTTGTCCTTTAACAATTTTGGTTGGCTTAATATCAATATCATACTCTTGTAAAACTGTTACCTAATTAGCTCTCTTTTCTCCTACTTCCTTTTGTATTAACAATTGTCTCACCGCAGAGAATGGGACAATTATTTTTGTATATGTCTTTAGGAGAAATGGTCTAAAATGTTTGATTGATTTAAAGACATCAAAGGCTTGCTTTTCTACATTAGAGTAATTAAGTTCGGCTCCTTGTAGATTAGAGCTAAAGAAAGAGATTGTTGCTTCTGCTTGTTGATCATTGGGTTGTGTCAAAATGACAACATAGGATGTTTCAGTAGCCAGAGTATACAAAATTAAATGTTTAGAAAAATCAGGAGTATTCAATGTAGGTGCATTAATGATTGCCTGTTTGATTGAATTGAAGGCTTCTTTTTCTTTATGTAACCATTTGAAAATTGAATTTTTCTTTATCATATTCTGCAAAGGTAAAACTATTTGAGAAAAATTAGGAATAAATCTCTTCACAAAATTGATCTGTCCCAAAAAGGATTGCATGGATTTCTTGTTATGTGGTAAAGAAATATTAGAAATTTCTTTCACTCTATCGGGGTCAATATATATGCCATATTTAGACACAACAAATCCTAAGAGATTTCCTTCATTGAGAGCAAAGAAATATTTTTTTGGATTCAAAGAAATGCCAAAACTTCTACATTGTTCAAATATCTGTTTCAAATCATGAAGACGATTAGCTCTTTTCTTTGAAAAGACGGTTATGTCATCAAGATAGCTAACAACTGATCTATTAATCAACCCTTTGAATGCTATATCCATGGCTCTCTGGAAAGTAGCTCCTGCATTGATCAAACCAAAAGACATTTTTTGGTAGGCATAAGTTCCCCACTTGGTTCTGAAGGTAGTTTTCAACCTATCATCCAGATGTACCAATATTTGGTTATAACCTGAAAAACCATCAAGAAAAGACATTAGTTCAAAACCAGCTAATTTTTGAAGTATTTGTTCCTTTGTTGGTAATGGGAAGTTATCCTTTTGACATGCCTTGTTTAGATTTCTAGAATCAATAAAGATTCTAATATCTCCATTTTTCTTCCTGACAGGCACCATGTTTGAGACCCAACTAGAATGTCTTACAGGAAAAATAATTTTCGCCTTCAAAAGTTTATTCAATTATGTTTTGATTTGACTTTATAGATTGGGATGAATTTTTCTCAACTTCTGTTGCATTGGTTTTACATCGGAAAGCATTGGAATTGTATGTTGAATGACAGAAGTATCATAAGTTTTCAAATCTTCATAATTCCAAGCAAAGACATTTTTGTACTTATTCAGAAGCTTGATGAAAGCAATCCTTTCCTCTGAAGTTAACTCGAGTCCTAAATTAACATTTTGTGGTTTAGACTCAGTACCAAGATTTACTAATTCAAACTTCAAAGTAGAACTTTGGAGTTTGGCATTGGTAACCTTGTTGAATCTATCTTTGATATCATATAGATCTTCAAGTTTAACTACAGACCTAGGAATAGGATTTTCATTGTCTTTTGATGTGTTTTGAAGATCATGATCACTTTCATCAATGATTTGGTCATCATAAGATTTTTCTGAAGTCAAGAAATTTAAGATATCTTCATCATGATAGAATACTCTCCAATTGGTGAAATTATCAGGTATAGAAGGTCGAAAAATTAATTCAGCTGAAAACCTATCTGGACTATAATCCTTAGCTGGGAGAAGCTTGGAAGCGACATTAGCTAATAAATCAGCTGATGAATTCTGAGTTCTAGGGATAGAAGAGATGTTGAATGCTAGAAATTGAGTGGTAATATCTTGAACAAGGGATTTATAATGTTTAAGATGAACTGAAAGACAATGGATAATGTTTCTTACTTGTCTGATAACAATTTCAGAATCACCATACACTTTCAGGTATTTAACATTCAACCCTATTTCTTTATAAAGCCCTTGGATCAAGGCTTCATACTCAGCAGTGTTATTCATATACTCAAACTCTAGTCTGCATGATAGCATAGTTTTTTCCCCCTCTGGATCAACTAAAATGCATCCAGCTCCTGTGCCATTGTTGGATTTTGATCCATCAAAATACAAAGACCAAAATAAAAACTCATATACAGTTTTATTTACAGATTGATCAGAAAAATTAACACATCTTGAAGAATAAGTTTGTGAAAAATTTTCAATTTGTGAAGTAAATGTATTTACAGAAAAAGGTGATTCAGGTGCTGTGAAATTTCCAAGGAATGATTCAGCAGAATAACCTCTGAGAATGTTGTTATTAAAAGCCACAAGTTCATTTTCTTGTTCAAATTCTGTCACAGTATGCATCATGTGTTTTTCTCTTTCAACCTTGATTTGATTCGTTTTCCCTTTGTGGGGAAGCCACATGTGAGAATAATCAGTGGCGATATAACCATTAAGTTTTGCAGACCAATCCCTGCTTAATATTAATCCATAAAACTCAGGAATATCTGCAATTAGAATATCAATTCTCTAGACTATCTTGGGATTAGAGGCTAACCTAATAGTGACTGAATTGATTTCTCCCACAACTTTCACTTTAGTCCGATCTAATTGAACAATATGTACTGCCGATTTTTGGGGTTCAATGTTTAATTTTGAGCAGACTGAAGTAGGCATTATATTTGATGATGCTCCTGAATCTATCAAGCAATTGTGTAAATTCTTGTTGTAGATCTCATAAGTCAAGAGAAAAGGAGGTGTCTAAGAATTAGATCTTTCTCCAATAAGAATAGTATTAGTAGCATCTACTTTATCTGGTGGCTTACCTGATCCTTGGCTGCTTTGGCAACTACACCACTTGGTAGAGGAGAAATAGGTGTTGCATTTAATTCTTTTAATAACAGCTTCTGTTGATGCTTGAGTTTGCTCAGTTCATGCAAAGAAATATTTGCTCTGGTTTTCTTCATGTCTTCAACAATGTTATAATCCATAGAATCAGACACTACCAGCGTCTTAGATGTAGTTGTAGGAGGATTAGAAGACGATGGTTGATTTTGAGTAGGCAAAGGAGAAAGTTTCTTTACAGAGGTTTTATCTTTGATATTCAGAGTTGAAATTTTCTTCTTGGGGACTGTTTGAACAGGTTCTGCTATAGATTTAATTCTAGTACTTACTGGCAGGGCTTCTTGTTCTTTTTCATTGTCTTAGTTAGGCAAAATGAAATCCCACATCCCGTGTAATTCAGCTATTTCTTCTTCTTCTTCTTCTTTTGATAATGGAGGTGTATCTTCTTCTTCATCTTCATCTAGATCTGACTCTGCATTGGATATTGAATTGGGTGGTTTGTATTCAGTTTTCTGATTCCTTTTGAAGTTCTTAAAAGATCTATTGGTGGAAGTTTCTGCTACTTGTTTTTTGATTTCGATCATTTCATTGGACAAAGTCTTCAGAACTTTCTGTAAGCCTTCCATGTCATAAGGATCCCTAGGTGTTTTCTTCTTCGAATCATCCTTAAAACTAACTTTTTTGGATTTTCTTTCCTCATTAGCATTCCTTTTATCCAAAGAAATGATTCTTCGTTCTACTGCAATTGCTTCTTTCATATTTTTAGCTAAAGTAGGTTTAGCAGCTCTATCTACAAAAATGGCTATATTTGAAGGCAAAGCTGTTATATACCATTCGCTTCGGACTTGCTCACTGGGTTTTGAGGTTGTAGGAATTTTATTCAAAATTTTGTTGAATCAGGAATTAAAATCTTTGATAGGTTCTTTGGATTCTGCTCTCAAATTGGAAAGATCATTAATTAAAGTCACTATTGATCTGTCATCTCCAAATTTGGTTAAGAAATGTTCCTGGAAAATATCCCAACTTGTAATAGATCCTGATGGTAATGAAAAATACCAGGATCCTGCTGCCCCTTGTAAAGTATAAGGGAATAACCTAACCACAACATCTTCATGTTGTACTGCATTTAAATTTACAGATAACATAAAGTTATTAATGTGTTCTTCTGCTTGTATACCAAGGTCAGGACTAAATTTTGGTAGCCATTTTTCAAGATGATTTGGCAAATCATGAAAAGGTGTAGGCATTTCAACAGCTCCTAGATTAGTCCATGGTCTTTGTGCCATTGTTGTGATAATGGTTGAGGGAATTGAAGAGACAACTAGTGTTTGAGTAGAGGTTGTTGGAATAATTTTACTCTTCTAGGTTTGAGTTTGGGAAGCAGATGAGTGAGTTTGTGATGAAGAAATAATATCACTACCTGATTACGACAGTGTTTTTCTGGTTTTAACTCGACTAGGTAAAGGAAATTCCTTTGGAGGAATACCAAGTTTTTCACTTTGTGACCTAGTAAGAGGTTTTGAAGATATGAATTGTGAAGTAACACTACCTTCGGATAATTCAGACTCTTCTAAAGATAATGAGAATCCTTGGAGTTTATGAACTAAAGCTTGTATTTCAGGGGACTCAGGAGGTTGATTTTTTGACAGATCTAGAGCTTTGGTAGTGGGTGTGTTGATGTTCTTCTCAATTTCTTTCCTAGAGATTTGAGATGTAGAAGAAATTGAAGAAGGTGATGAGGGTGAATTGCTCTTGGAATGGCCTGTAGATTTGGATTTACTTGCCATTCATAGCTTAGGACTTCCTTCTAGCGCCAAAAATGTTGAAGCCTCGAAAATCTTTGCTTCAAACAATGGGGGAAAACCACCCAATCCGGACCTTAGAACAACTCCTTATCCATTTGGGATGGTGGCTCCGACTGGATTTATAGGACCAGTTTCCTAGTAATAAAAAATATTGGTGATGGGGTGTTTGTGCAAGTGAATAACGGAACTAACTAACTGAGCTAATCTGTCTAACTTAATCAATGACTTGCAAATAATTCTAAAACTAACTCGGGTGTTAAATATGAATACGGTTTAAAGATTGTTTCAATTAACAAATAACCATGAAAACGTATTATTTACTTAAAAGAAAGATGCAATATCATATAATGATAACTCTGTTTAAGAAATTAAACAGAGTTATAATAACACATCGCATTCATAAATTTATATCGTTTACACGCACTATGAAAGATGATATCCCTCTATCTTCATAAATGATATGATAAAGAAATATTTGAGAAACAAATATATATAAGCGATAGCAAATTTTAATGAGAATATTTCATCACATAAAAAAAATAAAACGAAATCGATAGAAATACCAGATACATTTGATATCTTCCTGTTGCAATTTGATATTCTAATCCTGCGCTTTAACTTAGAACAATATTCAAGGTACAAAAATGCAACTCGCAAAAATAATTCACCATGAAATCACAGGAATGTTGTACTTTAACTTAGAACAATCTTCAAGGTATGGAAATGCAACTCTCAAAAATAATTCACCATGAAATCACAAGATATGATCCTTTATAAAAATAAGATAGTCAAGGAGTACAGAAATGTATTGTCCAAGCCCAAAATATTACAAATTCAGGACCCCTTCTAAAATGCTTGAAAGGGGTTTAAATAGGAAATTCAGAAAACAAATTAACTACAAATTATGCTAGAAACGATCAACAGAGATCCAAGAATAGACTTGCGATATCCAATAAAACAGATTCATTGAATTTCTTCAATCCCCAATGTGCTAAGCTGGCAAATTTTAAGCATATCTTTAACTTCAGTTGGATGACTCAACCTTGAATGCAACTGACTGGTGTATGTGGCATCAGAGAATTCTGGAATGATGAAATTGATGGCATTAGAAAGGCATTTGATTGCCATCTGCTGATTGTGTGGTTTAATCAAATATGTCCATAGGACATCCCATGTAATTTGTTGTATTTTACTGATTTTTTGATTTTGATTGATTGATTCCTGCTTCCACCTAGTATCAGTTTCTTTTACCTTTGGCAGCTTTCCTGGAGTACAATCTGAAATTAAATTAGCTGCATATAGACTATCATTAACCAATTGTGTTAGATTGTTCATTATGGCTCTTTCTCTTGATGTAGCACGTTATTCTTTAATCAACTGTGTTTCCCATTCAACAAATAAAATCTCTTTATGCTTTTCTTCAATTCGGGGAAGATTTGAAATTTTTCCCTGTTCTGAGTCCTACCATGAAATAAATTCTGAAATATTATCATCTGCATTTTCAAATTCTATTCTTATGTTGCCTGCTTCATCGATGAAAGATAATGTTATTTCACATAGAGTTTCAGCTTATGCAATTTTTTGACACAGATCATCCAAATGTTGAGATAACAACTTACTTATTTCCAGAGCTTTTGTTTTGAATTGGTCAATTTTAGGATAATCCTTGAATTTATCCAATCTCGCTTGAAATATTTTACTTTGCTCTTCTTTGGAAACCTTTTCATTTTGTAGCAATGTCTGCAATTTGGATACCTCTTGAGACAACTGTTGTTGTTTATTTAAAGCTTGTTGATCAAGCTTGCTCTTTTCAATACTCAATTGTTCTTCTAATTGTTTGACTCTGAGTCTTTCTTCTTCCAACTGCTGCTCTAACTGTAATATCTTTTGCTGATCACCTATTGTTCTTTCTTCTAATAATGCTATCTGTAAGTCTTTTTGTTTTACCAATTGAGTGACTTCAGTAGCTTTATCTATAGTAGCTGCACTATAGGCACCTGCATACTGTGATAGTTTGGTAAGCTCCTCTAAAGGATTTACTTCAGTGTTCTTCCAAACAACATTCATTAATTCAACTTGTGAAGTTGCAAGTGGTCCTTGATCAATCCTCCTTCTCTTTCTTTGTTTTCTGACAACAACCCTATGCTTAGGGCTGTAAAAGATATCCAGAGGAGGTATGTCTTCAACTCTCAGCACAATTTCTTCAGATGGATTTTCAGGAATGATCTCAATATCCTGATTGTTCAGATTATCAACTTGAGGATTGTTTTGTTCTCCTATTTGTTGAGCGAATTGTTCATACTGTTGTAGCAAATGGGGAGTAATAATCATTTCAGCAGAATTTCTCTCTTTCTGTGAGGTCTTTTCTCTTTCAAGTTGATCATTGGGCTTATTACCTGTATCTTCTTTTTCAGACTGTACATCAAGCTTTCTACCTATATTATTCTTCTCTCACTGCACATCAATTTTTCTGGTTGTCACTTCTTTCTCTGTTTTTCTGGCTGCATCTTCCTTTTCCTTTTTTTATATTTCAATACTTTTATTTGCTTGTAAAGGAATCCTTAGCTGGTCAAGGGGAACTTTAAGTAATCTCTGGCTTCTGAACTACATAAATGTATTCATGTCTTCTGCTTGAAACTTAGTTTTAGCTAGATCATAAACTTGGGAAAATTTCTCAATTGAGACAAATAAGTCATCAAAGTCATCAGGCTCATGCTCAAAGTTAGCAGTTTGGACCAAAGTTGTGAAATCAAAAGCTACTTTATTTGGATCATATTGTCTTCCTGGAATGGTTGCAAGCTTAAGATCTCGTATCTTAAGGACTTCTTTTTCAACATGCTTAAAATCATTAAGGGTATAAGCTCCACAATGGAAAGGAAAGGTAGGCTACATCAATTTTCTGGAATTCTTTAAACACCTGGACATCCCTTTTTTTGTCAACTGATAAGAACTCTCTTGGGCTAAAAGTTTATCAGGGACATATATAGGTAAAACATGAGGCTCAACAATGCTTCCAAATACTCTAATATAGGTGAAATTCTCTTCACCAAACCAATTTCCGATTTGGGATATGTCAAGTTTTTCCTTATCAGAGAGCCGAGGAGGGGGTTAGTTAAAAATGGTCTGGTAATTAGGTAACATATAGCCATGGAAAATTTTGTATATATGGTTCTTGAAATGGGCTTTCCACAAATTCTTATGGTAGATGTGTATAGGCATAGGATCTTGGGGAGTCCATTTCCAACCCAGAATAGGAAATTCAGAATTAAAACACAAGGCATCTAAAATATAAGCACAAAAATGAAATGGGGGAACATTTCTAGTATGCTTATTTCTTCTATAATCCATAATCTTATTTGCTATTTTGTCAGATAAAATAACTGACCAATCCATAATAACAAAACCAACAACGGCCTCAATCAGGGGTACCATTTGAATAGAAAACCTTGTAGAATTATCATTCCCAAAAAGTCTGCACATCATGGCAGCAGCATAGCAATACGGAGGTGCGAGAGACTCTACAGAATACATACCTGAGGTCTCATGCTTATGTTTTTCTGGAGCTCGTCTCCATTATTTAATTGGGTTTGATTCAATTTCATTGCTTGAGGTGAAATATTCTATGAAGGCTTTGTTGTAGGTCTTTTGAGGATCTGGCAGATGGTACATTGCTTTGATGTCTTCTACTCTAAAGGACCGAAACATCTTTCCCCGAACTTTCATGAATGTTCTGTTTGTGATGGTGGTGTTGTCTATCACCCATCGTATTATGTCGTAATATGGGAATACATACGCTCAAGCTGCAATTCTATGAAGAAAATAATTTGCAAGTTATTTGAGAGGACTATCATCTAAATCTGATTCTTCATCTAGCACCATCGCCTTTACTTCTGTAACTGTAGGATTTTCTACTTCAAGCAAGTTATAGACTTCTTCCTAGGAAAGCTTTCTGAGACCTTGGCATGTAGTATCCGTAACTAGCTTTATCTTGGCTGGTTTTTCTTTTGGCATTGTGGTAGTGGTAGCGGTCTTTGAGATGCCAGCAACTCTTGATTTCTTAAGTTTCTTTGACATTTTCTTCATCTGGTATCGTTTCACTAATTCGGCGGACGAGAGGGTTTGATGTTCTATAGCTCTGCAAATGAGAAAAAAAAAACTTTCAGAAGCAGGAAGAAGTGGAGTCAGAAGAGAAACTTATGCGAAAATATTTTATTAATGATACCAAATTGAGTAGCTCCGTATTAAAATTGAATTCCTTAAAGAAAAGTCACATTCACACATTCATAATAGAATTGATTACCATAATTCGTTTGATTTTCAAATTAATGATGCCCGTACAATCGGAGATCGGCGATATTGAAATCTTAATGTAAAAATGTCCTTTTGAGGCTTCCGATTGTGATAGGGGCGATCATTATGGGAATTTTGATGTCTAAAATGGGCCTCCTAAAGAAAATGTACAATCAAAATTCACTTTATGAGAACCAATCACATTTTAGGGGATGACATCATCCCTAATGGTTGAGGTGGCATTGCTTGAGTTAAAGGTACTTACTTGTCATATTCTCAATGGTGGATAAAAGCTCATGGTTAACCATGGTAGTGCTCTAAGTACTTTTAAAATCAAAGTAAAGTACTCAAAATAAATGTAATTTCACACTTTTTAAATAAAAATATATTATTGTCATTTCATATTTCTTGAAAGAAACAATGCATATCACTATACATTTATTATATTATATTATATTATTTTTATATAGTATATTAATTACATGTTATTATACAATTTAAATAATATAAATTTTAATTAATAGTATATAATATAATTAAGAATTTATAAATTTATATTTATATTTTATTTTAAGTTATTTAAGTACAAAGGACAAATGCATTAGTTGTTCAATGATAATGATTTTTTTCTTGAAAATCTCATTCTTATTTATAGTCACATCAATACAATTTGTTTATTAATTTTATTTTGGTACAAATTTTGAATTGAATTCAACTATGGTTACATGGATTGTGGTGCAAAAAGTGAATTTCAAATTCATAAATATTATTTTATTGGTTTAGCGATTATTAATTATTTCCTTAGGAGGCCCATTTTAGACCTCAAAAATTTCATGAAATGATATATGTGAAGTGCAAATAGCGATTAGTGAAGACTGATGATTCATCGCATCGGAGTTTTCGAAAGGAGAAACAAAACAACATCTCATGTTTTCCCGATTTGCGATTTGCAATAAGGTCATATCACATCAGATATTTTCAAAGGACTTGAGTTGTACATGATCGTTGCTGAAATGCGATTGCGATGATGGTGGGGTCCATCGCATCGGATCTTTTATAAAACAAATTGTCGTGATGTTGCTTTTTCGAAATGAGATTGCGATTATGACATCGCATTAGAGTTTATCAAATCGACCCGAATGAAATATGAATTATTCGAAATGTGATTGCGATAAGTCACATCGCATCGGAGTTTTGCAAAGACAATATGAAAACATAACATTCTACCGATATGCGATTGCGATTTATTTTATCGCATCAGACTTTTTAACATGAAAACTTTTATACTTTGTGCCGATGCGATATAAGCTTTATAGTTGATCGGGTTGGAATAAACTTAATGTTACATTTGTTTATTTGCACTTGAGATATGCGATATGTGATACATGCTTTTTAATCAATGAATATTTTTATTGTTTTATTTTATAATGATCAGATTTCCTCAAATTTTTTTATTTCTATCTAAATAAGAAAGGGGATCTATTTCTAAATGAAATTTATTCTAAAATTTTCAAATGGGGAGGGTTGTTGTACAGTACAACAGGCCCCTATATTAATAGTGTAGTCCCTTATTATGTTAGTTTAGCCGCCCTTATTGTTATTGTTGTGCCCTATAACCCCAATATTGTTATTATTGTGCCCTTAAATTATTATTGTTAGGTCGGCTAGGATTACATTATAGCCCCACTAGGATTACATTGTGCCCCCATGGACTCCTATATATAGAAGGAGGTTTTGGTCATTTGTATCATCCAAGAATTGTTCATTCATGTAATGTATTTGAGGTTACCCCCTCGAAGTGGCTTATTTCTAAGGCGTTTATATCTCTTTTCTTCTATTTTTGGAGCTGGTTTCACAACATTTGGTATCAGAGCTTTGGATTCTAGGGTTTCGCTGCTCCAAACAGGTCATCGTGGCATTTTCGTTATAACTTTTTTTCTACGAAGGTTCAGAAGCTGAAATTTTTAGAGTATGAAGCTGAAATCTTGAGGAACAGTGTTGCAAAATTTTAGATCTTGGTTCACAATATTTTCGGAAATATGATCTGTGGAAGGTAGGGATTTTTGCAAGCTCCTGAATTTCAGTTAAAACGGTCATCGCGGAAGTTTCGCTATAACGTTTTTTCTACGGAGGTTCAGAAGATGAAATTTTTAGAGTGCGAAGCTAAAATCCTGAGGAACATCTTTGTAAAATTTCAGAGCTTGGTTCGCAATATTTTCGGAGATATGATCTGTGGAAGTTAGGTCTTTTTCAGGATCCTGAATTTCATCTCAAAGAGGTGACCGTGGGAAAATATTCATAACTCTCTCTCTGAGCATTGGATTGGAATTTTGTAAAGAGTAACTGGAAGTAAATGGAAAGTAGTTTCTTGTCTATAAATTTCAGACCCAAAGGAGCAAACAGTGACACGTGGTATGTCGTACAATGTCGCCCTACTGAACTAGTCCATAATTAGGTCATTGTGGGAGAATTCGTATAACTTTGTCTTGAAGAATCCAAATTAGGTCATACCTATGGCATTGGAAAGAAGATTCAGAGGGCTACTATAGGACCAAAGTTTAGATATTGATGATCTGAAATCACAAAGATAACTCAGTTTCAATATTGAGATCCTCAAAAGTAAGAAAAAGTTGTGTATTTGTTTTCAAATTGCATAAGTCTTGTTTGAAAAAGCAATTTGAAGTGATTCCAAGTGCATATTGAAGAATTTTTATCAGTATTGGGTTCTATAATGGCTCCCAAAAATAATTCCATATTCATTAAGCCCTCAGAAAGTTATACTATGACGCATGAAGAGGAAGAATTGCAGTATGAGATATCAAAATTACGGTACCAAGTGCAACAAATTTCGTTCTTACGAAGAGAAATCAAAGAAGACATAGATGCTTTAGAAGAAAAAATGAAGGCTAAGTTGGAAACTTTGAAGGATAAAATGAAAGATAATATGGATAATGAAGTAGTGAAAGATCACATTGGGCATCGACAACTAGTTCTCCAACTTTCAAAGGATGACCTAACTTTGGTGTTGAATCAAATGAAACAACAGGAAGATCAACATCACAGTGAAAGAAATTATAAACCAGTCACAGAAACAAGAACTCGACAAATAAAAAATCGATCAATTTCAGAGTATCTCATCAAGTGGAAGAATGTTCCCATTGAGGATTTCACATGGGAGGATGAGAATTTTATACAGAAGCATCAAGAAATAATCAAGCGTTGAGGATAACACTTGTTTGAAGAAGAGGGGCATGTTAGGTCCCTATATTAATAGTGTAGTCCCTTATTATGTTAGTTTATCCCCCCTTATTGTTATTGTTGTGCCCTATAACCCAAATATTGTTATTATTGTGCCCTTAAATTATTATTGTTAGGTCGGCTAGGATTACATTGTGTCCCCATGGACTCCTATATATAGAAGGAGGTTTTGGTCATTTGTATCATCCAAGAATTGTTCATTCATGTAATGTATTGGAGGTTCCCCCCTCGAAGTGGCTTATTTCTAAATCTTTTATATCTCTTTTCTTCTATTTTTGGAGCTGGTTTCACAACAACCTTCCAAAAGAGCTTGGTAGGCTTGACCATCGCTTGACTAAGTTGGTTCACTGCATAACATATGTACGGTCTTGTATTAACTAGATACATGAGTGAACCCACCAATTGTCGATAAATAGTGGCATCCACTACCTCTACCGATGTAGCATCCTCTTTCCTCCAATTTCCTAGGAGAGGAGTATCCATGGGCTTGCAGTCCTCCATGTGAAACTTACCAAGTATCTCCCGAGCATACTTGCCTTGAGACACAAACAGTTCACCTTCTCGCTGCCATATTTCTAATCCAAGGAAATAATGAAGGAGGCCCAAATCCTTCATCTCAAACTCCTTTGCAAGGTACTCCTTGCATGAGTGTATCAACTGCTCATCATCCGTTAGTATTAAATCATCAACATAAAGAACAATGATTAAAATCTTACCCTCTACCACAATTTGGTACATGTTTTCATCTGCCTCACTCTTTGTGAAGCCAAGTCCAGTGAAATAACTGTTGATACGAGTGTACCAAGCACGTGGTTCTTGCTTCAGCCCATACAACGCTCTTTTGAGTTTGCACACATGCGACTCGCTACTGAAGATCTCAAATCCTTCAGGCTACTCAATGTACACTTCTTCCTCAATGATCCCATTAAGGAATGCAGTCTTCACATCCATCTGATGAATGGTGCCAACCCATCTGCGCTGAGAGAGCAAGGATGGTCCTTATGGAAGAATACCATGCGACAGGTCCAAAGGTTTCTTCATAATCAATTCCCTCGATATGTGAGAAGCCCCAGACAAAATCTTTCCTTATACTTCTTGACGCTCCCATCAGCAGCTTGCTTTACTTTGTAGATCCATCTCGAACCTACCACTGATTTACCCATCGGCCTTTGAACAATATCCCAAGCACTGTTTCTGACAATGGAGTCATACTCCTCCACCATGACATCTACCCATGTGGGCTCCTGCGCTGCTTCCTCAAAGGAAGATGGCTCTGTCACAATACACTTACTCATAAGAGCCATGTATCCAATAAATCGGTCAGATGACTGTCTCTATCTGCGCTGTGATGTAGGGACTCCTACATTCTCTGCTGCATCAAGCTTCAATATCTCTGCTTCTGTGGTATGCTTCCTGCCTGTTCTAATGTTTGGTTCTGCATGAGTGGACTCCTCCACTCCATGAATCTTCTCCTGTGGATGATCCATATCTAGAGGCTCATCTTTGGGAGCAAGTAGCTCCTCCTATGCATACAAGTGTAGCTCCCTCTCAAGCAACAACTTCATGGCTTTCACCTCATTGAATTTTATATCCCGTCGCACCACAGTCATCCGACTATTTGGCAAATACAAACGATAATTATGGGGTGTTTCTGTGTACCCCACAAATATCCCAACTTCTGCAGTTGGTTCCAGCTTCTTCCTAGCGTCCTTGGTCACATGAACATAAACAGATGAGCCAAAGATATTTAAATGAGAAACATTTGACTTCTTACCAGTAAAAGCTTCTTCAGGTACTCATGCCAAGTACTCTACAAGGACAACAATTTTGCACATAAACCACATTGTTGCATGCTTCCACCCACAAGTGCATCAGTAGGCCCTGGTCATGTAACATAGCTCATGCAACACCCACGATCATTCTGTTTTTCCTCTCTGCGACCCCATTCTACTATGGGTTATGAGGCACTATGAGTTCTCTTTGAATTCCTTCTTTGCGACAGAAGTATTTGAATTTGTTCGAGATATATTCACCACCATTATCGCTCCACAGAGCCTTCACTTGCTTCCCCGAATCCTTCTCCACCAATGCTTTAAACTCACAAAAATTTGAGAATGTTTGATCCTTCTTCTGCATGAAGAATATCCAGCATCTACGAGAATAATCATCAACAAAAATAACATAATACCTGTGTTTTTCTATTGAGGCAACCGAGAAAGGTCCACACACGTCTGTATGAATTCTCTCTAGGATCACTAAAGCACGATTCTCCTTCTCATGAAAGGTGGTATTCACAAAATTACCCATAGTACATCCCTTGCACTGATCTAATTGCGAAAGAGTACACTTGGGAAGTCCAGTAGAAATCTGCTGCAAAATATTCAAGGCGCCATGGTGAAGATGGCCCAATATCCTATGCCATAATTTTCCCTCATCCCGGCTCTCCACTTCTTCTGCTTTGCCCATCATTGCAGCACAGTCATCTACCTCCAGCTTGTAGATATTCTTAACTCAAATCCCTATCCTCTTGGTTTGACCTATTGTTTTATGTCGTAGGAAAGCTTTTCCCTCGCTAAAAACAACGTCATAACCTCTGTCCTCCAACATCACAACTGAGACCAAGTTCTTCTTCAGACCTGGAACATGCATAACATCTTTCAATAGAAATGGTTTACCTGACTTCCTCTCAAAGGTAATGGTTCCAATGCCGGTCGCACTGTATCTACCATCGTCGCCCATCTCTATATGCATTTGGAGATCCTTCTCCTCCAAGTCACTAAACAACTCCTTATCTCCCGTCATATGGAAGGAAGCACCACTATCAAGATACCGCACTGATCCCATTGCGCTTGAAACCAAGAATTTGATCAAAGAGAAATCATGTTCAAATTGCGAGGCAAGGGCTTCACCAGATGCAGCTCCAACATCGTTCTTGTTCTTCTTTTTCTGTGGGTAGTTAGAGGCGAGATGCCCATGTTCGTGACTGTGAAAACACTTCACCTTGGAAAAATCCAGCTTCTTGCCTTTAGCCTCAAATTTTGGATGGGATTTCTTCCCCTTCCCTTTCCTTGCTTTGGAAGCCAAAGCACAATTCTCTTCATCATCATTCTTTGATGAAGAGCTATCCCTGGTATTCCGCCTTATCTCCTCCTACACTAGATCCAACCAAAGTCGCTCCCAATTCAATAGTTTCTCCCGTCCATTGACAGAGTCTTCGTAGCTATGCCAACTCTTCAAAAGCCCAAGGAGAGCCAAGATCACCAAGTCATCATGATCCAGGTGGATATCAGTGGCCAACCACCTATTCCATTTGGACCTGCACCACCAATTCTTGCAGCTTTCCACATTTAGCACAACTTACTATTTTTAGCAGGTTTTCGGGTCCTGCACTCCCGGAGCCATTTTGGGGCCTTAATAATCCAGGTGGATATTGGTGGCCACCCACCTATTCCATTTGAACCCCCACCATTAGTTGTTTCCGTTTTTAAGTTGCAACACCACTTACTATTTTTAGCAGTTTTTCAGGTCCTGAACTTCCGGAGCTGTTTTGAGGCCCTAAACGATGTTTTTTGGTTGTTTCTCAATAATAAATAGGCCCTCGAGCCTCATTGTAGCATAGTTCAGAGGTCTGCAGCCGCCACATCTCTTCTCAGATATTCGCTACCAACACCCTAGCTATTTTATTTCCATTATGTTTGTAAGCATATTTCTGTTATTTGATATTAATGAAATGAAGCATTATTTCCGCTGCATCTCTATATTTATGGTTATTTCTGTATTCTGTTGCATTCTTGAATAAATTCGGATTAGTGGCATCAGAGGGGTCTGCTCTTTCTTTGTTTTTCTTTGCATGTCCCCAACGCGGTCAGGGTATAAGGAGTTAGGGCTTGATCTGGTTGAACCCTTGCAAGATCAACCTCGCAAACCCCGATGATCCCCCATGGCGGAAGAAAAGAAATATGATGGAGCAGGAGATCCTATCAAAATATTGCTCGAGGAGGCCCTTGAGAAACAAAGGAATGCGATGATGGATAATTTTGGTTAGATCCTTCAACGATTGCCCACCTACGGCGCATATGCATCCAACAACCACTCTGGAGGTGCCACTCCCTTCAAGGTACAAGTAAACTTTGACATTCTTGTATTTGAAAGCCAAATAGATGCAGACACCGTAGATAGATGGTTTAATTTTCTGGAAGGTTATTTCCTGGTCCATGATTTCTTTGACCGAGACAAGATTATTTTTGCACTCCTCAAAGCCACCCCCCATGTCAAAGATTGGTGGGAAACCTACTATGAGCAAGAGGATGAAGGGGAACCCTCTCTATTCTCAGCCACACGCACTTGGAATTCATTCCGAGATGGCATCAAGGAACAATATTACCCCATGGGGAGCTATGAGGACAAATACATCCAATGGACCACGCTTTGGCAACAAAGGGATCAAGATGTGCACGAATTGACAAATCCATTCCGTACCCTGCGCACAAAGTTGGGTATTAAATATTCAGAGAGAAATTTGGTGCTCAAGTACCGCGGCTATCTGCACAAAAAAATTTAGGAGGAAATGGATTTCCTCGACATTACATTGCTTGGCACAACATATCACTATGCCGCCAAGATCGAGCAGAAATTTAAGTAGAAGAAGCGAGACTTTGGATCTGCGAATCCTAAAGGTGCACTCGAACTGAAAACAAGGGGCAAGGCCAAAGAAGTGCGACTCAGAAAAACGCCACAAATCTAAAGAAGGACACATGAAAGTGGTGTGAATTTCATAACAGCCCCACTCACAGCACAAACAAGTTTCGGGCGAAACAGTCATTGGTGGCTGAACTAAAGGCACCCGAATCAGATGCATTTTCTGATCTTGAGTCAGAACCAGACAAAGGTAACGAAAAAGGGAAGTAGATCATTGATGTGGATCCTAGTTCCATTGTTGCCACTACCAAGATCCAGAGGGAGGATCCAGAGGATCCAAAGGAGGGTGAGCGCCTCTTCCATTCGTAGATGTGGATGAAGGGTTCTCCGCTGCAATTTCTTGTCGATAGCGGAAGCCAAAAGAACCTCATTTCAGCAGAGGTTGTGAAGCGGCTTAGCCTACCGACCATATCACACCCGCAGTCGTATACAATCGGGTGGCTCCACCTAGGGAGAGATCTCCGCATCCGCCAGTAGTGCCGCCTTCTGTACAGTATCAAGCCATTCACAGATGAGGTATTGTGTAATGTTGCTCCTCTTGATGTAGCTGATGTATTATTGGGCCAACCATACTTGTGGAGGCAACATGCTGTGTCTAAGTCTAGGCCTCGTGCTATTGTTATTACTTTGGGAAATAACTTGTATAGGATACCGGAGGTAGTACCACCTCCTGTCATCTCTTTGACTACTGCAAAACAACGCAGTAAGATTGTTTCCCAAACCAGGAGATTTATTTTCCTTACAACTCGCTTACATGGAAAGAAGAATATTGTGGCCACAACATCGAAACAAGGCTCCCTTTCATGGCTGCAGCAGATGGACAAAGTCATGGAGGAATACGAGGAATTTTTATCCTCACTCATAGAGGTTCCTCTACACTATCAGGACAAGCACTCCCTTGATCTGATCCTCAAATCACCACTACCTAATGTTGCCATACCTCATGCAAATACACAGACATAATGCTTGTACTATACGGGGTACGTATTGTGAGCCGGCAACAACCCCCCCTTTTTATTTAATATTAGTAATAATACTAAATAAATGGGGACCCTTAGTTAAAAAATCCAAAAAATCAATTAGGATTTGTTTGCCTTAGAAAATAAAACTTTCTATCATAAACCTATAGAAATCCCTTTGAAAGAATATTGCAAAAATCTTAAGTTTATGATAGATCATAATAAAATTGCTCTTTAAACAAGATAGTGCATCTATAACAAAAATGGTATATATCCTTTATAAAAAGCATTGATCGCAAATCGCATAAAACAGAAATGATTAATGAATATCTTCTGCGCTCTTTTCAAAAAATTGACCTTTTGCACTATTTGCGATAACTTTTGCACTATTGCGATATGCACTTTTGCGATTTTGCGATATGCGCTTTTGCGATTTTGCGATATGCGCTTTTGCGCTATTGCGAAATTCCCCCTTTTGCGCTATTTTCATAACTGCGATGACTTCATTTTGTGATATTGCGATATTGCGCAGCAAATCGCAGATTGCAATGTCGCAGATTCGCGTAGGCGCACTATCCCAAGGCAATCTTCCCATATGTCAAATCTGTTATGCGCTTTAATGATTAAATTAAATGATTGGATTGATTATTAATGGTAAATGAGATTGTGTTTGGATTGAAAGTCGTTTCACAATTAAAATATTATATGTCATCCGCTTTCACATTTAAAACAGTCTCATCACCTTTCTTATGTCGTTACTCTCATTTACTCATAAAACGCAGGCACGAAGGAGTAAACGTCTATACAAAGCTTTCACGAAACACTATGGGTAAGAAGGAGAAGAGCTCGAGTTCTAAAAACAGAGAAATGGCTTCGCTGTATGCAGACACCGCTTGTAATAAGGATGTCGGTATATCCACTTGGGAAGCAATGTATAATCTATTAGAGGAAGAAAATCCTGTGGTGATGAAAGTTGTAGCTACAGCAGGTTCCAATAATACGTCTGAGGCACCCCTTAGAGAACTGGCTTGCTCATTTCTGCATAGAATAGCGACAAGGCCAAGGATTCTCCCATATACAAACATGGTGAGATGGGTGCTGGACAGCACTGATATTTCAGACAGGCAATTTAGGACTCCATCTGAAGAGCTAATCGGGTCATTCACCACAGAAGATCTGAGATTAATGTATAAGTTTCCAGAACCTCAGGCGACTTACAACAAGCAATTTATGGAAGAATTTGCCAGAGAACATGCAAATTTGGCAGAATGCACAAAGGAGTGGACCAAAAGAAGTGAACCATTGAAGAAAAAAAAACAAGGTATGTACAGCACGGGTTCACTTACCTCTCCTTATTGTTTTACTGCTGCCATGTTATGCAGGCTTTTTGGAAAGCCTGACATAAATATGATCTTACCCGAATGGCTTCCTTTGTTGAATGCGGCCGTTAATTCTATAATTGTAGACTGGGCCAAAATCCTATCTGATAATTTGACCACTGCTATTTTTCAATACCGGTCCAAACGAAATGTTTCTCAGCGGGTTTATCCACCTTTTTATTTATCTGCTTATGTCATGGACGCAATCTGCTATGTCTCTAAATTCCCTGTGATGGGCTGGAAATGGACTATCCATGATCCTTTGCCCATTCATGTGTACCATAAAGAACTGTGGGAGTCTAAGTTTGTTCCCCATTTTTACCAAATTTGTCATGGAATAATGCTGCCATTGTACAGAACATTGTATAACAGGGATGCCCCAAGGTTATCCTCAGAAACAGAGGTTGATATTCTCCCCGTCGCGAGATGGTTTGGAGAAGAATTGTTCACTTACATTAGGGTTTTTGGAAGTTATGCTTCTCCCCATGTGTTACCCCTATATGTTCCAGATAGACTTGTAGCTCGGGAAATTGCTTATCAGACCTGTGGCCAGGGAGGTATAACAAAATATTTAAAAGAGAAGAAAAAGGGCATTTGGCCACAATTTCCCGTAAAATGTGGAACATTTTCACTATTTGATATTGGTCATGCATTTCAAGAGATAGGCAACATTACATGCCTACAGCTGTTCAAATTTTCGAGAAGGTTATTCGACCCAAATGATATTGTTAAGAATTTTACCAATGCAATCAAAGTAAGGGAATTTTCCGGGGAACAGGATCTTTTTGATGATATGTTCCAAGAAAGAAATTCATTCAAAGAAGTTTTGAATTCAGCTCAAGCGCAGCTATCTCCAGAGGAATTTCAGGAATTCAAGCTTTACAGAGAAAGAAGACTAATTCCTATTCCTTTGGATAATCTACGCTTAGAGCCCGCAAGGGAGAAAACTCCTAGTGTTAGTCTTAACGACAGTTCAAGTACAGGTAAATCTAAATCAAAATCTGACAGAGATTCTGAACACTCCAATAAGTCTAAAGAAAAGGAAGATAAAATGGAAGAATCCATTAAAGATTCTACACAATCAAAAGAACTTACTCAACAGCAAATTTTGACTTCTCAACAGACAAATCCTCCTCCAACCAATGTACAGCAACAGCCAGTCATTATTGAATTAGACAAAGAATGGGAAACCTTCAACCAATTGATTAATGTAGAAGGACAGAATGTACAGACCCCTGTCCAAACAACCAAAGTTTTGAACACAGGAACAAGCAGCACAGTCACAGTGACAGAGCACATACCAATCACACCCTCCTCTAAAATTGTACTTAATGTAGAGGACATTCCTCCTCTAGATGTATTCTACAGCCCAAAATACAAAGCAGTAGTGAAGAGACAGAGAAAAAAGAGAAAGTTAGAAAGTGCAATTGCTACTGAAGCAGAACAAGTAGATGTTTTGTGGAAAGATCCTGCCACAGAACCTACTCATAATCTCACTAAGTTATCTCAAATAACAGGAGCTTATGCTTCTGCAACAATTGATAAAGCATTTGAGATACAACTTTTGTTGAATGAAAAATAAGAACAGGTAAAAGCTCTGCAACAGCAATTGCAACAGGTAAAGGCCAATAAGGAAGCACAATTGAAACTTGAAGAGTTACAACAAAAACTTCAAGAAATGAAAATAGGACATCAAAAAAGCTTGGATGATAAAGACAAACAAATACGGATTATCCAAGATCAGCATAAAGATGATCCTAAGCTTCCAGAATTCATTTCAGAAACTATCTCTTTGAACAATCAACTACTGCAACAAGAGGAAGTTTTCTGCCAAAAAATCTTGCAATGGAATTCTTTGTGCCAAGAGAGCGATAAAATCACAAATCATGTCATAGATTTACGAAATGATTATGATTTGATTAATGAAAAGATCAATGATTATCTGGCATGGCAAAAGACAGAAGAAGGCAGAAAAGCTGGTGCACCCATCGTTAATGAAAACCATAAAGAAATACTGTTCAATAACTGGGATGCACAAATCAGAAGGGCAGAAAAGGCAGCAGAGGAGGCAGCTACAGCGGCAAACACTCTCACTGATTGTATAAATGACAATTTACACAAAGCTAATTTGATCCCAGAAACTGTTCCAGGATATCTCCCACAGGCAAATCAATTGCAAACAGAATGGAGGCAAAAGGCAGAAGAAAGAGCAAAATCCATCCAAGGGCTGACAAGATTGAATTGGGACGCATACTGGGCATACTTAGTAAAGCCACATAGTCAGCATAGCACGCTCAATTGTATCATCAATGCTACAGAGAAGATTGCTCCTACGCTTGCCGACTCTGTCTTCTCAGGACAATTGAATTCAGAAGTCGGTCAACCGCATCTTCTCAAAAGTATGCTAGATGCCTGCAAGATCAAAGATCAAGTTCATAGATAGATAGATTTAGTTTTAATTTCACTGTATTTTAGCCTAGGAAAAGGACGGTCATTGAACCGAATCCTTAATTTTTGTAATAAACTATTTTTAGATTTAGCTAAGTAGTATTTAAACCCCTCTCATGCATTTAGAGAGGGGTCCTAGATCTTAATATTTTTGGACTTGGAGATTGCATTTATGTACTCCATTGTCTTATATATTTTTAAAAAGGATCACATCTGGTGATTTTCATGCGAAATTATCTTTGAAGTGTTGCATTTATGTACCTTGGAATTTGATTTTGCATCATAGTTACTGGATAGAGTATCAGATTGCATTTGAAAGTCATCAAGATGAACAAGGTATTTCTATCTGTTTACTGTTGATTTCTTTTGTCTTATGTTGAGAATGCGGCAAGATGATGGAGCTTAGTGAAATGAAGTCGCCTTCACTAAGTGGGCCCGCAGGCAAATTCTGGCGCAAAGTCTATTTTTAGACTATGTCTATTTTTAGACATACGGAGCATAATTTGGGAATTCTACTTGGAGATTCTTGAAGTATGCAACATGTTGGTAAAAATAGATGAGACCCTAATTTTTAGGACCCAGGCTATTTTTAGACTGATCTCCTAAAAATATGGAAGTCAAATATTATTTACCCATAATAATATTTTGACTATAAACAGCAGTTTACTCTCTTGGCGCACTTCAGTTTGAGTCATGGAGGTGGCTCATGCAACTGACACAAGGAATCACGTGGTTCCTAGGGTTTGATGGCATCTTGCATGGTTTACTTCAGTTAGACTTCAGTGGCAGAAGTTTTGGAGGAGTTAACGGGACAAATAATGGAGTTGTGTTCTATTTATTTCAGTTGAACTAGTTGAGATTAGTTAACTAGCTAATCAATTAGATATGAGTGGAGTAAATTAAATAATATTTAATTTACTAAATATTAACTCATTAGTCAACTCAAGAACACTTCAGTTCACTACAGTGCATGATCAGTTCAGTGAAGACCATTGAAAGAGATAGATGAAAGGGTAGAGTTAGCTATCAGTTGTAACTATACTGTTGCTATTTGCAACACATAGATAGGTGGAGTAAGCTATGAGTATTGCAAAGTTTAGGCTGGTGGTTTATCTATATAAAGAGGCCATCCCATAGCTTTGAAATACGCAATCAGGTTGGCTATCAAGTGGCTAAGGATTGGAGCAAGTGATTTGCTAGATCTAGCTTGATAGTGTGTAGCATGGGAGGTAGTGCATGAGAGCTTGTAAAGAGTTTTTGTACTATGATTGTTACATGATTTCTCCATTATAATATACACAATAGCGGGGGGGTTTTCAGCTATAGGCTTTCCCCATACATACTGAGTTAATGTGTGATTGATTTGATGTGCGATTGCTTCTATATTATTTCCGCATGTGACAATTAATTGTGGAAGAAGGTTATGTGTTATACATGCAATTCGAAATTGATGTATGATCGGGTTAATCTTCATTGAATAAGTGATTTATTCAGCTAATTTCGCGCAATAGAGGCAAGCAATTAGTGGTTGAGTTTTGAACCCGTGACTTGTTCAAAACCAAGCTAGTTTGTGTGTAACTTCATGAGATAGTACTGAGTACTTGTGAGGAGTATTGTACTGAGTTGTTACATGTTTTCTCCATTATAATATACACAATAGTTGCGGGGTTTTCAGCAATAAGCTTTCCCCATACATACTGTGTTAATGTGTATGATGAATTGATGTGTTATCGCTTGTTTTATTTCCGAATGTGTGATGATCTGAGTGGAAGAGATTATGTGTTGCATATGAATTCGAATTGATATGTGATCAAGATAGTCTCGGTGGATAATTAATCATCAATTTTCTACATGGTATCGGAGCTATTAAAGCAGAGATTGATCATCACAGTGATAATTACAAACTTATTTCGGTAGATAGAGTCTGCATGCGGGCCAGGTAGGCTCTGGATCCATCCTTTCTTTGAAAGGTGATATATCCAGTAAATGCCCCTGCATTCGATCTATGTGCTAGAAATAATTTGTTCTCACAGATCCAGAGTGATTGAGCTTTGAGTTGGAATTTGAAGATTGCAGCAGTTTTGTTTTCTTGGTGCCGGAGTTGAAAATGTCTTTCAACGGTTTGCGACTCGAATATGCTCTTGAAAGCAGTTCGAATTATGTTGCATGGAAGGATCGCATGGAAGCAGTATTAGAAGATAATGGTCTGAAGGAGTTCGTAGATACGGATGTCCAAAAGCCCACTGATCCTGCTGAAGTCGATGCATGGCAAAAGAAGATGGCGAAGTGTCGAAGGATCCTGTTGGAGGGCGTCAAGGATCATATTGTATCCAACCTGCATGGAAAGGCTACTCCATATTTAATGTGGAAAGCTTTGACGGATATATTCCAGAGTAAGAGTGACCAAAGGAAGCTGGCGCTCAAAGATAAGCTCAGGAACATCAAGATGGAGAAAGGCGACAGTATCGCCAAATACCTCACGAAGTTCACTCAGTGCAGAGATGAGCTGGGAAGTGTGGGGGTGATTGTCGAAGATGAGGACATGGTCGACCTGGCTCTCCTTGGTCTTCCGAAGGCTTGGCACTCATATCAAGATAGTGTCAATGGTCGGGAGAAGCTGCCGGGATGGGAGCGCCTTTGGGCGGATCTCATGCAGGAGGATATAAGGAGGACTACTCGAGATGGATCTTCATCAAAGGGAGCTGATGAAGAAAACTGCGCTTTGGTGTCCAAAGCTAAGAAAGGGAAGGGTAAGAAAACCTCTCATTCTGGAGCTAAGGGCAAGAAGCAGGATATGGCGAAAGTGAAGTGTTTTCACTGCCATGATCACGGACATTATGCTACCAGTTGTCCAAAGAAGAAGAAGAACAAGCAAGCGGGAAGATCTGCAGATGGAGAAGCTTTGGCTTCACAGTTCGAGCTTGACTTTTCACTGATTGCATGCTTGGTTTCAAGTGTGATGGGATCGGTGTGGTTCTTGGACGGCGGTGCGTCATTTCATATGACGGGAGATCGGGAGTTGTTCTCAGATCTGGAGGACAAGGATTTGGGTATGCACATCGAGATGGGCGATGACGGTAGATACAGTGCGACTGGTATGGGTACCGTATCCTTTCAGAGGGAGTCTGGTAAACCCTTTGTCTTAAAGGATGTCATGCATGTACCTGGATTGAAGAAGAACCTGATTTCAGTAGCGATGTTGGAGGATAAAGGGTATGATGTGGTCTTCAGCGAAGGAAAAGCCTTCCTGCGCAGTAAGACTACTGGAGAGACCCGGAAGATAGGGGTTCGAACCAAGAACCTTTATCAGTTGCAAGTAGATGGCTGCGCAGCAATGGCATGCAAGGCGGGAGAAGTGGTGAGCCGGGATGATGAGGGCGAACTGTGGCACAAGAGATTGCGCCACCTTCACCATTGTCACGCCCCTACACCACGGGTGTCTCAGTTTTGAACAGGTTACTGGTTCAAAACTCACCGCCAATTGCCTTGCCTCTATTGCATGTTTCAATGCTATGGGATGGCCTCTTTATATAGATTTAAACCACCAGCCTGAACTGCGCAATCCTCATGGGCTTACTCCACCTATCTGTGTGTTGCAAATAGCAACAGTATAGTCACAACTGATAGCTAACTCCACCCTTTCATCTACCTCTTTCACTAGTCTCCACTGAACTGATCATATAGTGTAGTGAACTGATGTGTTCTTGAGTTGAATAATGAGTTACTAATTAATGAATTAAATAATATTTAATTCACTCCACTCATAACTAATTGATTCTAAGCTAGTTAAACTAATCTCAATCAGTTCAACTAAAAAAAACAGAACACAACTCCACTATCTGTCTCATTAACTCCTCCAAACTTCTGCCATTGATGTCCTAACTGAAGTCAACCATGCATGATGCCATCAAACCCTTGGGAACCACGTGATTCCTCTGTCATTGAGGAGGAGGTGTACATAAAGCAGCCTGAAGGTTTCGAGATCTTCAGCAGTGAGTCGCATGATGGTGGGGTCGCTTATGTATCTGGTCAATACACGACCCGATATATGCTATGCTGTTAAGCTGTTTTCGCAAGCTATGGTTAAGCCTACAAAGCTCTTTTGGAAGGCAGGCAAGCATGTATTGCGTTATCTTAGTGGCACATCGGGATATCAATTACATGTGATACAGACGGAGGATGGAATTAAGCTTTAAAGCCTACACATTTGGTCAGAGCGAGGCAACGGGCAGGAGAAGAGCATTTGAAGGAGTTGCAAAAAGCATTGGGTCGACGGCGGTTTCACAGTACGAGACGGAGGTTCGTAACTCAGTTCGAGCGATAGGAGTACATGGCAGCTAGCTTGGCTGCATGCGAGGCTATTTGGATGAGGAAGATCCTCGTTGGATTGTTCAGGTTGCATTTGGAGCCTACAGTGATTTACTGTGATAACCAGAGTTGCATTAAACTCTCGGCTAATCCAGTATTTCATGATAGATCCAAACACATCGACATCAGGTACCATCATACTGAGATAGTACTGAGTACTTGTGAGGAGTATTGTACTGAGTTGTTACATTTTTTCTCCATTATAATATACACAATAGCTGCGAGGTTTTCAACAATAAGCTTTTCCCATACATACTGTGTTAATGTGTATGATGAATTGATGTGTTATCTCTTGTTTTATTTCCGCATGTGTGATGATCTGAGTGGAGAGTGAAGCAACCAAGTTCGAAAAAGCAACAAGGACGAACAAGCAAGAAGTCAAGGGTAGCACACGAGTTGCCAACAACTCGTTGGGCGCAGAAACGAAGACGAACCGAGCGTTGGTCGAGTCGAGTCGTAGTCGTGCACGCCGCACCGCAAGTCGGGTCGGGCGCAGCTGAACGACGGACTTGTTAATTTTAAACCATAATCACATTACATCTCTCTCATATATATAAACTATAAAATGCATCTCTCAATGCAATATGAATTAAATATATTAAGTTATAATAAATTTGAAGGAAGAAGCCAAAGTGAAGCATTAAACCTAAGGAACAAGCAAAGAGTATGCTTGTGAACATTATAACGATCGAGTTTTAAATTTATATAATGCTTCAAATACATTTTCTACATGTCTAGTGCAAACTTAAAATGAAAATTTCCATTAAACTTTAACATAGGTAACAAAGTAAAATCTCATTATAGACAATGGTGATCTAGGTGGATATCAGTTGCCACCCACCTCTTCCATTGTCTCAATGGTCATATATTTTCTTGGCAGTTTTTCTATAATTTATGGGTCCCAAAATCACAGGGAGTTTTCGAGGTCCTAAATGATGTTTTTTGGCAATTTGAGAGGCCAAGAGTTGCCATAACATGCCCTATTCCTGGTCAAAATTTGTATTCCTTTAATAGTTCTTTCTACCGAGCTACTATGCACCCTAAACAAATATTGTATGCAAAATTTGTACCCTCAGGAAGTTGATGTACCAGCTAACCACCTCAATATCCACAAACCTTTTGTTGTTTGATCTTTTGGGATTAGGGTTTTAGACCTATAAGGTTCTTTATTTATGTTAAAATGACATTCCTTTAGCCTCTTTTAATATCAATTGTGAATGCACATAACTGGGCCATCTCTCTATGTTTAGAGATAGATACCACCATTCTAACCAAATCAAATTCAGGGTCAAAGCTTTGAAAATCCAAGTCTTATTATGGAAATAAGCGATCATATAATGTACTTGGGAACTCATCACCATGCATATTAGTGGAATCATTGGTGTTAGGGTGATGGTTTTCCAAGCCAAGTCATCTTGATAATTAATGAATTGAATCCCACTTGACTAATATCAAGATGTTGAGATTCTTTACCAGAAAATAATGTAGAAACATCATTTTGACATAGATGAATTTGAAAAAAGAAGAGAGATTAATTGTGTCTTCATCCTTTTGTTCCTCTACCTGTGAAATGTAACCATCTTGTACCTGATTTCCATGTAAACCAACTAATTGGGAGTTAAAAGTATCTAGAGAAACTACAATTGGAGTAGGTTGATCGAATCAAGGTACATAGGGTTATGTGGTGTAAATTGTAGAGGATGAAAGGTAACCCTTAAATATAAGCAATACTTTCTATTAGATCAGATTCAAGTTTTGAATTATGCACATCAATCTTCAGCTTTAAGGCTCCATGGATTTATTAGAACATTTAAATTTTCCCTAGATACGATCTTGTCCATGGGGAGGAAATAAAGATAGGATAAGTGGATCAATGGTTCAATTCTCAAGTTTTCCAACTTCACTACCAGTACATGAGACTACTTTATATGGTGATGGAAAAGGAGGAAGACAAGGAACAAAAAGGATAGTATGTTCATCCTTTGAAATTTTAATTGCCCCACGACTAAGAAAATTTGGGAGACTCATATAAGATTCATTTTCATATGGTTCTAAGGAAATTTGAACTAAATATTGAAAATTTTCATTCATAAAATCCCAATCCACATCTTCCTTGGAAAATTCATAGCAAAGGTGAAGAAAATATCCATAAAATCCTCTAATGATTCATCATATTTCATTATTTAAGTTAATTTATCCTCTTATACACATTTCAATAACCATACATGTCAAAGGTTTGATGAAGCTCCTGGAACGATTAGCTCTGCCCTCTACAGTTTAGAGATCTCTAAGCAAGTGGAAACAACTCAAAGGAAATGAAATCCAAAAGGAACAACAGCATAAAAGAAACAACAATTACAATTCTTCAAAAGAAACAGCAACTACGATTCAATCGCAATTCAAACAACTGGATATTCTAAACCTGTCGACAGTCCAATTGTAATCTAATAGCAATCCATAAATGAATGGAATAGCAACTCACTGTAATTACAGAACAGCACCGCTGATAAATAATAATAAGTTTGATAAATGAAACAGCAATGGATCAGCGTTTACTTCAATCAATTAATGAAACAACTATGTAATGCAAATAAATCTTAAACACACATTGCGCATTAACAAACCAAGATTAATAATACAGCAGCATAGTGAAGTACCGCTGGGTCTACCTCAGAATTCTAAAGGATAGATGAAACTGGTGATTTTATATTAATCAAAAGAACATTACAGACAACGTTCTCTCACGACAGAGAGCCGATAATTTAATTGCAAAGGAAATATATAAGTCTTTTACAAAAACAGTTCACCGTCGTCTATCACTAAAGATCGACGCCTTTATATTCCATCCTTGGACGGACAAATCAAGAAAGACGATCAGTTTATGCAGCGATCCCTATCCTGAGGGATTCGCACCTCCTTTGTTTTATCACAGTTCTGTTTTCTTTGTTTAGAGCCGAGCTGTCTCTTGCCCTTTTCGGGCAATCCGTTCAGATCTTCTTGGCTTCAGTTGACTATGGTTCATCGCAAATGGAGTAGGAGTCAGACTGTTTTTAGCCACGCCTTTGATACAGCTCCTCACCTCTTCGAATTCCTGATTTGACAATAAAAACAATCTTTAGTTATCCTTTTTAGTCTCAATGTAAACCTTTCCAAATTAATTACAATTACCATGATAGATTACCTTTTCAAGACAAAATGAAGTATGTTTATGGTGAAAGAATGAACAAATACATAAGAATTTCATACCTCTTTCAATGCCCAACATACCCCCCTGCTCTTCCTTTTTCATGTCCTCATGAAAACTATAATTTACATGGAGAGCCGTCAAAGAGTAAGCTGGAGAAGGTTTGTCATTGAAGGGTCTAAAACCATGATATGCAGCTAACTCTTCGAGAATATGTCCTACCTGCCCCTCGGGAAGCTCATAGATAGCTTTGTAATCCAAAGCAGGGTACCAAACAATGGGGCTGTGGAACCTACACCCTAACCAAAATGGCCCTTCTTTCAAGACAAGATGGCCATAGGCAATGAAACGATCTGCAGCTAGCCCAAAGTTCCTATAATTGAATGGCTCCCTACTTTGTACGTTTTGACTCGAGGTTATCCACCGAATCTTGGCTGCTACATAGGCCTGGTCCCTAATAGATGAAAAATAGTCCGTTCCTTTCAAAATGATCGACATATGAACAGGCCCCAGAGCTTGGCTAACACCTTTCCTTGTCATTAGACTTTTCTGCCTAGCCCATAATTGACGTGGGTCCTGAGGTTCACTTCTGACCCATAGATCCAATGCATTCTTCTGCCTTGCAAAGGCATTATAGGCTTTAAGCCACTTTAATTGATTTACAACAAAAGAAATGAAGGCCTGAAACTGTACATCTCCAATAAAAGGGCTAGGATTTGATTCACAATCATTTTCAAGAATTAAATTATGCAAATAAAACTCACACAACAGGCGCTGTACTTTGACCCCGTAAAGCTTGCAGCAAGATATCAGGTCGTCTACAGTTCTTAACTCTATTGATTTTCCAGCCCTAACTGCCTTGATTTTTAATTGCAAATACCTTTCTAACAAAAACAAAGCATAATTTTTGGCAGGGAACCTACAAGCTAAGACATCAGTATATAATGAGCAGAGAATGTCCATTTGTTTTCGTGTTAATTTTAATTGGTTGCTTACCTTATCAGCTCTTATCTCTGCTTCTCGACGTTTTTCATGGGCTCAGCTTTTGCCTCATGAATAATTTTCATCTGCTGTTGTAATTCTTGGTATTTCCTCCTTGGGACAGTATCTTCTTCCAGTTTTTGTCTCTCCATTCGGACCTGTGCCAGTTCTTCTTGCAGTCTAACTAATTCTGAATCACTAAAGGTTTGTTGACTGCTCGATTGGTTGTTTTCATTCAAAACTGGTTCTTCTGGAACAGCTGATGTTGGGACGGCTATTTGCTGCTCCCAGAAATCATAAGTAGGCTCTCGTACCGTTTCTTCTTCTGGAACAACTGATGTTGGGATGGCTGTTTGTTTCTCTCAGTGCTCATAAGTAGGCTCTGGTACCGTTTCGTCTTCTACCTGAGGGTTTCTATTAGCAATGACCCTTCTCTTTTTCGATCTTCGCTTGATGACAGAGTTTCGTCTTTTAGGAGTTCGCTTAGGTGTCTGCTTCATTTTTAAAATCCTAATGGTTTGCCTAAGCTGCTCAATCACATTATGAAGCTTTTTCCTTTCTCTGCGAAGCTTCTCTACTTCCGTTGTTCTCTTCTTCTTTCTTAAGGGGACAGCAGTTTGCTCATCTGACCCTAATTGCTCAGCAGGGCTTTGAGCCGTGCCCTCACTGAAATCTTCTTGCACCTCTTCTTGGGGTTCTTGTTCCATAGTCTCATGCTCTTGATTAGATTCCTCAGGAATCATTTGCTCAGTTAACTCTGCGGTTTCCTGGGGGTGTCTAGATCGAAATGTTGGCTCAGCATGCGCATTCTCCTGTTCGTGCATCTCAGTAGAAGCAACCCTAGCTTCGCTAGGGTTTGTTGTTTCATCAGTTACACCCCTATCAAAGGCAGAGCATTCTGGCATTTGATTAATGTCACTATTGGGGTCCAGAGACCGTGCGTAATTGCTCATGTTGGCCAAAATCTGGGCCAATTGGTCTTCCTGCAGAGGGCTCGTGTTTACATTTTCGACAGGCTCTGTTTCATCCTCTTTGCTGCTATTCGCATCACAGGTGTGATAACTACCTTCCTCATCCAAATATCGTATTTCACCTTCGACTTCTTCTTCCTCTGAATCTCCTTCGATCTCTTCTTCGTCCGAATAACGTATTTCTTCCTCCTCTGATTGCTTTTCGCCATCAGTATGGTAACTTGCCTCTTCCTCATCCGAATAACGAGGTTGTTCCTCTTCATCTCAGATGTTTAATTGTAGGGGTTGAGCACTGCTGCTCGGGAGTTCCTCTGTTACTTTCTTCCTTCGTTTTAATCGGGAGGATTGTCTGTAAGTGGAGGGCCCGGCTATTGAGCCGGCCATCCTTTTCCGTATCGGAGTGGGTAAAGCCATCCCTCCTTCAATAGAAGAAATTAGCTCTTCCCAGCTGGTTTGCTGCTGGGCGAGGCTGTAACTTACTATTAGCCGAATCAAGAAATGGTGGCTGACCACCGTGTCTGCATGCTTTTCTTTTCTAATTCCACGAGCAATATCATGCAATAAAGAGTTTAAGAATGCAGGTAAATTGATAGTGCATTTTTGTTTTAGCACAGCTAACAGCTTAAGATGGCGAGGTCTTACCACGTCTTTTCTACCGTCGCATGTTATGTAAGCTTGCACGATCCTGGCTAATTTTGTCCATGGTTCGCCTAGCGACGCCAGGTGTACTCCTCTCCCTTTGACTATTAGCCTCTGTCCTTCATCTTGAAAGATTTGCATGGCCTCCCGAATTCTGATTTTCTTCTGAGTCTAGACAGTTCCCTGTGCGGGGATGCCGGATATTTCTGCAATTATCTCATCGGTCACTGCTATCTGCCTTCCTCTGACTGTGGAGGAACCTTCCTGCAGATTTAACAAGAATTCAGTAGCCACTGCTTCATTGGGTTGCTGCATTCTCATAAAGTATGTAATCCATCCCAGTTTGTCTAATATTGCCCGTGCAGCATCAGAGACAACCAACGTTTGAGGTTCATTGCGAATTGAACGTCTGCCCATTTCTGTTCTTTGTTAATTGTTCTCAACACACCGTAACCTTAATGGAACACCACAGTGCACAGTTCGCTAAAATTCGTTATTTTCTGAAAATGCAAGGGTTTTAATTCATAAAAATATATTGCAGAGATACAGGTGAAGAAATTTTGGGTATCTGATCTACATGCAGATATTTCCGCCCCCCAAACGAATGAAAGGTCAACCTCGACCGTCGATTAAGGTGGAATGTGTGGAACAGCAATAGGACGGCAGTGAAAAAGCAGGCGCAATCATGATAAAGTCAATCAAATTAAGTAATTACTGAAATCGATGCGTACAAAATAATGAGGGAATCGTGTTGTGATAATTCAAGTATGAGGTGAAGGGACAACAAAAGATTAATGTAATTGCGCTATTTACCACATTAAAGTAATTATATGACCGATTTATAATATTTTTCATGTGTGATGGTTCGGAGATAGAACTTATGGAATTTTATGCATTTCGTTTGATATTCACAACAAAGATAATCTGCGAAACTGCTGTTCGTTTCAAAAGGAACAACAAGGAAATGCTCTGTGGACATGCTGTTCCGTTTGAAAGGAACAGCAAAAACACTGCGCGAAACTGCTGTTCCATTCGAAAGGAACGGCAGAAAATATCCTACGAAGGTGATGTTCCTTTTGAAAGGAACAGCAAAAACACTCTGCGAAACTGTTGTTCCATTCGAAAGGAACGGCAGAAAATATCCTACGAAGGTGCTGTTCCTTTTGAAAGGAACAGCAAAAACACTCTGCGAAACTGCTGTTCCTTTCAAAAGGAACAGCAGAAGTGTTGTTTCGTTAAAAAGGAACAGCAACGCAAAAAAAACACAGAATTTTTATTATTTTTCGTTTATAAAGAAACTAAATTCAAACGAAATAAAGAAGTATTAACAAGGAAACGAATTTCAAAAACAGAAACCAAAAACAGAAAAAAAAGAATGCATTATGTACAAAAATAAAAAAAACCAATTTATCAAACTGGCGCGAGAGAGGGATTCTCCCCTTCAGCAAGAATTTCAATGGTGGAGTCTTCCCTTAACTGCTGGCAAAAGGATTCACGGGTAAGCAGCTTACGATATAATCGAACTCGATGCCCATTAACCTTAAAGGAATGCCCAGATCCGTCAATGGTGACTAGTGTGAGAGTTTTTTTCGAATCTAGAAGCTTTTGTGATCCATAATATAAATCAGTATAAATTCTTTCGGTAATAATCACATGCAAAAGAACGAGGTCGACGCGTTTCGAACCAACCAGTGTGGTTCATCATCAGGACTATGTGAGAGATCAGATCCAGACATTAAGTATAAATAGATGTAGAGATGACTCAACTAGCCGTTAGGATAACGACTAGTTTTACTTTGAAAAAGTAAATATTCCATTATTTATTTATTTATTTAATTTTATTAATTTTATTTATTAAATTATTATTTTATTTATTTATAAAACCTTTAATGGTGTTAATATAATGGTAAGTAATTTAACAAATCGTGGTGTATATATGTAATTTTTTGTAAATTTATGATTAAATTATATAATAATTAATTATTATCATTAATTAATTAATTATTATTTATTTATTTCTTTATTTATGGTCATGTTGCCTTGTCGGCATCCAATGTAGGCATCGACAATTGCCAACCATTGTCTTCCTAAAATTAAAGGATGTCCATCTAGCCGGTTCTTTGGATTAATAACTAGGAAATCAACAGGGTACTCCCAAGAATCTACAGATACCATGACATCTTGTAAGGTGCCTTCTGGTTTAACTACTGATCGATCAGCCAATTCCAACAAGGTTGTTGTTGGTTCAAGTGATGTAATGCCAAGTTTCTGACAGGTAGTGGTTGTTAAAATATTGATTGCTTCTCCTAGATCAACTAAAGCATTAGGAAATGATTGGCCATTGATCTGAACTGTTACTATAGGGTTTCCTGGATCTTCATACTTGATAGGTGTTTCCATTCCTGATCTAATAAATCAGATAAGGTACAGACTATTTGAACAGTGGGATTGGTTGTTACTCTCCTCTTTGGTTTTTTTATGCATAATTCCAAGTAATGGTTTTTGCGTATATAGGAATATCTTGAATGGCTTGGAGGAGAGGGATTCTGATACATAAATTTTTCAACTCTCCCAGAAGATCAAAATTAAGCTGTTCTAATGGGCGGAGGATGATCAATCGTTTTGGGAATGGTGGAGAGGAAGTTATTCCTTGTTGTTGTTGATTCTGTTGTTGATCTTGATGTTGATTCTGTTGTTGAACTTCACTCTCATTGTATTCTGTTTGTTCTACCAGTAACGGATTTTCAATATTCTCATCATTATTTCTCCCTGTTTCAACTATACACCCAGACCTTAATTGAAGATCATTACACTCCGTTAGTTTAGTTTCTACTTTAGGAGGTTCTGTTATTTGAACAGACTAAACTGGTCTATTGTTTGGGTTCGGGTTGGGTTGGGCTGGGAGTTGAGGTCTTAAATTAGTCTAGGGGTTTGGGTAAGGCGTTGGCAGTGTAGGTTGAGAGGGAGGGATAGCTCCTGCTGGCTGATTTGAAGGCTTTTGCCATTTTGACTGCCAGGCCTGATTCTGAGAAGTAGAAGGGGACCATTGTGTAGGCCAAAATGGTGGGAAAAAAGGAAAGCTAGGCCAATTATTCTTATTTGTTTGATTGGGCCAAGATGTAGGAGGGAATGGTTGTTGTGACCAATTAGGAAATGGTGATTGATTCTGCCACATTCCGCTATACTGTTGAGCATTATATTGAGGTTGAAAAGAAAATGGATCATTTGACATACCTGATGGTCATGGCTGCCACTGTCGGCGCTGGTTAAGCAGACACACCACTTCTGATTCCTCTTCTACCTCTTTATAAACTGCTTTTAAGCCAGGAAGCGATGGGCATCCTTCTGTAGGGTGATCTCTTGTACAAATGGCACAGACTTTAACCACATCAAATGGGCATTCTTTGTGGCTATGTTTCTTTCTACCCCTGGGATAGAATATCGCAAGATTCTGCTCTGCTTCTGCCTGCTTCTGCTTGGCTTGCATGATATCAAACTGTGTTGTTAACGTCCCTAGTATGTCTGTCTTAAAATCTTCTAACAGATTTCCGTTCTCTGTACGAGTCACACCTTCATTAGAGGGCTTATTCTCCCTTGTAACTATGTCACGTTCAGCTGATTTCAATCTTGTATTACCCCTCGAGCACCTGATGCACAAATCAATAATGTCAGAATAGCTTTCTTGATATATATCACCCTTTCCCATAAGATTTAATGTCTCAACCCACTGATATTTCATTCCCCTAATTAATGAAGTTTTCAAAACGTTATCAGGTAAGGGTGAAGACACATAGGGTGATCTTTGAAGATTGTACTGAAATCATTCCACATATTCTTCCAAGGTCTCACTGGGTTTGGCTGTCATCTGAAATATCTCATATTTTATTTCTCGTGACCTGCAATAGTCTTGATATTTCTTTAAAAACGCAGTCTTCATATGGTCCCAATTTGTTATGACACCTCCACCTAATCCCATAAACCATCTTAGTGCTGCTCCTTTTAACGTAGAAGGGAACAGCTTTAGTTATTGGGGGTCGGTGGTATAATCGTATCCTCTACACAGCACATCAAATTCAAACATAAACACATCTGTATCTTCTGATGTTAGACCATGAAAGGTACAGGAATATGTTGGAGAGGGATAGCTTTCATGGGTGCGTTAACTGCAGTGTCTACTATAGGGTATTGCAGCGTAGAGGTTTGCTGCTGGTTCGGGTTTTGGTTCTGGGCCATTTGATAAAAAATATGCCAATACCCTTCTGGGATCTCCAGGGAATTTCTAGGTTGGCGAATAGGGGTGGAAATGATTTTTACAGCACTTCCTCTGTCTGGAATGGGTATTCCCTGTTGTCCTACTGTTTGAGGTGACTCAAATCCTTGGTTTTGAATAGGTTGAACAACACTTCCCCTATTTGGGCTGTTTATTGTCTGAGTAATTTTAATAGGTGATTTTGTGTTTTCTCTTGTTTCCCCTTCTCCTTCCTGGAGGTTGATGTCATTCCCTTCTTGCAGGAAACTTATGCAAGGATTCTCAATTTCTTGGGAATCTTGCTTAATTCCCTCAGTTGGACTGTATATCTCAGCGAAGGCCTCAGATGGTGATTCTGTAGCCTGAAGGGAACTAGTAGGCTGTCTAGAAGTAGTTCTTTTAAATCCTACGGATGGCTAAGACTCAATTTTCTTCAAGATTTCATCAATAAAGGTCGTGCGCCCAAGGGTCACCGGTCCCTTAGGTTTTTCGGCTTTGGGAGGGTTCTTGTTTCGCTTAATTGGTTTATTCATTCAAAAGAAACAATTATTCATTCCTACCCAAAAGAAAATCTTATTTACCTCTACTGTGAAGCAAGCTGCGAGCAAGTATGTTTCTTGCCCAGTGCGCAGGTTCTTACCTTCTGTCTTTAATACCCAACTCTCCACGGGCAGAAGGAAATCAGCTATGCATTACTCCTATAAAATGGCATACACTCTCCCCGGCAACGACACCAAAATGTTGAGCTGTAAAAAGGTAACTTTTAAACACCTAATTACCCCACATTAATCATCCATCCGAGAGTGTCTTTAGCACTTTGCTTCGAACTTCTTGCACTGTGGGGGCGCCCAAAAGCATTGTATCATCTACGAAGAGAAACAAAGACAGGGGATCTCCTTGCCTTATACCTCTGGACGGAATGAAGGGTTGAACGGGTCCTCCATTCAGTAGCATTGAAAAGAAAGCACCTGAGACCAGTTCCATTATCCAATTTGTCCATTGATGACTAAATCCAAAAGCCTGGAGGATTGCTCTCATATAGTGCCAGCTGATTTTATCAAAGGCCTTTGAAAGGTCAAGCTGTATAAGCATACCTGGAGTCCTTTTTGTTTTGAGAGAATGCAACACTTCCTGAGTGAGGATTATGCTGTCAGTGATCTGCCTACCTTCAACGTAGCCAGTTTGTTCCTGAGAAATGATTGAGGGGAGGACAGATTTAAGTCTGCTAGCCATCGGTTTGGAAAGGATTTTGTAAAGGACATTACAAAGGGCTATGGGACGAAACTTGTCGGGGGAGTCAGCCTGGTCTGATTTGGGAATTAAGGTGAGGAATGTGGCATTGATGGCAGGCAAAACTTTCTTGGTTCTGTGAAAGTTCCTTACTAGGTTGAGAAGGTCAGCCTTAATAATGGGCCAGCAAGCTTTAAAGAATTCGATTGTAAAGTTGTCTGGTCTGGGAGCCCTGTTCGAGGCCATGTTGAAGATTGTTTCTTCAATCTCCTGCTCAGTGAATTCTCTTATAAGGAGGGAGTTTTGCTCCTCTGTAACTAAGTTGGGAATGGCAGCGATAATTTCATTGATGGCTCGGGTTCTATCTTGAATGGGATCACTGAGAAGAGAAGTGAAAAAGAGTTGAGTTCAGATCCTATATGCTCCCTTTTATAAACTTGATCGCCATCAGCTTTTTTGAGGGAGAGGATGCGATTATGTGCTCTATGCTGGATGGTTGACTTATGGAAGAAACTAGTGTTGCGTTCTCCTTATTTTAACCATTGCACTCTCGACTTCTGCCTCCATAGCAGCTCTTCTTGTTTTAACCGTTCTTCCCATTGCCTTTGCAGATTTGATTCTTGAGCTATTCTTTCATCATTGGGCCCTTCTTTGATCAAAGATTGCTAGAGGTTCGCCATTTTTTCCTCGAGTTATTTTCCTGGATTCGTTGGGGTCCATACACGTTGGTGATGCAGATCGATTGCCCTGAGTCTGGCATGTTGAAAATGTTCGATAACGAGTGCTTGGTGGACAGAGCATTCTGCAAGAAGAATTTTCTTTTGTTCCAGAACGTGAGTAACCCTTCTTCTTGACCGATAGCATCTATGCTTATGCAGTGATGACTGTTGGAAACAAGTTTTTTGAGTGTCTTTGTGCCTTTGGGAGAGCATTTTGATTCTTGAAGAAGTATGATGTCTGGGTGTAGCGAGAATAAGCGGTTTTTCGAGATCCTTCTTTTGGTGGTGTCGTTGAGCCCCCTGATGTTCCAGGTTGTGATTTTCATTGAGCTACCTTTGGAGCAGATAGGACCAAGGCCCTGATTTTTCCTTCATTGATTAGGCGTCTGCCTGGTTCTTGTATTTGGTGTCTTGTGGATTTGCGCCCTCTTTTTCTTCCTGGTCCTTGTAGCTTGTATTGATCCAAATCCAAGTTGGCTTGAATGCCCGTTTGGTTGCTATTTCCCCATTGCCTTTTGGCTGCATTTTGGTTGATGTATTCCAGCTGCAGGTATGCCATTTCTATCTTCTCCAAGTGTTCTTGGGGAATGGCATCGACTCCCAGTTTGGACCATTGCCCATTGACCTTTTGGAGATCTAGATCGCCTAGGATCTCCTCCAGAGGATTGTTTGAAGTGGTTGAGGATGGTTGCTCTGTTTGCATTTATGTGCATTGAGAAGTTTGCAGTGAGGTGTGGCTGGTGTTAGCCACCTATAATATTTTGTTATACCAAAAGGTGGCTAAGATCTTTTTGAGCCTCCAAGGAACAAATTTTATCACTAAAAAATGTTGGCTCTTGAAGACTCCTTCTAGGCCTCATGCCTCTATCCAAAATCCTCATTTGCTGTCCCATTTTTTACTCAGAGAAATCTGCTAATTTCGTATAACAAACTGCTGAAGAAACCGTCATTTTCTTCCCTTTTTTCTCCATATTATTCCTTTTCTTTTCATAAGTTCTCCCTCCATTTATGAAAATTTCCCCTTTCATAGTTAAAAACTCACTTTTTAACTATTTTGGCACCCCCCAAATCCGTTTTAATCCTTGAAATTTCTCATAAAAATCAAAGTTTTATTGCTATGGACCTAAGCCCCTTGGGCTAAGTCCTAAACCACTTCCCCCCACAATGCCCTTTCCCCAGAACCAGGCGCTAAACCATTGAAAAAAAATCCCTATCCGATCATATTGTCCTTTATAAATCCAAAAACCCACTTTCCGAATGTTTTAAGTTGAAAACTTAAAAACACATGTTGAAATATTTTAAATGGGTTGATTGAAAGACCAATTGTGCAATCGCAATCGGAGAAATCAAATGGGTAGATCAAAAAGACCCGCATCAAAGTTCCGATGCGATTGGGTCTCGTATGTTAAAGTTTCCCCTGCCCCTGTTTTCATATGACTTCCCCCGGGACCAAGTGTTAAGGACCCCAGGTGCCAATCGCATCACAACTTTTCCTCATTGCGCAATCGCATGCCCATCTCTGCGACCTCCGATTACGATCCCTCCGATTCATTCCCTGCCGTTGATCTGGTCCTCAGATCAACGGCCAACGTTCAATCGCAAGTTCCTAATCGCAAGTTTCAAATCGCATGCGTTTTTGTTTCATTCCCGATTGCGATGGCTCCGATTTAATCTGGGCCGTTCATTTCCTGCTGATCCAACGGTCATCACTTGATCGCACTGATCGCCTGATCGCTAATCGCAAGCCCTTTCCACTGTCCTCCGATTTAATCCTAGCCGTCCATCCTCCCAAAGATCCAACGATCCTTATTCCCTCCGATCACAAGTCTTGCCCCCGTTTCGAAAACCCTCCGATTCATTTTCCGCCGTCGATCTGATCTACAGATCAACGGCCTGCGCTCAATCGCAAAGTTTCAATCGCAGTGTTTCTATCGCATGTTGTTAAGTGACATCCCCGATTGCGATCCTCCGATTAGATCTGGACCGTCCACGTGTCCAGATCAGACGGTCCAAATCCACCCCACCTGTTTTCCTCTCCCCGCTCTCCTTTTCCTTTTTGCGCAGATCTCCACCGTTGGATGTTTTCATC